>JAMPIV010023160.1:0-340000 GCA_024509875.1 Oreohelix idahoensis | reverse complement strand
TATGTGAAGTGGTGCACCACTGCCAATTCATAGTTATCGATAGTGATAACTGGTGCAGCACCCACATTCTGACTCAGCACATTCGTTTTCTTTAGACTTATTGTGAGGCCAAAGTCCTTGCATGCTTTAGTGAAGCGATTCATCAAGCTCTGAAGCTCCTGTTGGCTTTGAGTGACGACTGCAGCATCGTCAGCGAACAACAAGTCTCTTATAGTGACCCTTCTGATTTTTGTTTTTGCCTTCAGCCTTGAAAGATTAAACAGACGGCCATCTGACCTAGTGTGAAGGCATATTCCTTCAGTTGCATCTCTGAATGCATGTTTCAAGAGTAAGGCAAAGAAGATTCCGAAGAGGGTCGGAGCCAGAACACAGCCTTGTTTAACGCCACTTCGTATATCAAAGGGCTGTGACGTGCTTCCAGCATATTGGACTGTTCCCTTCATGCCGTCATGGAATGACTTTATCATTTCCAGCATTTTAGAAGGGCAGCCTATTTTCAGGAGGGTTTTAAAGAGTCCATCCCTACTAACCAGGTCGAATGCTTTTGTGAGGTCTATAAAGGCGATATCTTCTTCTTCCGTCCTTAGCCAACGACCGTCAAAGCAGTCAGTGGCCATTACGCCTAGTGGCGTCTTAAGGGCAACAACGAATAGATTTTCTTAGCCGTTGTTCCCGTCACGCCTAATGGCGTCTTTAGGGCAACGACAAATCAATCCGTTTGTTGTTGTTTCCGTAATCAAAGTGATTGGCAAACGGGTGATCAGCCCGTTGTTATAAAGGCGATATATAATGGTCTTTTCTGCTCTCTTGATTTTTCCTGAAGCTGGCGGAGAGAGAAGATCATGTCTGTTGTTGATCTGCCAGCTCGGAATCCACACTGTGACTCTGGATATATGCGCTCAGCTAACTTGTGTAGTCGCATTAAGATGACTTTGGCAAAAACCTTACCAACAATACTAAGAAGAGAGATGCCTCTGTAGTTATTGCAATCACTTCTGTATCCTTTATTTTTATACAGTGTTACAATCTTGGCATCTCGCATGTCTTGAGGAATAGTTGTCTCTTCCCAGCACTGGCACAGCATCCTATGCAGGGGATGTAATAGCGTGCTCTTACAGCATTTGATTAAATCAGGAGGAATCCCATCACTGCATGGTGCTTTGCCAGAGGCCAAGCTATCAATGGCCTTGCTGAGTTCCTCTAATGTTGGTTCGGCATCCAGCTCCTCCATAGTTGGCAGACTGTTGACACCATCAAGGGCTGCAGGCGTAACGGTATTGTCTCTAGCGTAAAGCTCAGAGTAGTGCTCGACCCACCTCTCCATCTGCTTACCCTTATCGGTTAGCTTCTCTCCGCTGATGGTTTTTAGCGGTGCCGTCTTACTTTTATGGGGGCCAAGTGCTTTCTTTATACCGTCATACATTTGTCTAATGTTGCCTGTTTGCGCTGCGATCTGGATGCTCTCACTGAGCTGGAGCCAGTAGTCATTTGCACAGCGTCGAGCAGTTTGTTGAACTTTGCTTCTCGTAGCCCTCAGGATCTGTAGGGTTCTGGCACTCGGTGAACGTTTGTATTCATTCATAGCACTGCGCTTAGCTTCAATGACAGGTGCCATCACATCTGATGAAGCATCAAACCAGTCATTTGACTTTGCTGTTTTCTTACCAAAGGTGGCAAGTGCAGTACTTTGAATGGTGTTCCGTAGATGCTCCCAGTTCTCTGTAATAGTATCACCATGCTGAGGGCTACTGAGCATTTTCTCGAAGGTCGCAGTGAATTGAGCGATCATGAAAGGGTCTGACATCTTGCTGGTATCAATGCGTGGTTTCCCTTCATGTCTGACACGATAGAGTTTTCTTGGTTGTGCTCTGATTTTGCAGCAAACCAAGGAGTGATCTGTATCACAGTCTGCACTATGGTACGAGCGCGTGGAGAGCACAGACCTGAGGAGTGGCCTTCTGACGAGAATCAGGTCAAGTTGGTGCCAGTGCTTGGATCGTGGGTGTCTCCATGACACCTTATGTTGGGGTTTTGTCTGAAAGTAGGTGTTGGTCACGCAGAGGTCATGGTGGACGCACAACTCTAAGAGCCGTTGTCCATTTTCATTCATCTTGCCAATACCAAACCTGCCCAGACACGAAGGCCATGAAACATTATCGGCACCCACTCTAGCGTTAAAGTCACCAAGGAGAACAAGCTGTTCTTGCCTAGGTATGCTTTTGATAATTGCTGTTAGATTCTCGTAGAACTCATCTTTAGCTTCTGAGGCAGAGTACAGAGTAGGAGCATACACACTGACAAGGGTGATGGGACCTGTGCTAGTTTGCAGGCGGAGCGTTAAAAGGCGTTATGATCCATTCTCGCCTGGTTCAACCATTTTAGTTAGCGATTTTTTGACCGCAAAACCTACTCCATGTTCTCTAGCTTTATTAAGATCTTTCCCTTGCCAATAAAATGTGTAGTCCTTCTCGCTCACCGTTCCAGAGCCCGCCAGGCGGGTTTCCTGAAGTGCAGCTATATCCACCTGAAGTCGTTTAAGCTCATCATTAATTATGGCTGTCTTCCTTACATCGTTTACATCCTGTAGGTTTTCGGATAGTCCAGTCAACATAGTCCGGACGTTCCAGCATCCCAATCTGAGAGTTTGCTTATTTCTATTTTTTCGATAATTGCTTGGTGCAAAATTTTCTGTCCACAGTTCGGGTTTGACCCTAATCCCCATGCACCCAATGGGGAAAGCAGACAGTGGCGGGACAACACCTTATTGACTGGGGGCTGCCCAGCTTGAAGCGGGCGGTAGCTGTCCAGTGAGATCCTACAGCCTCTCCCACTGTCGGAAGTAGCCCCTGGCGCCATGCCCTACGCCAATTGGGCAAAATGCTTATAACCGGTAACTGCTACTTCCCGTGTTTTGCCGACACCTATAGGGTGAAGCTGGAGTGTCCTCTCCACGGCGCGAGCTTGGGCACAGTTATATGGAGATCAAGCTGTTGCCCATGCAGCATGTTCCCCCTCTCCACACAGCCGGTAGATCCAAAGGAACGGCAGTAGCCGATACAGTTTGGTACCAGCCATGTCGCAGGAGTTGCCAGAATAATGTCGAATCGACATTAGACTGCCTTAGGGACTCCGACTCCGGATTTATCCTCAGGGTTTACTCCCGAAGCCAATTCCATAAATGGATATTCCCGCAAGGCAGCGGTGGTTTGAATTCAGAGTTCCTTCTCTTAGATAAGCTACCAACCAAGGATCACGAGCCCTATCTGCCCGAAAGCTGCTGGTTTTAAGGCGCCAGTCGCTCGCCTTTGCCCCTTCTCCCGTCAGTGGAAACAGTTCCGCCGGGCTCAAATTGAGCCACACGTGAAGGCCGGGAGCTGGACTTGGTTGTCAGAGGCTGTTTGAGGCGCGTGCCATAGAAGTATATATATATATATATATATATATATATATATATATATATATATATATATATATATATATATATATATATATATATATATATATATATATATATATATATATATATATATATATATATATATATATATATATATATATATATATATATATATATGTGTGTATGTGTATGTGTATGTTTATGTATATATATATATATATATATATATATGTATATATGTATATATGTGTATATATATATATATATATATATATATATATATATATATATATATATATATATATATATATATATATATATATATATATATATATATATATATATATATATATATATATATATATATATATATATATATTATATATATATATATATATATATATATATATATATATAATGTGTGACTCCGGGAACTAGATAGAAAAAGATGCCTCAGACAAAATAATGCTGAGTGCTCAAACCATTGGGCTTAAGACAACCCATAAGATGGATGAGGCGTTGTTCCAGGCGGAACCGACTGTTGGCGACCGAGGATCAGGATCTGATGGCTTTCACCTGGATGTCAGTGGCACCGTGGTGGCCAGGGCCATTGAAGTGGATGGCCACAGGTGTGGATTTCAGCTGAGAGATGTCGTAGAGATGCCTGCAGAATCGGTCTCCCAGTCGTGTGCCCGTTTGGCCGATGTAAGTAATATTCAACGTTTGCAAATAATAGCATAAATGAAGTTACGTGACTCGCATGTGAAGCCCTGAGTGGTAGTGAACTTGGCCTTAGGGACTGTCACTGTGCGTGTTAGGATTACATACTAGCATGTCTTGCATCGTGTCCGGTTACATGGCTGAGTACCAAAATGGCTTAACGCCTGCATTATTCCAACCTTACTTCTGACGAGTCCAAAAACCCTCTCTAAGCTCCACCGCAGAGATGCCATTGTTATCAAATTGAAGGATGAAGGAGGTGCCATCGTGGTATGGCGCAAGGACTTTTACCTCCAAGAAGGCAATAAGCAGCTCACCAACAGCTCCTTCTACCAGCGACGTGACAATGATGCGACAGTCCACAACAATCGCCTGATCCATGACACCAGCAAATGTCTTATCGCTAACACGTCCTTACCTTTTAGCCCCTCTCATCTCCGTATCCATGACAGTTGTGTTTTATATGCTTCCCAAAATTCATAAACCCTCCAACCCTGGGAGACCCATCGTTTCGGCTTGTGCCTGCCCTATCGATCATATATCTGACTTCCTAGACAGCGTCTTCCAGCCTATTGTAGAGCAGCTTCCTTCCTTCTTAAAGGACACCAACCATGCCTTGACTACTTTTTCCTCTATCCAGCTTTCCCAAGACGGTACCTACCGTTTATTTCTGTTGAATGTCTGCTCGCTTTACATTTCCATTCCTCACTCTGACGGTCTCCAAGCTCTCCGGTATTTCATGGACCAGCGCACCCACCCCTCTATCACTACAGAGACTCTCCTCCGGCTTGCAGAACTGTTACTTCGACTCAATTCTTTTGAGTTTGTCGTAAATTTATTTGAGAGAATTCTATGAACTAGTGGTCCCGTTTAGAGTGTAGAGTGATGGTGAAGGCTCTGTGGTAGATAAGGGTTAGAAAGTAAATAGTTGATTCACAGAGTGCTGGGGAGAGTAAGGACCGACTCTTTTACGACAATCGTTCCTCTCAATCTTCTCCTCAAACTCTCCTGGTCAAACAATTATTTGCCAGTTTCCAGACACACACCTGCGCTCACACCGATTTGGTGCTTCAAACACACAGACGCACGTGAATACAAACTACGAATATAACAGATATGGGGTAATTGTGGGTTTGGGCCTTCGAACACAATACTAGAAGTTTTATACTGTTTATTTATCAATAAGAATCAAATCACAACATTAATCATTTGACAGGCAAAAATCATAGTTTACAGAAATAAAATACAAATGACAAGATGGGGGGGGGGGGGGGGAATGAAGATTGATATCCCATATGCCCTTCCCTCTTGTACAGACAAATGAAAAGGAACCCAGTTCACAAGACAGGTAGTAACAGAAATAGATAAGTTAAACCAACAGTGGATTAATCTATCCTGAAAAGAGGGATTAGGAAACTAGTCCTATTATCCTTAACTGGTTTTCCTTCTACTAATCAGTTTAGGAAGGAGAAATAACGGAGTTAAGAAAATCCCACTTATAAAGTGAACAAGACGAGGAATAAAATAACAAAGTGTCTACCAGGTACAGCAATTAAAATCGCTGCACATAAAACTCATTCAGTCATGCGCGCTCGTGCTGGCCAACACACAAACTCTCACACAGACTTACAAATCTTGGAATCAGGCACTCCATAGAATTATACAAAAACCATCAATTAACACTTGACATGTGAAAGTGTCTGTTACTTCGATGTCCAGCCCCAGATGTAGCGAGGTTGGCTGGTAGCAAATATTCTCGCTTATCACCGGACGTGAAGCCTAAGTGTTCTTGTGTTTTATTCTATAAGAAGAGTCTATGGGATGGCACTGTCACAGTTAAATACAGGTGATAATGGGGTGTGGTTTGCTTAGATTTCGCCGCTGGTGGTGAAACTGCTTAAACGAGATGACAACAACTGACCAGTGAGGTATGGTTTAAATCCAGTGAGGAAAAACTAGGCACAGTCACAGTTCAGGTAAATATGTACTCTCTCTCAGTAGCAGTAAACTAATAAAAGCTCTGGCAATTGTTCTTCTTCCAGTTACAACTTAATGTGCTTGATGATGTGTTAAATTTGTCTTTGGGTGTGCTTTCTTTCTTATAATTTAGATAGCGGAATCCCCAACATAGGATCGCCTCAAAGATTAAAATTTAAACAGTCTCAACAAGTTCTGGAGGGGTTTAAGAACTGAGTCTGGGAGACTCTATACCAGGTTTTTCTTGCTGGGATCGCAAAGGTTTTGATACACCCTATATGAAAGATAATACATGTAATCATACCGAAAAATCAAATAACACTCTAAAGCGCGATAAATTTACAGTTGACTATTTATACACTCGCGTCTTTAATCATATAAATTCAAGAAGAACTCCCCGCGAAATTAATAGTTAAAACACACACACACACACACACACACACACACACATATATATATATATATATATATATATATATATATATATATATATATATATATATATATATAACTTAACTCAATTAAATTTAGTTATAAATTCCTTCGCGTCTTTAAATGTTACTTTAAGCATTTAAGCATCTATCATCTTTGGAAATAATATAATAGATATATCATTAAATTTTCAACTGGAACTATTTGAGATAAGTTTAACTTAATAGCTTTAAATTAATCACAAAATCCAGTGAAATAAGATGAATGAACTAGACCACTGAACACTTTAAAACAAATATATTATACGGTTTAGCACAGAATAGAATTCACTGCAATAAGTTGAAAATCCAGTGGGAATCAAACAAGATTTCACTATGCTAGTGCTTCTGCCAATGTCTGGCAAACGAGTGATAAAATTGCATTTCTCAAAGGTCTGTATATGTCTAACTGGAATGGAACTTAAAGGGGTCGTGTGAGATTTTCACACTTTTTATGATTGTGGTGAAAATACAGTGGTACAACGATAAAATACTCCATTTATAAAGATAAAAGTTAAAAATAAAATGTAGGGATAAAATATAGATACTACTTCTTCGCCCACGCAATCGTTTTCTAGTGTCATTGAAAAACAACTAGTTATAACATGGAGACAAAAATGCCTATTCATTTAGACGGGGTAGAAACGGAGAGAAAAGGAAAAAATGATGCGGTCTGCACACGTGCTTGAATCTAAAGCCTAGCAGACGCAATTTGTAGTTTAAAAAAAAAATTACGCCACTAGTTGACACAATGTAAGAAATTGAACTCGAAAACGACCTTAGCTCTTGTCAGAAACAGACGTATCTTAGACGTTCTACGGTAAATAGTCCTTTTAATTTGAATATAGCGGCAAACGCCGTGAACGAGTGGTAAAAACAAATTTCAAGACTAACATGGAAAAAATTATGTATTTCCTTAATAATAAGTTTAGAAGAATAAAAGTTAGCTAGTTTGATAGTCCATCTTTCCCTGAGAAATAATATACTTTTAATTACAAAGACGGACAGATAACACGGAAGATATTAACGAAAGACTGTATTGTTCAATACAGACGAGCAGATAGTTATTTGTGCATACTTCTCACTAAAGTTACTTTTTGACACGTCCTTGAGACTAAAGCAGAAAAACAAATTACATGTGGACAAGGGGCAGACAAGGCGGGTAGAATCTAAAAATAACTTAGAAGTACTCTGATTGGACGAAAGATTAATATTATTGACAAAAATTAGCCGGCAAGTGCCATTTGTTGAAGACTGTCCACAGCAACAGATCGTTGATGCTTAGAACTATGACGCCCAGTAAAGATATAAGATAATACCAGTGGGACGCCATAGTATAGCCAGCAGCTCAGCTGAGTTTGTGCTAGTACAACGTATCTGTGTGTTTTCATTTGAATTGTGGTAAGGGAAAAATTATTAACCTTTTTATTTAACAATTCTGAGTGATTGATACTGCCATATAATGAAAAATGATTACGACAAGTGAGTACTTATTCTAAGTCCCCAGCGACAGTCCAGGGCCTAGAGGCGAATGAATAAAATGGAAACAACATATCCAAGAATGTAGAATACAGATCTTTATTTCAGGAGATCAGTGGGAACATATCACCCACCTTATTATATGGAAAAAAGAGATTAATGAAAATATTTCAGATGCAGTGCAGTTCATAGAGGAATGGGAAACTGGTGCTATTTGATAACAGCCTGGGTGAGATGTGCTGGGTCGATCAGAGAGATCTGACCTGGTCTTTGTAGTTTATGTATTAGTGTGTGTAAACATGGTGAAGTAGGCAGTGTGTTAAGACATGGCTTAATTTTGTGGTTTCAGAGTTTCTTTGTCTGGCACTGTGCTAGTGCCAGATGTTCTGAAGAAATGCAACGGTGGATAAATAAGAGGCCTATCATTTTACCTCAGCAGCTGTGAGGAGTGGGCCAAGTGAACAACTTTACTCCATCGTCACAGGCCAGTTAAGTATTGAAGACCTGGCCTGCTGCTGATTCATCAATATCCATAAATAAATAACGAACTTTGCCACCATTTACCCTGTTAAAAATCCAATGAACAGTACTAACAAAGACTGGGTATGATGTACACACCACGACCCGACATCCAGTACTAGTTTTCCCAAAGACTCTGTAGTTAGTATTAATATTAGCAAATTTCACATATGTACAAACCTTTCATGTAATGATTCAATTATATGCTCTTTTATTGATATAAATTCATATTGTTTCACACGTTCTGACCAGAAGAAAACTTGGGTCAGGACTAAATAAATTTTAAAAAATTGTAAATTTTAAATTTAAACACAATGTTAACTGACTTGATCACAGAGCTTATTATTAGACCTAGTGTTTATATGTGTGTGTCTGTGTACTTAATTACCTGCACACCACATTTCAGTACCCTAGACATTAAACGTAGCTAACATACATAATAGCAGAATAAGTCTGTTTGAGGTCATAGGTGGTAGCAGAAAGGTATCCTGTAAACTCACATAAACTGTTATCTTCAGGGACCTTCACAGCTGACCTCATTCAGTACACTAGGTAACATAGCAACCACACTTAATAACATCAAAATCACCACATATATTGGGTAGCTCGTGTCCGGGATTTAAACTTATCATTTATATAAGGGTCTCCTGGTCCGGGGAATTAAAATAGTTGGGTATAAGTTTGTATAAATTCCACAGGGTCCCTAAAATTAAAAGTTGTTCATAAGTAATATTTAAGGTGGAAAGTAAAAGTTGATGAATCTTCACAGCCAGTGGTAATTAATTAATTAGTGTTACTTTGGTAATTAGATTTGGTAATCTTAGACATTATTAAGGTGTGTGATACAGTATGGCAGATCTAGCCAAATTCAGATCGGCTGCTGTGCTGACTGCTAAGGAAATGAACATGGATGGTCAGGTTTTGATCCAATATGTAACTTCAGAATGTGACAAGTATATTGAAAGGGAAGATAGGAGGTTAGCTGAAGAGAAGAGGTTACAAATTGAGGCTGACAAAGAACTTAAGAGGCTGCAGTTTGAGGCTGACAAAGAGGCTAGGGCATTGGTGGCAGATAGGGAGGCTGAAATAAAGCGGCTCCAATAGGAAGAGAAGAAATTAGAAGCAGAGGAAAAGAGACATTCTGCTGAAAGGGAAGCAGAAGATAAGAGATTGCAAAGGGAGCACGAGTTACGACTAAGGGAGTTGGAATTACAAGGCCATGCTCCTGAAAATGGTGCCAGCCCCTTTTCCTCCGATGCCACTCCTAGTCAGGGAGCCTCAACCTCAGCTATGGGTTTTCATTTAGACCATTTTGTTGAGAAAGACGATGACATAGAAGGGTATCTAAGTAGATTTGAACTTTTGGCTACTACGTATGGGTTAGAGAGAGAGAGGTGGAGCCTCAAGTTATCCCAGGGGCTTAGGGGTACATCTTATGAAGTTTTTGCCAAAATGAATAGAGACGACCAAGACAATTATGACATGCTAAAGCAGGCTCTGTTATTAAGATATGAAAAGAATGGTGAATTTTATCGTAAGAAGTTTAGAAATGCCAAGCTTTTGTCTGGGGAGACATACCACCAATTCTCTGCCAGACTGGAAACCTATTTGGAGAAATGGACTGCTCTGGGGAAGACCCAAGATCTCAAAGAAATGATCATGATAGAGCAATTAAGAGAGTCCATGGCTCCAGACCTGAGAAAATTTCTCATGGAACAAGGTGCAGAGAGGTTGGGGGAGGTATTGAATGTCGCTGAGAGGTATCAAGCAGCCCAGGCAGAGGTAGCTGGCTCTAAAAAAGAAACATATAGCGAATTTTAAAGCCACACAGCACTTTAATACATTTGATGCCACAGAACAAGGTAACAAAGGTAGGACAAACTTTGATATGCCACGAAATGATTATCGTGATAGAAACTCACAGTTCAATGACCAAAAATATAATGAAAGAAAACCTTTTAACCAAGGAAAGAGGTGGTGTAAATGGTGTAGGAAGGACAACCATAACACCGAAGTTTGTAAAAGGAAACCTTCAAACATTGCTGCAATGAAATCGGGGAACCAGAGATTAAAGGTTAAACCTACTGGACAGCAGGAACCTTATCACCCCCCCCCCCCCAGTTTGTGAGGATGTTGTTTGTAACGGGGTCACCATAAGGTGCCTATATGATACAGGTTTGGATTTTGATTCAGTTGTGAAGGCTAGCCTAGTGGACCCAAGTCAGTATACCACCGAAATAGTGGAAATACAAGGGGCGACTAAGGACATACCACTCATGACACTTCCCATCGCAAGGATAACGGTGAAAACTCGCTATGTGGAAGGAGAAATCAGAGCAGCAGTGATAGATGAACCAATCTACCCTCTGATATTGGGGTGTAGATACGTCTTCTTGGGGAATCCCGAGAGACCTGTGATCATGGCGACAGTGCAGACCAGGTCACAGTCAAAGGAGGAAGAAGGTGAACCTATAAATGCTCATCCAGAAGAGATGAGGAAGGCGCAGGCTGAGGATAGGACACTCAAGCCATGTTTTAAAAATGGCCCAAATGCCACACACCTCCAAGCAAGGGAGAGTATATTATGAAGAACAAATTGCTATACAGGAAGGCCGGAACTGGAACAAATGGTCACAACCAGCTGGTTCTTCCCACTTCATATAGGGAGAAAGTGATGGAACTAGGGCATGCGATTCCCTTCAGTGGTCACATGGGGATCAGCGCCACAGGACAGCGTATAGCTTGTCATTACTTCTGGCCAGGGATAACGGAAGATATAAAAAGATATGTAAAATCCTGTCCAGAATGTCAAAGGGTAGCTCCAAAGCATTGGACTGCTCCTGCAACTCTAGGGGAAATGCCCATAGTGGGAACACCTTTTGAGAGGGTTGCAGTGGATATTGTGGGACCTCTCACTCGGACCAAGAGGAGGAACAGTTACATCCTTACTCTGGTGGACACTTGTTCTATGTGGGGAGAGGCGGTAGTCCTGTCATCAATTGATTCGAAACATGTGGCAGAGGCACTACTTACAATATTCACAAGATTAGGATTCCCGCATCAAATCTTGACTAATAATGGCTCACAGTTCAAGGGGAAACTAACGGAAGAAGCTATTTCAAGCCAGACACTTTCATTGTAGTCCGTACCATCCACAAGGGAACGGCCTGTTAGAGAGGTTCAATGGGACCCTCATTTCTATCCTGAGGAAGCTGGCACATGAGAAACCTAATATGTGGGATCAATTTTTGCCCGCTGCGTTGTTCGCGTACCGGGAAGTACCACATAAATCAACCGGGATGGCATCCGCAACCCTGTTATTTGGGAGGCCAATAAAAGGTCCATTAGAAGCTTTGTTGAGGACCTGGACAGATGAGAAGGCAGAAGAGACTGTTACCTCATCATACCAATATGTGAACGAGCTGACCACTCGTCTGAAAGCTGGATGGAAACTGGCAAATGATAATTTGAGACAAGCCAGGAAGAAACATGCAGCTAATTTTAATAGAAAAGCAAAGGACAGAGAATTAGCTGTGGGAGAGAAAGTGCTTCTTCTACTACCTGGCAGCAATAATAAGTTGCAAATTGGATGGCAAGGTCCATATACTAATTTGCTGCAGTATGACATGAAGCTGGTAGACTCAACACCAATCTGTATGAGAGCCTATTCTGTTCCGTTCGCTAAGGAGAAAGCACTAAAAGAGGAGATAGATTATTTGTTGAAAGAAGGGATTATTTCTCACAGTGAATCTTCTTTTAGCTCCAGTGTAGTTTTGTTGAGGAAACCGTCTGGGGAACATAGACTGTGCATAGATTACAGGAAACTGAATGCTGTCACAGAAGGTCAGGGGGATCCATTACCGGACACAAAACAGTTATTTGCCAGACTGAAGAAGGCAAAATATTTTTCGAAGGTGGATTTGAGCAAAGGCTATTACCAGATCCCAGTGAAGCCTGAAGTCCGACCTTTTTTAGCTTTTAGCACCTCGGAAGGACATTATGAATTCAACATGTTACCATTCGGATTGAAAAATGCTCCGAGTGTATTCTCTAGAATGATGCGCAAATTGTTGGATCCCTTGAATAATCCATGTATCACGAATTTCATGGATGATATCCTCATCGCCACAGAAACATTTGAAGAACACATTAACTCTCTGAATATGCTATTTGATAGGCTCAGAGAAGCGAACTTGACTGCTAGACCAACAAAATGTTGTATTGGATGCAAAGAGTTGGAATTCTTGGGACATACTGTATATCAGGGTAACATGACCCCTGACCCCAAGAACTTGGAAAAACTGCAGAGAGCACCTAGACCGCAAACAAAAAAAGACGTGCGATCATTCGTATCGTTGTGTGGGTTTTACCAAAAATATATCAAAAATTTTAACTCTATATGTGCTCCTCTGACTGATCTGACTCGCAAGGGAAATCCTGATAAAATTGTTTGGTCAGCGCAATGTGAATTGGCATTCCAAGAGTTAAAGGAAAAACTCACTAGCAAGCCTATTCTCAAATTGCCTGATTTGACTCAGGACTTTGTGGTGAGAACGGACGCAAGCAATGTAGGCCTGGGGGCCACTTTGTTGCAAAGGTCCTCTTCACCCAATGGGGAACTGAACCCAGTCGCGTATGCTAGCCGCAAGTTGAACAAAGCGGAACAAGGCTATTCCACAAGCGAAAAAGAATGTTTAGCGTTAATCTGGGCAATAAAAAAGTTCCAAATCTATCTGTATGGTAGGACTTTTGTGATCCAAACAGATCACCAGCCTCTCGTTCTTACCTCAGGCCAAGCATGAAAATGCTAGATTGTTACAGCCATATCAATTTAACATTGAATATTTCCTGGGCTCACAGAATGTCGGTGCAGATTTCCTCAGTAGGCACCCCTGTGATCAAATTTAGAGTAGTTGGCAGGCGTAAGGAGTTAATTTTATCTATGTGTATCACTGGTTTTGGAACTTTCAGTAGTGCATGTTCTCAGGTGGGGAGATGTGTGGTGAAAATACAGTGGTACAGCGATAAAATACTCCATTTATAAAGATAAAAGTTAAAAATAAAATGTAGGGATACAATATAGATACTACTTCTTCGCCCACGCCATCGTTTTCTAGTGTCATTGAAAAACAACTAGTTTTAACATGGAGACAAAAATGCCTATTCATTTAGACGGGGTAGAAACGGAGAGAAAAGGAAAAAATGATGCGGTCTGCACACGTGCTTGAATCTAAAGCCTAGCAGACGCAATTTGTAGTTAAAAAAAAAAAAATTACGCCACTAGTTGACACAATGTAAGAAATTGGACTCGAAAACGACCTTAGCTCTTGTCAGACACAGACGTATCTTAGACGTTCTACGGTAAATAGTCCTTTTAATTTGAATATAGCGGCAAACGCCGTGAACGAGTGGTAAAAACAAATTTCAAGACTAACATGGAAAAAATTATGTATTTCCTTAATAATAAGTTTAGAAGAATAAAAGTTAGCTAGTTTGATAGTCCATCTTTCCCTGAGAAATAATATACTTTTAATTACAAAGACGGACAGATAACACGGAAGATATTAACGAAAGACTGTATTGTTCAATACAGACGAGCAGATAGTTATTTGTGCATACTTCTCACTAAAGTTACTTTTTGACACGTCCTTGAGACTAAAGCAGAAAAACAAATTACATGTGGACAAGGGGCAGACAAGGCGGGTAGAATCTAAAAATAACTTAGCATAGAAATCTTATACGTAAGTGAGACAAAATTTGTGTAGTTTTTTTGTTGTAGTTGGTCCAAAACCAAGTGTAATTTTGGGAAAACCCAAGTTCGGACGGACAGACCGACAGAAATACATTTCACTCTAGAGTAGAATACAGATCTTTATTTCAGGAGATCAGTGGGAACATATCACCCACCTTATTATATGGAAAAAAGAGATTAATGAAAATATTTCAGATGCAGTGCAGTTCATAGAGGAATGGGAAACTGGTGCTATTTGATAACAGCCTGGGTGAGATGTGCTGGGTCGATCAGAGAGATCTGACCTGGTCTTTGTAGTTTATGTATTAGTGTGTGTAAACATGGTGAAGTAGGCAGTGTGTTAACACATGGCCTAATTTTGTGGTTTCAGAGTTTCTTTGTCTGGCACTGTGCTAGTGCCAGATGTTCTGAAGAAATCCAACGGTGGATAAATAAGAAACCTATCATTTTACCTCAGCAGCTGTGAGGAGTGGGCCAAGTGAACAACTTTACTACATCGTCACAGGCCAGTTAAGTATTGAAGACCTGGCCTGCTGCTGATTCATCAATATCCATAAATAAATAACGAACTTTGCCACCATTTACCCTGTTAAAAATCCAATGAACAGTACTAACAAAGACTGGGTATGATGTACACACCACGACCCGACATCCAGTACTAGTTTTCCCAAAGACTCTGTAGTTAGTATTAATATTAGCAAATTTCACATATATATCTATGTACAAACCTTTCATGTAATGATTCAATTATATGCTCTTTTATTGATATAAATTCATATTGTTTCACACGTTCTGACCAGAAGAAAACTTGGGTCAGGACTAAATAAATTTTAAAAAATTGTAAATTTTAAATTTAAACACAGTGTTAATTGACTTGATCATAGAGCTTATTATTAGACCTAGTGTTTATATGTGTGTGTCTGTGTACTTAATTACCTGCACACCACATTTCAGTACCCTAGACATTAAACGTAGCTAACATACATAATAGCAGAATAAGTCTGTTTGAGGTCATTGGTGGTAGCAGAAAGGTATCCTGTAAACTCACATAAACTGTTATCTTCAGGGACCTTCACAGCTGACCTCATTCAGTACACTAGGTAACATAGCAACCACACTTAATAACATCAAAACCACCACAATGATCTCCGGAAAAAATCGAGATTCTAGCCGCCCGGCGTTTCCCCCGTTCGCCTCAGGCTTTCGAGCGTTCTCTGATTGACACAGAGATGTGAAATGTCTGCAAGAAGCTTGCTTCGTCCACTCTGGTTCACGCTGCCGTGTTATCTAGCAGCAGGAAACTTCATCGTCCGTTCTGAGATCCCTTAGATCTCATGCCGCTAGTACGTTTGATTCCGGCAACGCCTTTAAGGCAGGCACGAACGAAAAGGTGTAGCGCAATGCTTGCTTATAATTGCTCTAGAAACAGGAGTGGGCGTGATTGAACCTCCCATTAAAGGCCATGCGATCTCTAAAATGCACGGAAGATAGCAGTCTACATATTAATGATCCAACGTGTTGACAATCCACGTGGAAATGCTGCATTGCTAATGAGCCCACGTTTCTATTGTGCATTGTTAATGAGCCCAGGTGGAGAGAATTCCCCGTTGATGAAAAGTTACACCAATATTCAGGAGTACTGATGTTATACGAGGGTCCTATCATCCAACATTTTCAGGGACAGCTGAGTTGTCCGTCACAGAGTTCAACGGACAGTTCTTTGACCAAGTCAGTGTAGTCGCTATGGGCACCAAGATGGGTCCCAGCTATGCCTGCCTCTTCATGGGCTACATGGAGTATTTGGTGTGGCAGCAGTATCCTAGACCTTTTCCATTTATGTATCATAGATACATCGATGATGGCATAGGTCTAACTGATATGCCAGAAGCTGACCTATCTAGGTTGATACACTTCATCAACAACTTCCACCATGCGATCCAATTCACCTCTCACATTTCCACTGTCTCTGTTTCCTTGACATTGTTGTCAACATAGCCCCCCCCCCCCCCCACCACCCCCACCACTTTAACACTTCGGTGTACTACAAACCCACTGATGCACACATTTACCTCTTGTATAATCTCGTCCTCGAGTTTGTCGTGATTCCTTGCCTTTCTTACAACTTCTCAGCCTCCGTCGGTTATACCATGACGATGATGACCTTTTATGCCGAGCACAGGAAATGTTGGACTTCTTTCGCAGGAAATAGTATCCGGAGGATGTTCTTACCTGTGCCTTAGAGCGTGTTCTCCCTATCTCACGTCTAGAGGCCCTCAGCCCCACTCACAAAACTTCCTCAGATTGAGTCACGTTAATATTGACCTATCACCTTATCTCTTAGGAGAGGGGGTGTGTCACGAGAGGGATTTGGGGCGACCCCTTCTCGATCTCTCTTTCACTCCGTAAGTACTCATTTTAAATTGTTGTACTGACTAATTGCGTGCTTTCCCATGGTCAGCACTTTTTTCTTTCTCATTTATGTAGCAGATATTTGAAAGTGTCAAAACGTTTGACACTCCTTGTTGGTGATAATGAATCACATTTGCTAGGCGCGGCACAGCTTTGCTGAGATTAGTGCAGGTAAACCCATATGGGCCTGCTTAGTTTTCGCATAGTACTTGCACGCGGCCGAAACGAATGACATAATCGTTTACTGTCTGGCTTTCTCGAAGACATTACTTTATAAGAAAGTAATAAGTTGTTACATCTGACACACATTGTCGTGTGAGGTTATAGATGTGTTGGTGAGTCTGCCTGCCAAGCAATCGGTGTTTTATTGCCATATATGGGAGACGTAACCTTTGCATCGCGCGCAAAATTGTTCTATTTCTGAATATTTTGATATTACCCCACACAACAAGCATGTTTGAAATGTTTGAAGCCCTGAGTAGCTTCATAACAAACACATGCGGGGGTAGGACAGGCAATATAACCGGACCTTTTTGCAGTTTTAATTCACTGTGAGAAATCGCTTGCAAAAGACGACACAACCAGACCTTGCCAGAAGTTAGAATTCAGAATTCCATTTATCACGCCGGACATTGTAGAAATCATGACGGACTTAAAGAGCCCAGGAAAATCATTTTAATAAGGAACCGGAATCTGTGGAAACTGAAACACGCAGTCATAGTGGGAATTAGTGTTAAAAATAACGACTACCAAGAACACATGTATGAGGCCGATTCAAGTGCCTTTATTCATCTGAGCAAAATGTCTGTGAGCCAGGATTGGCTTGTTGGTGGTACCATTTGAGGGTACTATCTTTGAAACAAGAAGGGATCAGTGGCCTGAGCTTTAAGACGAGGGACCAACTTTGTAGACACTCCCTGACACTTCTGGGAACGTGCTACGCCCTACATCCTTGACCAGCGACGAGCGTTATCAGTAATCAGTCTACCAAGAACTAACCCATTAACGGGAGCAGGACCTAGCAGTGGCAGATAAGAGAAACTTATAAGCTGCCACGTGAACTCCATTATAAACTTTTATCCCATCACAACAGTGATGATACCTTTCTGAAAACATTATTAATTATTTTAAACCCTTGTTAAAACTGAATGATTATTAAATTTGTTATTTGTAATTATGCAAATTTAACTCTATCTACAAAATCTGCCAAGAGAATTTGTAAAGGTAATAAGAACAAGAACCCTCAAAGCAGGGGACTCAGAAAACAAATGAAAAATAAACCCTACAAACAGGGAGATAAGTGGTGCAAAAATTGTAAGATAAGCAACCACAATACTGCAGAATGCGGAAGGAAAAAACCCTCCTCATCACGCTGCGTGTTTACAGGTGAGGTCGTTAGTTAGGAAGGAACTGACAGTTAGTCAGAATAGCCTCTATCACCCACCCATATAGGAGGTAGTGACCGTGAATGGCAAACAAGTCACAGGAATGCATGACACAGGTTTGTCCAATGACGCTGTCGTATGTGCATCTGTGGTGCGCCCTGAACAAATCACCACAGAAACAGTGGATATCAAAGAGCCACTCAAGGGATCAGTACCGCTAATTCTACCTGTAGCGAAGATCCAAGTCAGATGTCGCTATGTGGAAGGGTAAATAAATGCAGCAATATTAGATGATCCCTCTACCCCCTGGTGCTGGGGCGTTGATATATTTTCTTGGGACATCCTATAAAACCTGTAGTTGCAATAGACACCCGGACCAAGTCAGGCTCTCAGAACAGAGAGTGAGACACTAAATTAAAATTTCATCCGACTGAGATGAAAAAGGCTCAAATAGCAGACAGCACATTGAAGCCTTGTTTTGGCAAATTGCCAAAGGCCCATAACCTCTAGAGAAGGGAAACATCTATTTGAAAAATGGACTACTATATAGAAAAGGTGGAACATGACCTAAAGGGCATGGACAGCTTTTAGTGCCAAAATCATACAGGGAGAAAGTCACGGAGTTGGTGCATGCTGTACCAAACAGTTGACATGAAAAAAGGTGCCACTTGTCAAAGGATATCATCGCGCTATTACAGGACAGGTATCACTGAAGACTTAGCTCGGTATGTGAATGCCTGTTCAGAATATAAAAAGGTAACCCCAACACGTTGGGTAGACCAACTACAGGACTTATAGAAGCATTGTTGCGGACGTGGGCCTACAAAGAAAAATCAGAAGAATAAAACCAAAGAGAGAAACCAGCAGGTAGTTACAGTGGTTATGCGAAAACAAAATGACAACAAGTCTAACCGTGCACCAGTAACCATGGCGACTCTCAGTATTGCACCGAGAGGGGACTCAAGACATCCCACCCCGACTAGATTATGTTCGGAATCCCATGGACTCGATAATCAGAAACGTGTGGTTAGTCAGCAACCAGTATTGCAGAAGCTGCGAAAAAGACCCACAAACACAGGGAGTAGAAGATCGAGCTGTAATAACCATTTGACGGATACAGACCCCACTTCAGCATGCTGAATACTATAACAAGAAAGCAAAGGATAGGGAGCTTGCTGTTGGAGAGAAGGTGCTTCTTCTTTTGCCAAGCAGTAACACCAAACTGCAAATTAGTTTTCAGGGTCCATATAAAGTGCTAGAGAAAGTATCTAGGCCTAATTACAAAATTGGCTAGAAGGGCAAAGGAAAGGTGTAAGATGTCAATCTGTTACAGAAATATTATGACAGGACATCAAATGAGGTAGCCCATATGATGACTCTGGCCATAGCAACTGAGATGAAGCATAAACCTCTCACCTCAAAAGAGTATCATGGAGACCGACTGAGACTTATGAACAAGTCAAAATAAGTACTCTGTTAACTCAGGAAGAGAGACAGCAAGTTAGAAAGGTACTACAAACACATGCAGATTTGTTAACAGATAAACCTGGGTGTACACATTTATTGGAATATGACATGAATGTCATCGACCCAACACCTATCTGTATGAAGACCTACCCAGAGTCTGCCACTACGCCTTTGCCATCTACAGATGTGTACAGCCTGCCAAGCTATTAATGTCCAGTGTTGATTTCTGAAGTTTAAAGATAAGATGAATTATAAAAACTATCATGCATATATTTCATTTATTACAGTATTATTATGTGATGAATACATTTGTGTGTAGATGCTAGGAATTGCATCAGTTTCTTTAAATTTGTACCTGATGGGAAGGATGAAGCATAATCAGGAAAAATGTAAGGCCTGTGATTAATATTCGGAAGGATCACGCTGTAAACTATTTAAGGTTGTACAGGAAATTGTGATAAAGTACATTGATACAGCGATAAAATTATTAATTATAAGTATACTAGTTAAAATAATATGAGTAGAAATAATAATAGTATAGTTGTAACGCGTCTTCTTTCCCCGCGCCAGTCATCGCATTGAGATAAGAACGTAGTGTGAAACCCTATTGCCGCGCTAGTGGTATTGGACTTTATAACTCGCCCGTCAAGGGTTAACGGTAAAAATTTTGAAAAGACAAGCTTAGTTGTTCCACGAAAAGATAGTAAGAATAAAACAGGGGAGGCATAAACGAACGCATAAAAGTGAGAGAGAGAGAGAGCGAACACATGCCACAAATTGTCAAGGGTTAGATTCTTGGATTAGCTACCCAAGACGACAGTGCGAGACGATACCATGGCAGGTGTTCGTTAACGTGTCGCAAGCTTTGTAGAATTTAAAAATACCCCGCAAAACCCATTACTTTTTCGGACTATAGGCACACTGAGAAAATATATAAACACACAGACAGCGTTTTCGCTGCAAAAGAGTCCATTTTATTACGTAACATACTAGTAGTTTCAGTTTTGGACAACGCAAAAGCGGGAAAGAGATGGCGTGTTTATGTAATGTTAGAAATTGAAACTAACTTTGGAAAAAAATATGGACTTCCTTATTAATAGGTTTAGGATCATACAAGTTAGCTAGTTTAAGAGCTTATCGTCTCGTGATACATAATATGCTTGAAAATAGAAAATCCGACAGATAATAAGAAAGATATGGACAAAAGACGGTATTGGTTATGACAGACAGACCAACACATGCTCGTCTTTACTTTCACTAACGGTGATTTTTTGACGCGTCCTTGAAAAAGGCAGGAAAAGGGTACATGTATTCTATTGGAGAAGGGGTAGACAAGGGGAGAGAAATTATGGGATGGCTTAACACTAAATATATTTTAGCAGGGGAAATCTAAGAATGAGTGAGGAGAAGACTTGTTATGTCCAAAAATCAAGTCTGTTTTTAGCTTGTAATGCCAATATTTTCAAATTCAAACTAAAAAACTTAGTAGTTGGATCTCATTGGCCAACGCATTTTATATTAAGGAAAACTTAGATAGGCTATTCGCCATTTGCATAATACAGTCCCTAGAACAGGACGTTGTAATTCTGTGAAGTGTGACTTGCCTTTCTAGATTAAATATATAAAATAAAACAAAAGGGCATCACAGTCCAGCCAGCAGGACATCTGAAGTCTGCTTATCAACGTACCTGTGTTTATTCATTGAATTTATGGTAAGGCAGAAATTATTCATATATATATATATTTTGTTTCAAAATATGAGTGAGAGATACTGCCATTTCGACAGTAAGTACATAGGTCCTTAACCTAGAGGTAATGCTATAACACATTGCCATTTTGTAAAATGCACATGTTTTGTGGAAAAAAAATGTTTTCTTAAGTGGCCAGATAGGAGCTCACCTATCCTATTGTATGGATTAATATTATTATTGAAGATGTAGGGCCGCCTTGAGAGGAGAGACATGTGAACAACAAACATAATAAAAATATTCCCCAAAGAAGTAGACATTGAAAGTCGTATATTAAAGAACTGGGGATGATTAAAGAATCCCAAACAGCCATCCAGTGTTAGAAACCAGTAATATTAAAAATTTAGCAACAATATTAGTATATTGTAACATTATATGTTTCTACAAATTGTCCCTTTGGGTTAAAACTTTGCATTTTAGGTATATACCTCGAGTTCTTTTAATTTTTGAAAGTCCTGACCAGAAGAATACTAGGTTCAGGACTAATAAAAATTGTATAGAAAAGATTTACACATCAAAATTTAACCCATGTGTTAGTTCATTTGATCATAGACTTTAATAGTTGTTTATATGTGTGTGTGTTAGTGTAAAATTTCCATCACACCACACTTGCATAACCCTAGACATTAGACGTAGCTGCCATACATACTAGTCAAGAATAGGTCTGATTGAGGTCATAAGGTGGTAGCAGAAAGGTTACCTGATAACTCAACCCATAAATTGTTATAATCAGGTACCTTCACAGATGACCTCATTCAGAACAATAGTGAAACATAACAACCACATTTCATAACATCAAAAACCACCACAGAGTGAATAAAACAAGATGGTTTTTAATATGTATAAATAATGGAAATGTTAAAGATAGTACTGTATTACTGAAATGATGTCCTTGCTTACTATGACTTTATAATCTCGACATCTGATGACTGACTGGTCTGACATCTGTGCTAGTCACATACAAATCTAGCCAGATACTAGCCAAGACCGATATGCTGTTTCAGGTTCAATTGACAATTCGATCCATACTGTCAACTATCAGAAGCCTGTGTACGTTCATCAGTGGTAATCCTACATAAGTGAAAGAACCCAACGTGTGAACTACAGCTGTTTCTTAGTACCCCTACTGTTGAGTCTGCCAAGATTGATAAACTCCATGACACTCATCAGTATCCAGAAACCAGGATAAGTGTTCTATAAAGGAACTGAGAGAAACTTATATGAAACACCAGCTAAAACAGTTATCATATCTACGAGGGCACGTCAGTAAATAGATGACAAATGGCTATTTTAAAAAACTAAATGAGATACGAACTTCTTCTTCTTCTTCGTTGCCCTCAGATGTCAACTTGAATAAGTTCAAAGAAAGCAGTGGTCAGCTGAGGCTGTTGATTTATCCGTAGATTTTCTCTAGGAATGGTACTGGTGATGGCCATATGCGTTTTCTCTGTTCCTCATATGTTGGGCACCTTTGAAGCAGATGTTCGGCAGTCATTTTATCGGTGCCACAGTCACACTCATCAGTAGTTCCTATCTTTAATTTGTTGAATAGATGGTATCTCAATCTGTTATGACCTGTGCGAAGTCTGAAGATTACCACTTGTCACTTCTGCTGAGCTGGTAATATGAGTCATTTTTTTTATGGCTGGATGCTCAGCTTCCCACTTGTGCCTGTATCTGCGCTTGATAAAACTCTTGGCCTCCTCATAAGTTATATTTGTGTCAAGTTGAGGAAGCTTTCCCCCTTTCTTTGCCAATCTGTGAGCCTCTTCATTTCCAGGGATGTTGCAGTGAGAAGGGATCCACTGTATCACGACTCTTTTGTGTTGCTGACATAGTCTGTGAAGTGTTACTCTTAGGTCATCCAGTTCAGCATTACTTTGACTTTTCAGCGTTGTAATTACTGACAGTGCATCTGAGAAGATAGCTACTGGTCTCTCTGAGCTTTCTTTTGTCATTAGAATTTCTGATGCAGTTTTTAAGGCCTCTGCCTCTGCTCTGAAGTTACTTGAAAATTTCCCTGTTGCGACTGCTATCTTTTTTTTTTTTGTGTGCCATTGCTTAAGCTCAGGAAGACTCCTCCACTCCCATCTTCTGTTGCATTAGTTGCTGATACATCTGTGTATGCATGGATCCAGGTGTTGCTTGGGTAATGTTTTTCTATATACTTTGTGGTTAGGACTCTCTTTTATGTTTCATTTTGGCTGTTCTTTCTCTCAATACCAGGAACATTTTCTATCATTTCAGGGAAGCACTGTTGTTTCCACGTTGGTAGCTTGTGTGATACATATGGGCGTATCTGTTGATATTGCGTTTATGGGGTCTGCTCTCATCTTTGTTTTGACTGTCTCTACAAAGTTGCTTCGCTTCAGTCTTCCTCTTCCAAGTCCATTTATTTTCTGGTGCATTGGGTGGTCTATCAGTCTGCTGAATTTCTCGGCTTGTTGCTGGGCTCTGCTATCTCTTCTATCCTCCATAGGCTGGAGGTGAGTAATCTTTTCCAACTCTTCAATGGGTGTTGACTTCATGCCCCCTGTTATGATTCTCATTGCTTGGTTTTGGGAGATACGAACTTGAAAACCATTTATTATTGCACTTATATTTCCCCTTATTTCTCAACATAATCTCCACCAACATTGATACACTTATCTCATCGCTTTATCAGTGCCTCAAAACCTGCAGCATAGAAGTCTTTGGTCTGCTGTCTCAGCCTCATTCGCACCTCACGTTCAACCTCTTCGTCATCCGCGAAACGTTTGCCGCCAAGGTGAGTTTTTAGTGGACCAAGCAGGCGAAAATCGTTCGGGGCTATGTCGGGGCTGTAAGGCAGTTGTTCAAGAAGTTGCCACCCTAGTTGTTCAATTTTCTCCTGGGTTAATCGAGCCGTATGGGGTCTGGCATTGTCGTGATGGAGCAGTACTCCTCTAGTCAGTAAGCCTGGACGTTTTCTTTGAACTGTATCACGAAGCCTCAACAGAGCTTCACAGTACGATGCAGCATCCACATTCTCACCTTTCTTCTGGAAATGGATTAACAGCACTCCCTGAGAAGCCCAAAAAAACTGTAAGCATAACCGTCCCTGCTGATGGCGTAACCTTGAATTTCTTGGCAGAAGTGGAAGAAGGATATGTCCATTGCATTGAAGCACGCTTTGATTCGGGTTGGTAATGATGCACCCATGATTCGTCCACAGTAAAAATCCGGTTAAGCATGCAGTTGCTACAATGTCTATCGTCACTCACCTGTCAGCTCGAATCATCTCCGCACCAACCGCATAGATGCTTCTGTCGCAATCTGAAAAAGACGACCAGGTCGGTCTTCATCAGCAATTTTTGAGCGTCCTTGAAAAAACTTATCGACCCATTTATATACCGCTTTACGCGACAAACACTTCTCACTGTATATAAGAAACATTTCCTTATGAATATCCTTTGCAGGAAGTCCTTTTGCCCCCCCCCCCCCCCAAAAAAAAAAAAACCGCACAACAACACGCTGTTCTTCTGTCGTACACTCCACGAGCACGGTCTCCATTTTTATCTGAGCTACGCATGCGCATGCAACACCTAACGTCTGCTACCTAAAGTATTCATTAAGCTGAATGTTGCTGCCACCTAATGACACCTTTAGAAACTACCAACTACAATTTTCAGCTATCCTATATCAGTGTGTGACCTACTTAGCACGTCAGATGATGATAATTTTGTGATAAAGTCAAAGGACTATAAGAACAGTAATTATAGTAACAGTAAAGCAAGTGTTCATTAACTTTACTAGCCAAGAGAATAGTATTCCAGATCCTGAATTGAAAAGGACAGTACTACTGATTCAATTACCACGTGACTTTGTTTTGTAACACTATATCTCTAAAAGGAAAGAACATTCCTACAATTACTCTAGATAAGAGATAACATTAATTCTGTGAATATTGTGTGAATATTTTTATTACTCTTTTCCGAACAGCAGAAAAAGAAAATCAATATAAATATTAAATGATTCATTAATTGTACCTGAGGACTTGTTTACTTTTTACCATTTGTGTTTAAAGTTCTTATTCATTTCATATCTCCCCTAGCATTAATTTATCATAGGATGGTTGTGGGGAGGAGACACCTTAAATCCTGGTACTTCTTCTTACCATCTGGGCCAGTGATTTTCACAGTCTGACTATTCCTATGACAACTATACACCAATGCTTACCTCTAAGACTGGGGTATTACTTTTAAGACCAGAAATCTTGACTGACATTCTATCCTTGAATCATCTGACACACCTGGATATCTTCTCTATTATATAGTGGAGAGCACTGGTTTTTGCCTTATGCGCCGTGTTTGGTGCTTAAAGAATTTATTATTATTATTATTATTATTATTATTATATATATATATATATATATACACACATGTGGGCAGACAAGTGTGACATAATAGCTTCCAGGCCGACTTGTTATGACAACATTCATTCATTCATAACCCTCCACTCCGAAAGGATCATAGGCCTTCAACAAACACATGCCAAGTCCTCCTGTCCCGTGCCATCATCTCAAGTTCTTTCCATGTTCTCCTCATCATTTTCACCTCTGTTTCCAACTCTCTTCTCCATGTACTTCTTGGTCTTCCTCTGCCTCTCTTGCCCTGGGGGTTCCAGAACAAGGACTGCCTTGTAATGCTATCAACAGGTTTCCTCAGTGTGTGTCCTATCCATCGCCATCGTCTTCTTCTCATCTCTTGTTCCACTGGCACTTGTCTAGTTCTTGTCATCAGTTCCGCGTTGGTAACCTTGTCATATCATCTTAATCCCTCTATTCTACGCAAGCACCCATTTATGAAAGTCTGTAGCTTTTTGGTTGTTGTCTTTGTTGTTCTCCATGTCTCCGAGCCATACAATAGGACTGACTTCACATTTGAGTTGAAGATTCTTATTTTCGTGTTGGATCCGATTTCTCTTGATCTCCATATATTTCCCAATGCAATGAAAGCTCCTCTTGCCTTTTGTATTCTTATTTTGATATCGCTGTCTGTCCCTCCAACTTTGTCTATATTACTGCCAAGATATGTGTATGATTCTACATCTTGAATTGGTGTTTCTTCAAGTTCAACCCTGTTATCATTACCTGCATTTATTCTCATTTTTGTCTTTTCCCTGTGTATTTTCAGACCCAATTGCTGTGACCTCTCATCGAGTGTTTTCAATTTGTCCTGCATCTGATTACGGTTATGGGACAGAAGAGCGAAGTCATCAGCAAAATCCAGATCATCCAACTGCTTAGTCAGAGTCCACTGGATTCCATTTCTGTTGTGTGTTGTCGATGATCTCATAACCCAATCTATTGCCAGCAAGAAAAGAAATGGAGACAAGAGGCATCCCTGTCGCACTCCTGTTCTTATCCCAAACGGTTCTGTAAGCTGTCCTTCGTGAAGAACTCTGCATGTCATGTCTTCATATGTTTTCTTTATTAAATTAATGATCTTCAGGGGAACTCCATAATGCCTCATCAATTTCCAAAGTGATTCTCTGTCTACACTGTCACATGCCTTTTCGTAGTCCACAAATCCGATGTATAGTGGTGAATTCCATTCCAGACTTTGTTCAACTATTATTCTCAAAGTGGCTATCTGGTCTGTACATGATCTGTTTTGTCGAAAACCTGCTTGTTCATCTCTCAGTTTCTTGTCTATGGACTCTTTTAATCTCTCAAGGATAATCCTGTTTAATACTTTTCCTGGCACTGATAGTAACATTATTCCTCTATAATTTGTGCACTCTTGTAAATTTCCCTTCTTAGGCAACTTAACCAGATATCCTTCCTTCCATTCTGCTGGTATCTCTTCCTTTTCCCAGACTTTACCAAGTAATTTATATAACATCTCTGTAGCCGTGTCGATATCTGCTTTGATGGCCTCTGCTGGAATGCCATCAGGTCCAGACGCTTTTCCCTCTCTTAGAAGCTTTATGGCTTTCTTTATTTCTTCCTTCGTTGGTCTTTCACCGTTAATTTGTAGCTCTTCTTCTGCTGGCTGGATGTCCGGCGGGGTTTGTGGAGCTGGTCTATTGAGAAGGTCCCCAAAATATTCTGTCCACCTCTTCATTTGCTCTTGTATATTGCTGAGCAGTTTCCCATTCTTGTCTTTTATGAGGCAACTTGTTTGCTTGTATTTCCCTGTTAGCTTCTTTGTGCTGCTATACAGTTCTCTCATATTTCCTTTGGCTGCAGCATCTTCTGCCTCTCTTGCCAACTCCTCAATATACTTCCTCTTGTCTCTTTTGATACTTCTTTTTACTTCTTTGTTTGCTTCTGTGTACACTTCTTGAGCCTTGGCTTTGGAGCTTCTAGTTTTGCTTGTGTTTAACTCTGCTTTCTTGTTTTTTTTTCTGTCTTTTATCTTATTGATGGTTTCTGTTGTTATCCATGCTTTTTGTTGTCTTTCCCTTTTCCCCAGTATTTCTTCACATGTCTCCTTCCATACTGTTTTGACCTGCTGCCAATAGTCTTCTGTATTCTCTACATCTTCCAGCTGTTGGAGCACTTGGAATTTGTTGGATACTGTGACCGCAAATTTGTCTCTTGTTTCTTGATTTCTTAGCTGTCCTACATTAAACTGTTGTCTATAATTTTGCATTGTTGCATATCTCTTGAGTTTCATTTTTACTTTGGCTATCAGAAGATGGTGATCTGATGCCACATCTGCTCCTCTATATACCTTTACATCCTGCAATGATGATCTAAACTTCTTGTTTATGCATATATGATCAATCTGATTTTCTGTTCTATGGTCTGGTGATATCCATGTTGCCTTGTGTATTCTCTTATGTGGAAACATGCTTCCTCCTATAGCCAGTTGATATGAAGCACAGAAGTTTGCGAATAGCTCTCCATTTTCATTCATTACTCCTAGCCCATGTTTTCCCATGACTTCTTCGAATCCAGTGTTGACTGTACCTATCTTTGCATTCATGTCACCCATCAAAATTGTGATGTCTCTTCTTTTTACTTTATCCATAATTTCCTGTAGTTTAGTATAAAATGCTTCTTTCACAGACTCTTCTTTGTCATTAGTTGGTGCATAACATTGGATGACATTTACGTGAATTTTCTTTTTAGCTGTTATTATTCTGGGTCCAACAGCTTCCCATTCAATTAGTGCTTTCTGTGCTTCTTTAGATAACATAAGAGCTACCCCTTCACTGTAGTGTGAACTTTCGTCTTCATGTCCTGAGGACAGCACCAATTCACCTGTGATGAGTTTCTTCCTGTCTACCCCCTTCCACTTTGTTTCACACATTCCCAGAACCTCGATTTTGTATTCCCTCATTTCTGCTGCTACTTGCGCCACTTTTCCTTGTTCGTTTAATGTCCGAACATTCCAGGTGCCAAATCTGGAAGTTCTCCTAGAAGAAAGAAAGTTAGTCAGCAACACAGACTCCTTTCGGCTTTCTCTGTGTTGCATCATACGCCTCCCCGCGAGAGGACCTTCCCCTGTCTTGGATGGCTGTGTTTTATTTTCTTTATTTGACTTGTCCATATTTGTTGAAGTTTTTTGTGGTTTAAATTTTTTTTACAGGATGGTGTAACCGGCCCCATGCCCAACCCTCCTTAGTCGCTTTTTACGACATGCTTGGTAGGGGACAGTGTTACTATTCTTTGCTCCCCTTTCGGGCCCCGGTAACACAACATTACTTTCTAATAAAGTAATAAGTATTTCAGCTTACCCATGTTGCCATGTGTATCTACCGATCTGCCTGTGAGAGTGTATGCAAGGCATCAGATGTCCATATATGGTAATACGTGACCTTTGCAGGCACGCACATTATTTCACGTGGGACTATTTTGAAAATATCACACCATATCTGCATGATTTGAAATGATTGGATCTTTCTGATTAAATTCATAACAACAATGCGTGGGAAGATAGGAATATAGTCTGACCATTTCGCAGTTTTATTTCACTGTGAAATTCACGCTCGCCTAGACAACATCAGACATCGCCAGAGTGAAGATTAGATTCATAATTCCTTTTTTTAACCGGACTTTTATTGGAGAACCAAATAAGACTTATAAAGCAGAGGAAATCTTTACATTTTAATAAGGAACACCGGGACTAGGAAACTGAAGAAAGACCCGGAGTCAGAGGGAATTGAAGTTAAAATTAACGACACCCCAGACGCGTGTAAGAGGCCGATTCAAGTATCTTTTATTCATCTGAACAAAAAGTCTGTGAGTCAGGATTGGCTTATTGGCTGTACCAGTAGAAAGTACTATCTCTGGAACAAAAAGGGAACCGTGGCCTAAGCTTTAAGACGAAGGACACACGTGGTAGACTCTCCTTGACGTTTCTGGGAAACAAGCTACCCCCGACAACCTTGATCAGAGACGAGCGCGAGCAGAGTGAAAAGAACCAACCCATAAGAAGGAGCAGAATCGTCATTGGCAGCTAAGTTCAAATATATGCTGCCACTTGAACTTCTTGTAATATCTCTCAGTCCCTAAAGCCTGTGAGGATAACGTTTCTTGATCCATAACTATTCAAATTATTTCCAACTGTTAAAACCTAAAGTGATTATTAAATTTTGTTATTTGTAATGTTACAAATTTAACTTCGATTTAATCATTTTAAAGTTACTGCATATTTGTCTCAGTCAAATTACTACACTTACTCTAAACAGAGCTATACTAAAATAATAGAATTCCACTGAGTAAATAAGGGGTGGGGGCTTAAACGAGCTGAAATTAATAAGTGCTTAAATCCTTCACAAAAGCGTCGGCAGAATTACAGAGTTAACATACTCAGCCAAAGCAGTATTGTTCTCGTTTATTCTGAATATATTTTTGTAATAGAAGTGTCATCACCCTTCTATTTACATCTCTGCCAAGGGTAATCTTGTGCGAATGTAGAAAACCGTTGAAGCCCATATTAGATACTCTTGAGTTTTGGCCACTGTTGGACCACTACTGCAAAGCAGGGGAGGCAATACCGTCACAATAATAGGAATATAAAAATCTTATACCAGGTATATCATAACTTATGAAGATGCCAAGAGTTTTATCAAGAGCAAATGCAGGAGCAAGTGGGAAGCAGGGCATCCAAACCACACAAAAAAATGATACAAATTACCAGCTGAGCTGAAATCTTCTGCTTCTTCTTTGGTCCCTGGCTGCAGACTGACGTGGCAATCAGTGACTTTCACGCATGGTAGCGTCTTGTAGGGTAGCAACAAACTGTCTCTACTTTGCTCGGTCGGCAGCCATTCGTGGTGTCGTGCCCCAGCTCTGGTTTATACTTAGTATCTCTGCCTCCATAGTTAGTATATCTGCCTCCATAGTTAGTATCTCTGCCTCCATAGTTAGTATCTCTGCCTCCATAGTTAGTATCTCTGCCTTCACAGGTAGTATCTCTGCCTCCATAGTTAGTATATCTGCCTCCATAGTTAGTATCTCTGCCTCCATAGTTCTCCGCCGCGCAGGGCCGTAGATACGAGGGGAGTGCCGGAGGTTTGTGGGTTCAACCCCCCCCCCCCCCCCCCCCCAGGGGGGGGAAATTATACTGTACCGGTACCAAAATAGTGCATTAAAAAAATTTTTTTATTAACTTTATTAAGTCCTATCTACTGCCCTTCCGCCACGTGACTTTTGACTAGCCGTGCTGTCGCTTTCCTTCTGGAGTCCATAGCATAGCAGTTCTCAGCAGACGTCAACAAGTCGTAATCTTCAGACGTCGCACAGGCCACAGCAGATTGGGATACCATCTATTTAACAAACTAAAGATAGGAACTACCGATGAGTGTAACTGTGGCACCAATAAAATGACTGCTGAACATCTGCTTTAAATGTACCCAGCACATGAGGAACAGAGAAAGCACATTTGGTCATCACCAGTACCATTCCTGGAAAAACTTTGTAGAGATAGAAATAGCCTCAAACTGACTACTGATTTCTTTGAACATATTCAAGTTGACGTCTGAAAGTGAACATAGAAGAAGTGACGCCGTCAGTGTCTATTTGTTGGAGAAACAAAAATGAGAAGTTTAAAGGAAGCTAAAGTACAAGTAAATAAATTATGGAAACTCAAAAGAGAATAACAAAATTATATCACCTGAAGTTTCGACAACAAAATTGTGATATTAAATAGATCTCCACATGTCCAGCTCGCACACACATACATTCTCAAACACACACAATTTTTATTAATATGTTTTAAAGTAATAAAACAAGAGACGCCTGTGATGGATTGGGCACAAATTTATGAAACCTGTTGATAACATTACAAGGCAGTCCTTTTCCTGCAATCCTCAGGGTAATAGATATAGAGGTGGACGGAAAAACACACGGAGAAGAGAACTGGAGACAGAAATGAAAGCGATGTTGAGGAAAGCATGGAATGAACTTGACCTCATTGCACGGGACATGAGAACTTGGGCCAGAGTTTGTTGAAGGCCTTTGCTTTTTTTTTTTTTTTTTTTTTGAAAGGTGATGAGAGGTGAGTGGGCGAGTATCAGCAAAGCTTCGTTGCCTCCGCTCGTCCACCATCTTTGTCTACCCTGTTCAACCTAATTGTCGGTTATAATTAGGGTATTTAATGTCATTTTATATTTTCAGTTTTGTATTATATTCAAATTCCTAATGTACTATTGATTGCTATTGGTGGTGTCAATATTAGACTTTGGTGTCTTCAAGTCGTGTTTTTTTTTTTTCATTCATTGTTTTTCTTTATATTATGAGTAATCAGTAGTTTGCTATGGAGCTGCAAGATAATGATGATCTTGACAGTAGTAAGTATGATTTTTCAAAATGTATAACGTATTTTTTAATAACGAGTTTTTAATTAACTGCTTTACAATATATAATACTTGAATAAGAATTCGCCAAGAGCTGACGCTCACTGACAGTGGATCAAAATCAAGCCATGAATGGCAGCCGTGCTGGTCTAATGGTTACCACACTGCGCTGGCGATCGGGTGATCCAGGTTCGAGCCCTGGCGAGGATATTTGAAGCAGTGTCGTCGACCGGGACTTGAACTGGAATAATTCGAGCCCTGGCGAAGATATTTGAAGAGGTGTCTTAGACCAGGGACTGGAATAACCTGAACGGGTCCTGAGCCGACCCAGCTCTAATGGGTACCTCCGAAATCGACGAGTATCTGCCTGAATGGCGAGAGGACACCTGTCATTGCACAGGGAAAAAAGGGATAATCACGTAAAATCAGTCTCAGGTTAGACATATTAACCGGAGATTTCACCTCAAGTAAAAGCGGCCGTACGAAAAAAAAAAAAAAAAAAAAAAAAAAGTCATGAATAAGAAAGATTAAACAAGTCAATGACAACAGTTGAATATAGTTACAGTTATAGAGCGAACGAACTTTTTTTTTTCAAAGGGTTGAGAATTAGGCACGCAGGCTCGTTAACATTCTGCACTCCCTTTTTCTCAATCTTTCCTGGTATTTCTTGAGGTTATTTCTGAGTTAATTTATTCCCCACATGCATTTTAAATATTCATCTCAAGCAATGCACCGCTGTAAACTAAAATAACAATTTACTCCTTATTACAGTAACTAATTACAGTAATCAAGAAAAACAATATGTTTGAAAGGGGTAAAAATTATTATCAAAAGCTCCATACACTATTATTTAATTATATATTATTATAGACTATTATTATTAAATTATAACTAGTCAGGGATTGAACGGAGTGTTTTGAGACCGTAATCAAAATGATGATGATAATAATAATAATAGTAATAGTAGTAGTAGTAGTGGTAGTAGTAGTAGTAGTAGTAGTAGTAGTGGTAGTCGTAGTAGCAGTAGTAGTAGTAGTAGTAGTCGTAGTAGTAGTAGTAGTAATAGTAGTAGTAGTGGTAGTAGTAGTGGTAGTGGTAGTAGTATTAGTGGTAGTGGTAGTCGTAGTAGCAGTAGCAGTAGTAGTAGTAGTAGTAGTAGTAGTAGTAGTAGTAGTAGTAGTAGTAGTAGTAGTAGTAGTAGTAGTAGTAGTAGTAGTAGTAGTAGTAGTAGTAGTAGTAGTAGTAGTAGTAGTAGTAGTCATCGTCGTATTTGTAGTAATAATAAAGGCGGAATTCAACCTACACACTGAGTTGATAATTTAGATTTACTTTTTATTTTTGTGCGTTCCCGTTCCTTCTTTGTGATGTTATATCTCAGGTAATTAGCTGTCTTTCCTCATTCCAGTGTTGTTCCTTCAGATAAAAATTATATCTCAGAACCAGTGAAATACTTCTAAGGTCAACTAGCAGATGCAACACAACGGCTTTTCCCTTAAGTTTGGTCAATTATTCGCAGCCAGCCTTAACATTTGGTCAAGTTATACTTTCCTGTAGCGGTGTTGGTTTCACACACACACAAAACGAATGACTCTCAAGATTTTCAGTAATAACAGGGAGGGTATCTTGCTGCAGGTGACAAGGTGAAAACGATGCCTTCTCTTGAATTAGAGACACTTGTGTGCCCAGGCAAGCGGATCTAAGTTGAAGTGAAAGCCAACGGTACCTTAGCTTAATAACGGCAACAGGTATTTGTATCTCATTAGGCCCAGTAGTGGACCGTTTCCAGCGGTGGACAGCTTAACAATGATATAGGGAGCATTGGCGTAACTACCGCCCGGGTGAACCGGGTACGTCTCGTGGGCGCCATCAACGAGCTGGTTCAAGAAAGAAGAGATTGGGAGGGAACTTTCAAATGTAAATGCATTTTTAGAGAGAGAGAGAGAGAGAGACAGAGACAGAGACAGAGACAGAGACAGAGACAGAGACAGAGAGAGACAGAGAGACAGAAAGAGACAGAGAGAGAAGAGTATGGTGGCGAATGTATCATGGAAACAGAGTTTTTGTTTAAATATACAGAAATCATTCTATCCTACAGAAATCCTTTGCTTGGGGAAATGATACACTAAAAAAATAAAAATATAAAAATCAAGCTCGCAATACATTGATATTCGTTAATAATAATCCAAGTTGCGAACTAATTTGGGACATGTTTGAAAATTTGGAAGCTAAGGTATTGATTCAACATTATTTCATTCGCACCAGACCTCTATTGCCAATGTAATAGAGCGTATTAATTTCGTATATTTATAATATGTTATGAACTTTTTTTTTTACACCATCGAATCTTTCGGAAAATACGGAAATAGCGCACTTTGCACTGGGAAAGCTAAATTTAACACCCGTTAATATTACGCGAATGCCTTGCAATATTTTAATGGTGCCTTTCCTGGAAAATGCGGAAACATTGCGCATTGCAACTTGATAGATGAATTGAACACCCATTACAAGAACACGCACGCCTTTCAGTTGTTTCATGATACATTGACCTTTGACCGTAAGTCACGATAAGTTTGACTACAAAGATCCATTGAAGCTGAAGTTGAATTTGAAGGAGTGAAATTACCACAGAAGAAATAATACGGTCATTAGGACATGGGGTAGATGGATATGAAACAAAAATATTTGGAAAAAAAGGTAGTTGGTCTTACCAGGACCCAAGATAAGGAAAATAACCAACGTTACGGCAACAAGGCCTTCGTTAGGGTAAGGAAAGAAAGGGGGAGCTCATTAGGACATGCAGCAGAAAGAGCGCACCATAATTCATTCCCGTCATTATTGTGACGGGTTACTTGCTCGCACGAACACTTATGGAGAGAGCCTTGGAGGGATAGACAAAGAAGATCTAAACATGCGCTTCATACATTAAACCAAATACGTCTGACAAGCAACACAACAGCAGATGTTCAGATTGCTCGAAGACATAGGTAAAGATGAGTAAAATCGAAGAACAATAAAATAATAAATATGTAATGGAAGCAAGTAACCGCTGTCAGAGTTGCAGGATACACTTGGCAGTTGGCATACAATAAAACAAGGAGTCTTATTTCACCTGATCTATTCTCTCTCTCCCTTACTTTCTCTCTCTCTCTCTCTCTCTCTCTCTCTCTCTCTCTCTCTCTCTCTCTAAGATTAAAACATCATCAGATCAATCAATGATGAATCGAGAATACGAGCCGAATGTTCTTCTTCTTCTTCTTCTTTAAGTATCATACCTGGTGGCGTAGAAGATCATATCCCTCCACAACTTCCTGCCTTCAGTTCTATTTATCAGTTCTGTTGTTGACCTCTTTCCATGCCACGATGTCAAACTGTCCAGTAATCTCTCTTTGCTGTCCTCTGTCTCTTTTTTTCCTTCTATCTTTCCTTTTGTCACGATATGTCCCAGATTTTTTCTTCTCAAAAGATGCCAAAGAAAGTGGGTTGCTTCTTTCTAACATGAGAAATAAGCTTCCTTTGTGCATTGGCCTCTTTCAGGACATCTTCATTACTCTTTGTTAGCCGCTCTTCACTTCTGAGATGCCTCTTCCATCCGATGTTATTAACGTGCCAAGGTATTTGAATCTATTAACCTGTTTTAAAACTGTTCAATTTACTTTGATAGTGCGTTCTAGAAAAGTCATTTATTTGAGATGACCATTACGTCTGTCATGTTTGCAATATAAGCTGAAGCCTTTTTTACCACTTTCTGTCACTATTGTATCGATCATTCATCGCAACACCTTTTCACTTTTTACTATTATGACTGTATCATCAGCGTATAGCCGGAGGTTGCAACATAATTAACTTGCGCTGTGTTGATGACACAGTAGTAACAGGAGAAACCTGCTACCAGACTGATGGTGTATCCGCAGGGTGATTGAAGAGTTGTTCTCTATTTTTAATTTTTTGTGTCCTCGCGTTTATCCATTGGATATACACGAAACAACGTCAACAGGCAGACGCTGGAACTGATTGGCCACGTTCTCAGAAAGAACTATGACACCACCACCAGAACTGATATGTTAAGGACCCCAGAATGAAAGAGAGGCAGACCAAAGACAACATGTGGAGACTGAGATGCAAGGCATGAACCAAAGTTCAGGCCCCGCACGAAGGATGGCCACCGGCCGGGCAAAATGAGTACAGTTTGTTGCTGCCCTACAAGATGCCACTAGGCGTGATGGCCATTGACTGCTCTGTCAGTCGGGAGCTAAGAATCCAAGAACAAGAAGAAAAAAAAATAGCAAACAACAACAAAATGCTGCTGGCTATGAGACCATGTGTAGAATTAACACGATCTTAGTTTAAATGTTAATGTTAATGTATCATAACATTATATTTAATAAAATGACAGTCAACTGTCATTGTTTCTACGTTTGTTTCATATAAATTAGTTCGATAGGGGTGAAAAAATAACAGTTTAATAATAGGAGGTGACTTTTCAATCAACCGATACAAAATGTGAAATAAATGCGAACAAGTTGTACGTATGTGAAGGCATTACATTTTCTATAAAGTTATATATTTATTAACTTCAACTGACTTTAAGGCTGTGAATACATTATAGCACATAATAGAAAGCGTTACAAAACATAGGTAAATTAGCTTAAACCCACAGTATTGCTATTTAAAACACATTTAATAAAAAAAATATTGATCAAAGACGTCATCATGTAGTTTTAACAGTAAAGAGACCATTCGTTTGTTGTGGACTACTAGTGGTAATCACCATCGCCATTTTCCTTTGCGCTCCTGGTGGAGTTTGGAGCTACCACTTTAGCTGGTCCCTTGCAAGATGCCTGCATCAATCATCTACATACTCATGCATCAGTGGTTTATCTGGATCTTTGTTTTGTACGATGCAGTTGTCAGTCGACATTCACAGTTTCATAATAGTTGCATTGAAAGACATGTCGGAGTCTTCAGTTGTTTTATTCTTTCTGTGTCTACTACTAGGAATACTGGGGGGCATGGATGTCTTGTGTTACGTCTTTGTTCAAGATGGCCCAGAATATGGAGCTTACAGTAGTCACAATTAAGTTTATTAAAGCATCAATACTTTCATTCCTGGCGTTTTTCCATTTTTAATAGTAACACCAGACGGCGGAACAAGCAAGGACATCAACAACAGAATGAATAAAGCGAGAACAGCTTTTTCTAGCCTCAATAACATTTGGAAGTCTTCCCAGTACAGAACAAACACCAAATTAAGACTGTATGAGAGCTGTGTACTTTCTGTGCTTCTCTACGGTGCGGAATGTTGGAGAGTAACAGAGAAGGAAATGTCGAAACCTGTCCTCCTTCCACACAATCTGCCTAAGGAAAATTCTCCGAATCTTTTGGCCAAACACCATCAGCAACCAAGAACTACTTATTCGGAGTAACCAGGAGGACATGCACATCATCATAGCTGGCAGACGCTGTAGTTGGGTTGGTCACGTCCTCAGAAGGGACCCTGATGCCATTACAAGAACAACTATGATATGGACCCCCGAAGGAAAGCGAAAGAGAGGCCGACCAAAAACAACTTGGTGGAGAACTGTGGAGGCCGAGATGCAAAAAAATGAACCAGAGTTGGGGCACTGTACGGAGGATGGCCGCCGACCGAACAAAGAGGAATCAATTTGTTACTGCCCTACAAGACGCCACCAGGTGTGATGGTCGTTGACTGCTTTGACGGTCGACGGCTATGGATCAAAGAAGAAGAAGAAGACTTTAATTCCTAAGACCTTGAGCTATTAGCACGGGACAAGAAAACTTGGCATAAGTCTGTTGAAGGCATATGCCCCTTGGGAAGTTGAAAAGTGATAATCACGATGATGATGACGATGAGGATGATGATAATGATGTGGATGATGATGATTATCCTGATGCTGATGATGATGGCTTCCATTGCTATCTTAAGTAGATCACAAGAAATTTTTAGTCTTGGCGCTGTTTGACTTTACTCCACAAAAAACGTCTAGTGTAGTACACTTGGGTCGCTGAGGAGGCAAAGAAAGAGAAAAACTACTGCTCTCTCATGCATATCGTATAAAGCAACTAATGTGAGCTTATATATGCATGCTTTAGTGCAGGTTTCCTGTAAGGAGACCAGTTACAGCCGTGGTTCAAAAAATTGGCAAGAAAACGTGAAATTATTATGGAAGATAATGTTCTCACACCAAAAAAACAAAAACGCCTTTAGCCATTTCAATGTTGAGTAGACGGCGTGGAAAAAACCCACTTCTGACGTTATCTAACTGGTTCCACCAGCCTTATGCTCCGTGCTACACTGTTTTATGTCACCTGCCACGCGTATCGTGTAAGCCACCAGAAAACATTCTGACGAGAACTAATTTTGTCACTTCATTAATGCTGTAATATTATTGATTGTCACAAAGCCCGTAATAATATTTTTATTAATAGTGCATATAACGTTTATAAATCACTGGAGGAATACTTATGAGGTCAGTAATAGAAGTGATGGCTTTCTTTCCTTGTTGTTATTGGTTGTGTGGAAAAATAAATATATAAATAAATGATGGGACTGTCAAACAAACTTCTTTATTTACCTAGATGGGCACAATGTTTAGCACATCAATGTTGCAATGTTGATGTGTAACTTAGAGAAGTAACTATATTTATAACTTGCAGAGGCTGTTTTATAAAGTTTTATCACACTTTTTCTGCATCTAATTTTTAAATACGTTTACGAGGGGACCGCGCTGGTGAAATGGTTACCACATTGCGCTGGCGATCAGGTGTTCAAGGTTCAAACCCGGGGGTGGGCATTTGAAGTAGTGTCATCGACCGGGATTTTGACTGAATAACCTGAACGGCTCCTAAGATAAACCCTCTGTGGATGGGAAGGAGAGAAGCTCGAAATTATGTAACTTTGGTTTAGCTTAGTTGTTAAGCGCAAAATTTAAAAAAAGGTCAAGGTAGTCCCATAGCAGATATTGCCGTAGGGGAATGAAGTGTTAGAGACTTCACTATACTAGGTCCAGCAGCGAGAGGTGGGATGACCAGTTCCATTCCTCGCTGTCTTTTCCTTCCCTAACTCAAATGCAAAGTCAGGTACCTATTTACTGCTGGGTAGACTGAAGCGTGTCGATACCGTGAATCGAACCCGGCACCGTTGCCGCGAGAGATCAGCGCTCTAACCACTCTGTCAATCGCAAAGATGTAGGTGTGTAAATTTATCAACACTTTTAAGTCACAAAAACTTCAGCAACAAGTATGCATAAGTGAAATGAAGAAAATAATCATTCAACTTCGTTATCCAAGACACAAAATGGTCCTCTCGGAAGACGGTACCTAAATAAAGCTGATAGGAGTCACCTTGTCTCTTCTAGGAAAATCTCTAGATAGGGTCATTGGACTATTATATATATATATATACTGCTCAAAAAAAGTTAAAGGCCACTTTCAATTTTTAGGTCATTTCAACTATGTTGTTTTTAAAAAAATCTGAACACTCAGTCAAAAATGTTTTGCTGCATTTTGTTGCATGCTTAAACAATGTTTGTTAACTGACAATAAATCAAATCTGTGTTACGTGTGTGTACCTCCAAGGTCAATCAAATGCACGTGGTGGAAAGGGAAATAATGCATGTTTGAAAATGCTTCCTATGGCAAAGCCTGTTGATAATATTGCTTAAATTTGCTTTTCACGTGCAAGTCGTGACTATAGTGAACACATTTCACCCACTTTTCGGAAGGAACGGGCAATGGGTATGTTTGTAACATTTACCATTTTAGCCATATATATATATATATATATATATATATATATATATATATATATATATATATATATATATATATATATATATATATATATATATATATATATATATATATATATATATATATATATATATATATATATATATATATATATATATATATATATATATATATATATACTGAAGCACATTAAAAACGCACCATCTGTATAATCCAGGAACAGAATGTGAAATGTAAATATAAATGTTTACAAGTTTACATATTTGGAATCTTTATTCATGTTCCTATGAATCCATGCTGGTCATTAATTTGTACATTTGATTGTTATGAAATTCATTGCATTCTGTGCAGGCAAGGGAGAAAACCAAAAATGCAACCAATAAAATAATTCATTCACACTGTCCTCAGTATCTGGTATGTCCACCGTATGCTTGCAAACAAGCTTGGCAACGGCTCAGCATGGAACGCACAAGTCTCTGAAGGAAATTCCGGGGAATCAAGTCCCATTCACGTGTAAGAGCAGCTTCGAGCTGTTGCAGATTAGCTGGAGAACCTTGCCTGTAGACTCTGCGTCCAAGCTCGTCCCACAGATGTTCTATAAGGGAAATGTCTGGTGATAGGGCAGGCCAATCAATCGTCACAATGTTCTGCTGCTGTAGATATTGCTGCGTAATGCATGCGGTGAGCTCACGTGCGTTATCCTGCTGGAGAAGCTGCAAGTCTGGATAATTTGTGAACGCAGGAGCAACCAATGCATCCAGAACCTCATCTCGATATGTCACAGCATTAACATTTCCACGGAAGACGCGAAGAGGCATGCGATGGTGAAAACTGAATCCTCCCCAAATGTGAATACTGCACCTCCAAATCGGTTGTGCTGATGAACAAAGCAATCTGCAAAGCGCTCTCCACACCGTCGCCAAATCCGCATACGTCGATCAGCAAAGGATATGTTGAATCTGCTCTCGTCTGTGAATAGGACAGCATTCCACTGCAGTCTAGTCCATCTGACATGTTGCTCTGCCCATTGCAGGCGCTGCTGACGATGTCTGTGAGTCAAGTTTGGCCCAACATAAGGTCGTCTTGCAGTAAGGCCTGTATCTCTGAGTCGTCGTATGACTGTCATTCGAGAGACTTGCCCATGTCTACCCGCTATTGCTCTTGCTGTTTGACTTGCCAGGAGAGAACGATTACTCAGGTGACTCAGCACAATATTACGATCTTGCGCAGGGGTAGTAACTGGTGGTTGGCCACTCCGAAGTCTATCCCGGGCACTGCCAGTGGTTCCGTAACGTTCATTGAGACGTACAATAGTGCTGTGGTGGCAATTCATCCTTCTGGCAATGGCCCGCGAGCTCATTCCGGTCTCCAACATACCAATGGCTCGTTGGCGGTCGTTTTCAGATAGTCGTGGCATTTCAAGCACATATACTAGGTGTTTTGTCTCAACGGCCTTTTTATACCGAGTATACTGCCACAACGCGTACACATTTTCAGGGTCATAGGTGTTGGGAATCGTGTTGCACATGTAACTTTCATTGTTTTCATGTAGTCTGTACACAAACCCGTGGGTTGAATCATGCACTTTCCATTCCAGCAGCCTCTACCATGCTCTCTACCTCATGACAAATACGGGGAAAATCCATTCCCACACTTTTTTTTTCAGCTTCTCGGCATCAGTATATATAATAGTGGTGCGTTTTTAATGTGCTTCAGTATATAAATATATAAATATATATAAATATATATAAATATATATAAATATATATAAATATATAAATATATAAATATATAAATATATAAATATATAAATATAAATATATATATATATATATATATATATATATATATATATAAATATATATATATATATATATATATATATATATATATATATATATATATATATATATATATATATATATATATATATATATATATATATATATATATATATATATATATATATATATATATATATATATATATATATATATATATATATATATATATATATATATATATATATATATATATATATATATATATATATATATACAGTACTTTGCAAAAAAAATGGCAGTCATATTGCTCAGCTAAATATGCTGAAATCTAATTAAATATGCATGTTCTGCCCCAAATTTACACTCCACTTAAGTGAGCAAACACTACCAAAAGTAAAAAAAAATTAGCGTAAAGTCCCTTGATAATAGAGCAGACGACAATTTCTAATGCTAGTGGCAGAAAATGGACACAAAGTCAAAGTGTATGTTAATTTCACAGCTTTGGAATGAAGGAAATCAAACATGTTCCAACATTTCTAAAACCTTGAACATTCCTGAGCGGACTGTCTACAGAGTTGTGAGTAAATTAAAAGCAGGTAATGGAATCGAGCGAAAAGAAGGTAGTGGGGGGTCAAGAATTTTGGACACAAAGGACCATCGGCGTCTCGCCCAAATCGTTCGGGCTGGGCCAATGAAGAGTGTAGAAAACATACGGCAGCGCATGATCGATTTGGGAAACCCAGAGGTATCTAATGCTACTGTCAACCGGGAGCTACACAGGATGAATTACACAAAAAAGCGGGTAATTTCGTCACCATTTCTCACAGAGACTCACAAACAGATGCACTTGAACTGGTGCCACGAACACCAAAATTTGTCATGGGACAATGTGATTTTGTCAGATGAATGTTCTGTTTGGTCTTATCCTGCTCAAATAAATATTTGGATGAAAGACTCTGTAACGCCTGTGTACCAGCGACCGAAACATACCCATAAATTCCATCTTTGGGGAGGGGTGGCAGCAAGAAGTGCCACCCCACTGTGTGTTTTCACAGGAATTCTCACGAAAGAAAGGTACATCGACATACTAGAGGGACACCTTCTGCCATTTATGCAGATCATGTACCCCGATGGGTGCACATTTCAACATGACAATGACCCAAAGCATACAGCTCAAACCACCAAAGCATGGCTGCAAGAGAAGAATGTGATAGTGCTGAAGTGGCCCAGCAACAGTCCCGACCTAAACCCAATTGAGAACGTTTGGGCACTACTCAATAATCATTTAAAAAATAGTGGACTCAGAGACGTTGAAGAATTGAAGAAGGTAGCTGAAAAATACTGGGACAGTCTGACTCACAATTACCTACAAACACTTGCGGGAAGTATGCCTCGCCGCATCCAGGCTTGCCTTGCTGGAGAAGGCAACATTATATTGTACTGAAACCACTGTTAATAGATAGGGGAGATACCAATCTTCCTCTGGACATACAGTTTTTATTATTATTTGCTTCTATGAGTGTGCTGCGTTGCGAAAATATGACTGCCATTTTTTTTGCAAAGTACTGTATATATATATATATATATATATATATATATATATATATATATATATATATATATATATATATATATATATATATATATATATATATATTCCACTGTTTTCTCTTCTGTTTCTGCTTGTTTGTCCTTGACTAAGATCTTGTGGTCGTTACGTTGTATATTATATTTGCCCTTTACCCTAGTAAGACTTCCCACCTATTTTTGTTCTGCCCACCATTTATCACAGTCGTTCTTAGATCCTCCTCATTGTCTTTAATAAGTTATATTGTGGTTTTCGTCAGGGCACTATATCTCTGGGAATACCCGAGGTCTACTGAAAGTTATTTCTTCTTCCTCCACGATTTTTTTTTTTTAATTGAATGTTTGTACCACGCATTTACAACTTGGACTGTAGTACGTTACAAGAAATAGCCCTTTCATAAAAACTTTTTTTTTAAAAAGGCGCTAGCAAATGTTCTGTGGACAAAGAAATTATGCAGTTCATGTATATACACTGACCATTTTTTTTTAAATCTCCTATTGGCAATGCACACTCTTCTGAAGTACATAGAAGTCCGTTGGTTAAGATAGCGTGACCGAGAGTTTAAAAAAAAAACGAAATCAAAAACAAACTGTGAACTCTAGTTCAACCTAGATAAATACTAAGTCCTGGAAAGCTCGACTACTGTCTATCGTTAACATTGTGATGTCATCACACTCGTGCTTTCTTTAGGTATTAATTAAACATTCAAAACGACTCTCATCACTGTGACGAAATCAGTTAATCAGTTGTGTCCTTTTACATCATTGTTGTTCTCTCCTGCATTGTCAACTTATTTCTTCATTTTCCTCACTCATCGTCCTATTATTTGGCATATTTTATGCACCTACATTTTTTGCTCTGGCCGCTCCCAGACTTGTTTACGTTTCACCATGTGAATCGTAGTATTACATGGCTAATTAGACAGGTCAGCGAAAAATAATTCTATCACTTAAGTCGTCTAGCCACCTTTGATAGAGGGTCATTGTTCACACAAGGTGGTCTCGTACGATCGATGGAGAGAAAGCCAGATTGGCTGTCTAAGAAATCCGTCTGGGAGATGTACGCAAACACAAGTGATAATATGTAATCACTTCCGCTGGACCATCTCTGTAGCAATAGTAATGATAACCTGTCAGAGGAGACAATATGGGCGGAAGGTATTAGCCAGGAAATAAGTTCACCGATGTGTTTGTGAGTTAGCACAAATGCTATCGGAATTATTACTGCCATATTTGAAAGAAGTCACGAGGTTAAATTTTAAAATTGATGTTTTAAAACACGCAGGATAGTAATGATTTAACATCCCGACCCACATAGTTCTAAAGAGACAGGATTGGTTTCATCTGAGAGCCGGAATAAGCTTTGGCTCTCATTGGAAAGTTTGTCGGAAATACCATCTGGGACGGACTGAGAAATGGAAATATAATCTATCGAAATCGGAGACCCAAATCAGACTGCATCGTAACGTCAAATTAGAAACTCACAGGAGCCAGAGAGACATCGGACTAGTATTCCAGAATTAAAAGTGACAGATCGAAGTATTTGGGCGTCTTTATGACTTAAAGAGAACCCGCAATTTTAAATACCAAGACTGGAAACTTAAGAAATCAGTGCACCCGTCATAAGACGAATACTAAAATTTCCCCGACCAAGGGTTCGAAGCATCTAATTAAAGTTGCTGTGTCCATTCATCTGTGCCAGGAGATTGTGTTCCAAAGTAATTTGTGGTGAGTGTAAACATTTATTTTACCATGTGAATTTTGACATGTCTGTACTTGCTAAGTAGTTATACAAGGCATAGGAGGCTGGCAACCTCAACATATGAAAATGATATGTTCATAAACCACTACAGCAAGCAATGGTGTTTACTTCATGCTAATTTGCTCAGGAAAGCGAAAGCAGAAGCGACCCCAGACTCCGAATGAAGCAGTGAGGAGTGATGATTACCTCACATGTTCATAAAGTGTATAGTATCATTTTGTGAGATATATGTACCTTGTTAATTGTAATTCGAGCACCAGCCATTGCACTCGCGCTGTCCAGACACATTTTCCCCATTAAGAAAACCAGAAGAATAACGGTGATTTCTAACCATTTTCCCTGAGTTATACTGTGTTTACTCTTACTTACTTACTTAGTCGTTCCCCTTCTACCGTGAGGTGTAGAGGTTTGGAAGAGAGAGCACCAGACTATCCTATCGGCTGTCTTCTTCCTGGCCTGGTTCCATTCTAGTCCTCGGTCCTTCAAAGATTGTCTAATGTTGTCCTCGCAGCGGACTCTGGGTCGTCCTCGGGGTCTGGATCCTTGGCTCTTTGTTTCCCATGCTTGTCGTTGATGCGTGCACCATAGGATGAGAGATGGTGCCCGTGGTCTGGTTTGTGTAGTGTGCAGATGATGTACAGTCAAACAATGATCATACAAAACAGGGCAATCCACACAAAGACGTCAGTTAACTCACGACGTATAAAGTCAATGATGCTTGTAACAGCTAGTGACGTTTTTCTGTATCATTTATTGTGGACGCCACAGTGACAAAATGTATACGCGAATATGTAGGTACATCAGACAGTCATTATCACAGCAACATAGTCAGTACAGCAATGGACGGTAGACGGCATCATAATAAAGATGAATCATATGCATGTTATACATCATAGTACTGTAAATGTAATCAGGTGGAAATCTCCATCCTTTTCTATAACAGCCAGGAGATAACAAGATGTATGAGATCAGTTCACTCTCCTTAATCCGACTTCAGTAAGACAGGCACGTCTTCTGAAGTAGCAATAATGTCCTCAAAAAATCCTCTAGTCAACAAAAGGTTTCAAACCTAGTTCATGTAGCGAAGTAGAAGTAATAGTCCTTGGGACATGCATCAACCCGATGCGGTACAATGTAGCAATATATGAGCTGAGAAACATCTCGTGATGAAGACTTTCAAAGACAGGCTACGAATCAAATGTCACTCACGAACAGATATCGATAAAGTTAATGTAAATGTAATTTACCTTGCCTTCAGGAAATAACCACAGAAATAATACGCCTCCCGGCGTGTGGAAATACACTAGAGGTATCATCTCGAATAAACGAAATATCCATAAGAGGACTTCATATTCCTGAAGAACAAGAAAAGCACAGACGCTCACAAAGACGTCTTGCTCGCTATCCAAATCTTCGCTCTCTGACTGCTGGGCGGAAATCGTTCGACAAAGACCCAACACTTAGACATGCGCAGTCCAGCGCGATTCGACCACAGCTCAGATAACTTGAAACGCAAGGACCTTTACTAAGAACCAGGTTAAGAATGATTACCTTATAAGGATAACACAACAGGTTGCCAACCGCTTTCTGAGAAAAGCGGCCTAGCAAGTCTATACATGGACACGATTCAAGAACGCATAACAAACTTAACTGCCATCGACACCAACGCGAGAAGACAACTGCTTACAATGAAAAGTGACTATAAATTTCATAAGATTGTTTCCCTTTCATTACAAAATATATATATTGTACACAAAACGATGTTTCGAGAATTTCTCACGCAACATATCACCACCACCTCCCGATAAAAAAAAAATGTGGAACATATTTTTTTTATAATATCCAAGAGCAGGCGATAAGCGGCTCAAAACGCACGAATTATGCGCGGATAATTAATTAAATTGCCTAACATGAGGCTAAATATAGAGTGTCTGTGAGAATATACGTCAACAGAAAAATAAATATGTCTCAAAAAATATTCACATCGGGGAGGTGTCACCAACACACATCATACTAGCATGTAAACACAATATACGTATGCAAGTTACCATAGTCATCATTAAATAGCATACTCTAATATTGTCTTAAAAAATGGATGTACAAATCTGATAGAAAAATTTAAATAGTACATTAATGAAACTAAAATACATGACGATCCAGGACACATCCTTTGACGTTCCGAGGGTTAGTACACAATCTAGAACTCGTCATGCTTGATAATAGTAAGGTAAGTCCTCAGCTCATCAATGACATTCTGAGAAAGTACAAGCAATATAACGCTAATTAACAACTAATATGCTTCATAAGGTACAATACATTATTAATAATTGTGGCTGTTTAGTAAACTTACGGCCCTTATATTAACTACTCAGTCTTCCTCTATCATCTTAAAAAACGAAACAGAAGAAGATGATAAAAAAGCACGATAGTGTGTGTACATATAAAGTGAGTACAGATGTGCTAATCTATTGTAGTAATATGGGTGTGTTATGACTCTGTAATATATATAGAAATATAGGACCGAAGTATTAATTGGAATCATGTGGGCATCTAGACAAAATGTCAGCCATTACATTATCCGCACCACTGATAGCTCGTACCGTGAAGTGAAAAGGTTGAAGAGCAATAGCATATCGAGTGGATCTCGAACTCTTCAAATTCTTAGTCTGAATAGCTGTAAGAGCTTTTTGGTCAGTCTCTAGAAGGAAATGTGCGCCCAGGAGGAATCTTTGTAGTTTGAGAATTGACCAAACCATAGCTAACAACTCACGGTCTAAAACCGAGTAGTTCCTCTCTGCCGCATTTAGTTTTCTAGAAATGTACATAACAGGATGCAGAGTATTTGCATATTCTTGCATAAGTGCTGCTCCAATCCCAGTGGATGAAGCATCACTCCATAGAACAAAAGTTCTATCAAGAGTAGGTAATCTTAGGATGGGAGGAGATGAAAATATATTCTTGATCTGGTCTAAGGAAGATTGGCATTCTTGAGACCAACGGACCAGATTAGGCGAACCTTTCTTCAACAATGTTGAGAGAGGTGCCATGATCGAAGATAAATTTGGAATAAATCTCCCATAAAATTGAATTAAACCTAAGAGACTCCTAACTTGTTTCTTCGTTTTAGGAACAGAGATGTTCAGTATTTTGGAAGTATTGTGGTCTTCTGTCTTCAAGAGACCATGACCAACACGATGACCCAGGAAAGAGATTTCACCAAAACCAACAAAAGCTTTTGAAGGTTTTGCTGTCAAACTATTCTCACGTAGAGTGGACAGTAAGTCATATAAACCTAAATAGTGATCTTCCCAGGTATCACTGAAGAGACAGATATCATCTAAGTATGCGATGACATCTGAACGATGTGAAAGAATTCGACGCATCATGCGAACGAAAGTAGCAGGGGCGTTCATAAGACCGAAAGGCATAACATTCCATTGAAATAGACCCCTAGGTGTAGAAAAAGCAGTAAGAGGTTTGGCATGCTCTGCTAAAGGCACTTGCCAATAACCTTTAGACAAGTCAAGTTTAGTGAAGAATCTAGAATTAGAAAGTTTAATCAGTAGATCTTCTAACAAAGGCATCGGTTCAGCATCGAACTTTGTGACTTGATTCAATTTGCGATAATCAATGCAAATTCGTATGTTCTTATCTTTCTTCCGGACAATAACCATGGAAGAAGAATATGGTGAAGTCGATGGTTCAATTATATTTAATTGAATCATTTCATCCAATTCCTTTTCCACTTGCGACTGAAAGTGTATAGGAATAGGATACGGCCTAACCCTAATTGGATTATTGTCGGTAAGAATTATGTCACGTTCTATGACATCTGTGTGTCCAGGAATGTCAGTGAGAACATCCTGAAATGTTTGTAACATCGACGAGACTTGTCGATGTTCGTCACCAGAAAGATTAGGAGAAACAGAAACGTTTTTCCAAGATTCCGTGGAATGTAGTGGAACCACTGGAAGGGGAAGATTGACATCAGAGAAGTAGATTCCTCATCCTGTATGACAGACAGGGATGAGTAATGACCATGAGGTGCAGGAGAATCATCCGTTGCCTGGAAAATAGGCAGCAAATAGTCCGGACGTTCGTGAAATTCCGAAAGCATGTTTATGTGGAAAGTTTTATGCTTTCCATCAATATCGACCACATAGTCAACATCGGAAATCCGAGAGACTATTGCATACGGACCTTTCCATGCAATAAGAAGTCTATTTTCCCTACTGGGGAGTAGGACGAATGCTTTGTCACCTGGACAAAGTTGTCGTAGACATCTATTCTTGTTAGCAAACTGCCTTGCCTTCTCTTTAGCAATTTCTGATGAAGCAGTTGCTAGTTTACATGCCTCAATGATCTTTTGCCTCAGAGCAATGACATACTCATATGAGGATTGAGTTTCATCGCTAATATCATCGGCAGTGATGAGATCGTGTAATAAAGACATAGGGCCGCGCGGACGCGCGCCAAAGACAAGTTCGAAGGGAGAAAACCCTGTGTGTTCATTTGGGACTGCTCTATAGGCAAAGACAGCCGCGGGTAAAACCCTGTCCCAATCTTGAGGATGATCTTCAGTTATCTTACCAAGCAAAGTCTTGAGCGTTCTATTCAGACGCTCAACTAACCCATTAGACATAGGATGATAGATACTACTGAGAGATCGTTTAATATGTAAGGTAGACATTACCTGTGACATAGTGTCAGATATGAGTTGAGTGCCATGGTCTGACAATATTTCTCTGGGGAACCCCAAGCGAGAAAATATCAGCCAAAGAGCATCTGCGATATCTGTAGTAGATATGCTCTTAAGAGGAATAGCCTCTGGCCAACGTGTGCACATATCGACACATGTAAGGATAAACTGATGTCCTCTGGCCGACTTGACCTTAAAAGGGCCAATAATATCTATGGCCATTTTCTGAAACGGCCGAATAGGGATGTCAGCAGCCTGGATAGGCGCAGCATGTCGTGGTCCTCTAGATTTAACCTCCTGACATACCTTGCATGATCGGCAGTAAATACGAATGTCCTTGTTGACAAAAGGCCAAAAGAAAACCGCAAGGACTCTCGACTTCGTACGGGAAAAACCCATATGTCCAGCACATTGCGAGTCATGAGCATGTTGCAATATTTGCACTCTCATGCTCTTGGGAACAAGAATTTGCGAATGTGCCGACGTAGTCGAATCTTGTACCATACGTACAAGTACGCCGTTTCTCATTGCAATCCAAGATTTTCTATTTGTATCCTGATTCGGATCACCTTTCTTCGCAAGAATGAAGAATTTTTTTAAAGAAGGATCTTCTTCTTGCAATTTTATGAAAGAGTCACGAGTGATGACTAAGTGACTATCTTGGCTATCAACTTCATTATCACTATTCAGTGAAGTTTCGGGTGTTTGTAGAGCTTGTGCTCTTGTAACCACTGCATTTGTAGCTTGCATGTTATTATCTTTCCAAGCAGCAATCTGCTGTGGGGTACACTCCCTAACTCCGTGAATACGACCAATAATAAGGTCCGCAATAGGATTAGGTAAGAGACAAGCATGCACATCTCCAGTAAAGAAAGGAGTGGCAATGCGAATTACAGCAGTAGGATATTTTTCTAGAGTGCCGCCAAATGTGACACATTTAATAACCTTTCCTGTAGCACAAGATGGATCTACAAGCGATTGTCTAACACCAATAGTGGTGCATCCGGAATCGAAAAGTAGTGAGACCGGAGTATCATTAACAAGACCCTTATGTAGGATTAAAAAACCCCTCCCGTCATGCGCAACAGCAGCAGGAAGAGCGGGAAGAGGGTGACCACAACTCAAAGTAGTTATGGTACTCGGTTCGAATAAAGTACTGCATTGGGGGCATTTGTTTGCTCTCTCAAAGTCAAAAGCAGAACCAGTGACAGCGTCAAAGTTTTTATTATCAACAACCTGATTACAGGCTCCCTGAGTTTCCTGTTGTACAGAATTAGCCTGCTGATATCTCTTTTTTTTGTGTTGAGATCTACCGCGACTATTATTACCTCTGAAGTTATCAGAGTTATTATTATCTCTGAAGTTATTGTTGTCTCTATTGTAATTGTTATCCTGGTTCGAATTCCAGTTTCCACGATTACTATCATGTCCACATTGATGCGAACATCTATTTGTTTGGTTTTGAGGTCTTCGGGAGGAATAACCTCTATTACCATATCCTCTTTTGAAATGCCTATAATTATTAGGGTGATAGTAACGAGCACTATCAGGTTGTCTCCAATTCTTCGAAGAAGAATCACCATGAAATTGATTTCCATGATTTTGAAAGTAATTACCGTTACTCTTTCTATCAAAATTTTGTTGGGATCTACGAGCAAAGTTTTGACCATACGGTGCTGCCGAAGCAACTGGTAAACCTTCTTTCACCTTAGAGTTACCAATGGTTATGTGTGGGTGCGCAGTTACATACTGGCAACAGAAATCTTCCATTTCTTTTATTGTTTTAGGTTTACGTTCATGAAGGAAAGCAAGAAAAGACTCATTGACAGACGACATGACTTTGTCTCTAAGTATTAAGTCCATAAGTGCTTCATAAGTTTTTTCCGTCTTAGATAGTTCAACCCATCGTGAGAAAGTAATGCGTATTCTTGCAATAAACTCGGAGAATTCAACTCCAGTTTCAGGCAACATGTTTTTAAATTGTAGACGATAGCCGTCTTCGTTAAGCTGATATTTCTTTAACAAAGCGGCCCTGACAACCTCATAATTGTTCTTGTCAGGTTCATCCACCATATTTAACATACTTAGAGCTTTACCTGTCAGTATCCCTGATAACTGATAAACATATTTTGCTTTGTCTATGTTATGAGCTTTACATGCTTGTTCAAATCTGTCCAGATAGAACATTATATCATCACTGGAAGGACTAAATGTTGGTAACTTAATCTTAAAAGTATCATTATTAGCTTTATCAGAAGATGAACCCTTGTTTGCATCATTACCATTACTCATGTTCATCAATTTCATCTTTTCCAACTCTAAAGCTAAGAGTTTTTCTTCATGTTCCATTTTTGCTTTCCTGTCATCAGCCTCTCTCTGTAATCTTCTTTCCTCAGCCTGAGCCTGCATTTCTAGTCTTTTATTCTCAGCTTCTTTCTCCAGTCTTTTATTCTCAGCCTCTTTCTGTAATCTTCTTTCCTCAGCCTGAGCCTGCATTTCTAGTCTTTTATTCTCATCTTCTTTTTCAAGTCTTTTATTTTCAGCCTCTTTTTCAAGTCTTTTATTTTCAGCCTCTTTTTCAAGTCTTTTATTTTCAGCTTCTAGTTGTAGCTGGAGTTTTCTCTCCTCAGCTTCTGATTCCCTTTTCTGTTTTTCCATTTCCATTTGGAATTTTCTTTCATCTGCCTGCATCTGCAGTCTCAGATTCTCAGAATCTATCTTTTTCTGCTCAGCTTCTGCTTTCTGTCTTTTTTCCTCAGACTTCAGCGCTTTGTTATATAGAGCAATTGCATACTCTTCCAACTTATCACCAGTCTTACCCAGGGATTTACCCTGTTCAATAAAGTACTCAAGTGTAGACATGTTGTCTAACATATGAGTCCAAAAACCTGAAATAATTAACTAATTTATTTCAAACCTAAGTGTAACAAGTCTTAATTAAGCACTTGTATATTCACATCACATTATATTATCCCAGTCTCTGTGGGAAAACAAGTCTCCAATCAAAGAACTTGTATATGAAATGTCAACAATCAATTCTTTATCATAAGTGCACTTCTCATTCAATAGTGCACGACACTATTCATCATTCATTTATCATCAGTGTAGTAGTAACAGTGCATTAGCATAGCCCATAACTAATTACTATAACTGTAAACAATGACTATGTAAACACAAGCAGAATGTAAACATTGAAAATGTAAATATGTAAACAATGTAAACAATAACAATGTAAACAATAACAACGATCAGCAACAATACAAAAACATTCGCAGAAATCAACTAAAAATAAAGCGGAAATTAAAGAAATATCACAAAAAATGTGACGATATCTGCGAGGATATTAGACAATACACATGACACCACAGTGTATAAACAAAAATGTTGTATAAAACTAAACTATAGTAAAGAGGAGGCTAACAAATACAAACAAATCAAAACTAAACTAAAGAATGCGAAATAATAACGAAAACAATATTAACACATGTCATCACAACTAACATAAATAGCAACAGAAGTCGCTTAGCAAATTTCGCTATGGGAAATTTGCCTACCCTACAGAACACTCTCAATAGAAGACCTCTATGACGTGGTATGATCTATAGGAGTCGCCACCCAGCCAGACCCGCAGAAATATAAAGATATAAATATACAAATAACATATAAACATATAACATATAACAATAGAATGAGATGATACACAGAAGACTCAGTAGAAGTATAAGATCACAGTTTACGTACAAACAGGCCACTTAACTTATAGGTTTCCAATCGTAGAACAGCAGAAAAAACAGATGTCAATCAACGTCCTAAAGAGCGAAGCTCCAACGATGATGGCACATCTGAACTGCTTCCACTGCTAACACGATGGTACTTGAGCTTCTAAAATACTGTATGTTGAGTTGTTTCGGCACTTGACCTTCTAATCCAATAGTAAATTGATGGAAATCGGTACTTGGCCTTCTTCAGAAAACAACCCGTTTCAACCGGCACTTGACCTTCACAAAAAACGTCAGCACTGGAACCTTGACAGCAGCAACTTGCTTGACTTGCGTTAAAGAGAACAGCAGTCCGTGTTATCCGGCAATATGCAACAACGCCGGGTACTGTCAAATTTCTGTTTCATTCAAAAAATTGCAATTTTGACATTTATCGGACAACGCCGAGTACTTTGAAAATTTTGAAGATGTTGACTGTCTTGAAGAATGTTGAAGTGTTGACTTGAAGGATGCCGTTTGTTGAAAATGAAGTGGGTAAGGGACCCCGTGTTTGCTGGTACCAGAGCAAACCAGCTTATGGCCACCAAATGATGCGTGCACCATAGGATGAGAGATGGTGCCCATGGTCTGGTTTGTGTAGTGTGCAGATGATGTACAGTCAAACAATGATCATACAAAACAGGGCAATCCACACAAAGACGTCAGTTAACTCACGACGTATAAAGTCAATGATGCTTGTAACAGCTAGTGACGTTTTTCTGTATCATTTATTGTGGACGCCACAGTGACAAAATGTATACGCGAATATGTAGGTACATCAGACAGTCATTATCACAGCAACATAGTCAGTACAGCAATGGACGGTAGACGGCATCATAATAAAGATGAATCATATGAATGTTATACATCATAGTACTGTAAATGTAATCAGGTGGAAATCTCCATCCTTTTCTATAACAGCCAGGAGATAACAAGATGTATGAGATCAGTTCACTCTCCTTAATCCGACTTCAGTAAGACAGGCACGTCTTCTGAAGTAGCAATAATGTCCTCAAAAAATCCTCTAGTCAACAAAAGGTTTCAAACCTAGTTCATGTAGCGAAGTAGAAGTAATAGTCCTTGGGATATGCATCAACCCGATGCGGTACAATGTAGCAATATATGAGCTGAGAAACATCTCGTGATGAAGACTTTCAAAGACAGGCTACGAATCAAATGTCACTCACGAACAGATATCGATAAAGTTAATGTAAATGTAATTTACCTTGCCTTCAGGAAATAACCACAGAAATAATACGCCTCCCGGCGTGTGGAAATACACTAGAGGTATCATCTCGAATAAACGAAATATCCATAAGAGGACTTCATATTCCTGAAGAACAAGAAAAGCACAGACGCTCACAAAGACGTCTTGCTCGCTATCCAAATCTTCGCTCTCTGACTGCTGGGCGGAAATCGTTCGACAAAGACCCAACACTTAGACATGCGCAGTCCAGCGCGATTCGACCACAGCTCAGATAACTTGAAACGCAAGGACCTTTACTAAGAACCAGGTTAAGAATGATTACCTTATAAGGATAACACAACAGGTTGCCAACCGCTTTCTGAGAAAAGCGGCCTAGCAAGTCCATACATGGACACGATTCAAGAACGCATAACAAACTTAACTGCCATCGACACCAACGCGAGAAGACAACTGCTTACAATGAAAAGTGACTATAAATTTCATAAGATTGTTTCCCTTTCATTACAAAATATATATATTGTACACAAAACGATGTTGCGAGAATTTCTCACGCAACAGTCGTGGTAGCCGATCTTCTCCCATTCTGCAGACATGGCCACACCATCTTAGTTGGGACTGTTCTATTTGGGTCTGCAGTGGGTGGGATTTTAGGCCTTGACGTATCGTCTGGTTGCGGACCATGTCTCTTCTTGTTACTTCAACCACCTTCCTCAGATACCTCATTTCTGAGGTTTGGATCTGGCTTTTGTGGGTTGTAGTCATTGCCCATGACTCGCATCCATATGTCAAGACTGGGACATAGGTGGAGCGGTATACAGCCACCTTCGTTTTCTTACAAACCTCTTTCTTGCTGAGGAATCCTCGATTTATGGCCTGATAAAGTCTCCCAGCCGCTGCTTTTCGAGTGGCCATCTCTTCTTTGATGACCCTCTTTCGGTCTGTGTTTACTCAAGGAGAATAATTATTCAGAGAGGCTAACTTTGGTGGGTGGACAGCGAGACAATGCGTCTGTTAATCTTAAGCCCACAAATGTACTTAGCAGAGGCATTTGTTTTTTTTTTTCATTTTTCCTAAAGTTCGTGGTTCGAAGCTACAAGACGGTTGTTAGGACCAGACCAGTCTTCGACACTATCTTGTGATTCAAGAAGCTTGGTTCACCACCAACTACCCACAGTGGGCACGTTGTGAAGACACCCACCTTGACATTAGGAGTGAAGTTCATCTAGACGCTTCTAGAGAAGAGTCTTCATCACAAAAGACTTGACAACGACCCATTGCAGTACTCAGTCAGTTAAGTTTTTTTATAACAAGCGCAAGGAACGGACAATAACCAACAGTCCCCAATTAAATCTCAGTGAAGACAATTATTAAAACACTCTAAAGTCACTTTCATCCATATTTATTTAAATTTGTTGAAGACTAATTGATTATTAAATTTGTTGTATGTTATTTTACAAATTCATAGTTGATTCAGTTCTTATAGATAAGAGATCGCATGTATGATCTAAAATCTTTAATATACATTTACATATAGTTACTGCCATAGAGCCAAAAATACTTATAACTGAAATTTCGCTGGATTAAACCAGCTGGGGCTCTAACAAGCCATACCATTGCTTAAAACTTCCCAAAAGGTGCCGGATCAGATATAAGTTAATAGTGTTCTGCCCTATGTAGCATTGTTCTTGACTTCTGAATTATCTTGTAAAAACTCAATTGAGATAGAAGCATCATTATCCTTCTATCTACAACTCTGCCAAGAGTAATTATGTGCGAAGGTAGACACCTTTGAAGACTCATGTTTAGATACTCTTGAGTTTGGGCCACTGGTGGACCACTACTGCAGAGCGAAGGGGAGGCACATTCCGTGACAATTTCATGTATTTCTGAATTCGGACTTCTATTTCCCATTAGTTTAAATATTTTTGTCCTCCTGTGATTTCATTTGCCCATAATGTAGCGATGTTCTCTTGCAGTGAAACAACAATTATGTAACCTCATTGTTTTACGAAAGTGACCACAGCAGGGTTCCTTAACATTTTTTGTGTGTGACATGAATCCCTTTGAATGTTCGATAAAGTCTATGGACCCCTCTGGCTATCCAGTGACGGTTATTGACCCATTCTTGAAGAACAAAATGCACGTGAAAGTATAATTTTTAAAAAACTTTACATTTTAAATTTTCGTTTATATACACGGACCCCTATAATGCATAAGGGGTCCTCAGACCACAGATTAAGAAACCCTGTCCACAGAATACAGTTCTCATTGTCTTTATTTGCATAAAGAACACAAATATCGCCTTTTCCGAACCCACAATCCGGGCAGGAGCAGGTACGCCTTGTCCGAAATAAAAATCAGTGACCAGTAAATCCTGTATCACAGAGATTTGCATTAAGGACAAAAGAAGAACCCTCATCTGTACATTTCCGTGTCGTTGTGTTCTAACAATCATCTGCAGCAGCTGAAGACTTTGGTATAGATGACAGAGCTGTGTAGGATGAAACCTGAATGGAGTCCGCGAGAAAGCGGGCATGGAAACTGAAGCGATAATTTCGTAATGTTCTCCGAAGGGAACTTTAGTAAAATGATATCTGCTTGTAGATTTTGATCAATGTATACACTTAACATCTCTGTTGAACGTTTTTCACTTGCATGTTGGTAACATGTTTAATACAACGTAATAATAAATGTCATAAAAATGTTCACATCAAAGATAATGTTGTTAGAAATAGGGAAAAAAATTCTTTCAGGGCAACATAATTTTTTTTTTTTTTTTTAAGGGCTCAAAGCTTTAAATAAATTATCTCTAAGAGTAAACATTCAAAACGTAAATAGACTCTCTGGATTTAGCCATTTGTAATGACATGAGATCAGACGGGGGGAGTATATTCAAAATAGATTACTATAATCCGTTCGGAAATTCGTGCCCACAGAAAGCGTCAATTTTCTCCAAAACTGTTTGTTGTATGGACATGAATTTTTGCATGCAGTCTTAGATTTTCCATGCAGTTATTAATATATTTTTTGCCCTTACAAAACTCATGTCATGTTCTAATTTTCTTCTTTACGTTATATAAAAAACTCTTACCGTTGTCTGGGTTAATCTTTTTTAGTTTTACAGGAAATTTACAAGATCCGTTCAAAAATATATATATATTTTTTTTTTAAATTAATGTAGTGACTACATGTCCGCACGAGTGCGCACCTATTGTACACAGTCACGAGTAACTAATTCAAAAAAAAAAAAATTTTTTTTGAACGGATCTTGTAACTTTCCTTTAAAACTACTAAAAATTAACCCAGACAACAGTAAGAAATTTTTATATAACGTAAAGAAGAAAATTCGAACATGACATGAGTTTTGTAAGGGCAAAAAATATATTAATAACTGCATGGAAAATCTAAGACTGCATGCAAAAATTCATGTCCATACAACAGACAGTTTTGGAGAAAATTGACGCTTTCTGTGGGCACGAATTTCCTAACGGATTATATAAAGAGATTGGTTAGAAACATCGTATGGAATTGCAAGAACTGCAGAATATAAGGATTGGAGCAAGCCGTATACAAATTGAAATAATTTGAGGTACATTGTATACAAACATAGACGTCTTCGGGGCTGAAAATTCTGCTGAAAAATATGAAAAGCATGAAGAAGAAGAAGCAGAAACGTAAGAATGTTAACAAAATAATAAAACATAAACGAACAAATATGAGAACGAGCTTACGAAGGAAAAGACGAAACACAAAAACAGAAACTACAAATAATAATAATAATACTAAAAAAATAAGCAGAAATGGCGGCAGAAAAGTAAAAGAAAGAGAAGAAGAAAGAAGACAATTAACACGATTTAAAAAAAGGCATGTAGTAATGATTTATAATTTCTGCTGGTTTTTTTCCCATTGCAATAACCTGTCCATTCTCATACCCCGTCTTCCGGAGCATATGTATATTCATATCCAGCTGTAAATGGGTACCTGACTCTTGTGTCAGCGAAGCTAAAGGCATCAAGGAAGGGAATCGGTCACCCCCAGCTCATAAAGCTGAGACATAGTATAGTGAGATCTCTAACACTTCACTCCTCGATATCAGTATCAGTTATGAGACTACAATTACCGTATGTGTATTTTTACGTCTGTGGCCTAATGGATATGAACGCAGTTTCATAATCCAGATATACCAGGTTCGAAACCTGCTGCAGGCGGTTTGGTAGCAGATCGCTTTGTGTGGATTTTTAACAATGGTATAAGCGCCGTACCGTTCAGAAAGCAATGGCAAACTACTGAATGAAAAAAATTGCCTAGAAAAATCACAAACAGCCAATAAAAGCTGGGGTTGATTGCCACGTCTTGTAAAGGATAAGCAACTAACTAACATAAAATTGATTCCTCAAGAAGATTAAAGCGGTTTCCAAACAAAGGCAATACTTTATTTCCCCGGAAGTGATTCATACAAATTTGGAATTACACAATTCATTGATAGCAAATTGCCATAAAATACACCAATGAAAGAGCGCATGTAGTGCTGTGTCGGAAGCATTCAAGGCAACAACTGCAACGGTAAACAAGCAAGCAAGAAGAGGATACAGAAGTGTGGTTTTAAAGTATTCCCTCATTGGAGAATTGCCTTATTCGTCCGTCACATCATTAGTTACATCTTTTCTCATCAAAGTTTCAATCTTTCGGGCCGGGAATTAAATCGTGCATCTCTTGAAACAATGCGCATTTTGTTCCCTACATACCTCATGGGGCCGGATTTGTTTTTGTTATTGTTTGTTTTTTGTTTAGAAATATTTCTGCCTCTGTTGTTTTTATGTGACAAAATGTCTGAATCTCTGGAATATATTTATGCACACACACACACACACATACAACCACACACACACACATATATATATATATATATATATATATATATATATATATATATATATATATATATATATATATATATATATAATATATATATATATATATATATATATATATATATATATATATAAGCCAGTGAAGCCTCAGGGCTCATCATAAATGAAGCTGCTGTGCTTTCGTGCCACTGTATCTTTACTGCTGAAACAAAATAGAAATGAATGAAATGACCACAAGGGAATTAAGTACCGTCATCAGAGCATGCAGCAGAAGGGACAGAACATAATTGTTTCCAGTCATATTTTGGCGAGTGACTTACTCATAATGTTAAAAATACAATGGACTGTTAAAAAAGTGTAATGTTTTGACATAGGCCAGTGTTCAAAGGAAGATTATTACTCGAATAAGAAAGAAGGAATTCACTTTCGTAGGGTATATTATGAAAACAATAAAGCTGGAATATATTGCGAGAACGCAAAACACTGAAGGAAATAGAGACAAGGACGACAAACAGAAAAGATTCCGGACAGATTAACATCGTGGCATGGAAGTAAGTCAACAACGGGCTTGATTAATAGCACCGGCAAAAGGAAGTTGGCGGTGAGGACATAATCACCGTGCAATTCATGGGGGTGTTAGAAGAGAACTAGATAGAATGCGATTACTGCATCGTCAGGCAGGTCGTACAAGGCAACCAATACGAGGTTGTGTATGCGGTTGGCAATCGTATCACGTAAAATATATTACCACGTAAACCACAAGGTGACCTACTGCAGTGGTGGTTTTATACTTCATAAGGAAAGCAAAGGGACATGGTGATGATGATGAATATCAACGTGACCACGTCAAAAGCTGAAAAGAACTGTACATGGCAGTTCCTAATTGTGTGCCAACATAGCAATAAAATAAAAAAACTACTATTCGCAATGCAGATTTAAAGGCAGATTGAATGGCTTTAGGATATCACATGATTTCTTACATGCGACCTAAAGTTCTGTTGCTACTCAAATAAGCTGGTTTGGTTTCGTTTGAAGGACCATCTTCATTGCACACGGACAACTCCATCAGTGCTCCGATCTCCGCCCTTAGATCACACAAGGAGGATCTCAGCACAGTGCAAAAACTCCGAGGCGCCGGCGAGAATCACTAAGTGTATATATAGGAATCACACATTCTAGAAATATTTTTGTGGTGTGTAGGTTTCTAATTTTTAAATGTTGCCAGGGCAGCGGCTTCATTGTCTACTCTTTACGATTTCCAACTGTCGCGGGATTTTTAACGTGCGCGACTTGCACACGGGACCTTCTATTATTTTTTTCGACCTTACCCGAGAAGGAAAGGCATCCGATCTCACAACCCAGGAGACCGGGGGGAAAGTGGGGGGGGGGGAAATGACATCAATAGGATCACTGGTTCTGAAAAAATTTAAACCATAAATTATGTTCCCTCTACTGAGAATCTGAAAATATTTAAACCATAAATTATGTTCTCTCTACTGGGAATCTGGAAAAAATTTAAACCATAAATTATGTTCCCTCTATTGGGAATCTGAAAAAATTTATACCATAAATTATGTTCCCTCTACTGGCAATCTGAAAAAATTTAAACCATAAGTTATGTTCCCTTTACTCGGAATCTGAAAAAAATTTAAACCATAAATTATGTTCCTTCTACTGGGAATCGAATCCTCTGGAATTCGAGGCTGTGGCGAGAGGTTTTATTTGGCTGTAGGATCAGTATAGTACTGAAAATTACAGAAATAGAATTTCTGCAGAAAATGGTGAAGTCCCAGTGTCTGAGAGAACTACTGGTATCACAAATTAGTTACGGCTGTGAATGTTCTGATCTCGAAACAATAGTAGAGAGGAGACCGACATAAAGTGCCACCTCCGCTGTGTAACTAACTGTGATATTAATAAACAAGGAAACAGATTTTACTTAACACTGATAAAATTGACAAGTCGTTCAAATACAATTTCCTTATTTTTATTTAGTATATACACTATCTACTCTTGTGCTGAAGGGTGAATGTTGAAAAATGGAATGTAATGAATTTGTAAGTTTCATATGATTTACAAATATATATATATATATATATATATATATATATATATATATATATATATATATATATATATATATATATATATATATATATATATATATATATATATATATATATATATATATATATATATATATTTTACACCAAGTTTTCCAATTATAGGAACAAAAAATTTATATCAGCTGTGCTGTTAATTAATTATAGTACATGGATCAGCTGTGCTGTTAATTAAGGATATAACACTTCTCAGCTATGCTATTAATTTTGTCTCTTGCTATGTTAATTCACGTTTTCTTCATTGACAGTTCTATGCTCACAATGCCGACAGAAATGGTACTAATGTGTACTCATCTCTCTTAAGTCTGTTCTTCTTTGTTTGGTTCACACCACCGGCAGAGTATCGTTCCTTTAGCCCACCCAAGACTGAGGGGGACCAAAGATGTAGAGTCTGGTCAACCTCTATGCTCCTGCGGAGTTCCAGGCAGCGGGATTGACTCGAACATACGACCTCAGGTTTTTAGGACACAATTAAACCCTCCTAAGATTTTAAACTGGCCAGGTTTTGACGCGACTTAGCGAAGTAGGTTGCAGGTCGATGCCCTCAGGTAAGTTGTAAATCAAAGTGACAGCTTCTTCCTCTTCAGCTCTGGCGTCAAGTTCGGGATTGCGTGGTTAGCATAAAATCCGCTTGATTATATAGTCAGGTAACTACTTGAGGAAAGCTTTCGGTTGGTTCCTGGCGGAGCAAAATGATTGGTTTCCTCCGGTTTTGTACCTGGTCTCATACAGCCTAATTTTATTCAGTTTTCATCGGCCATCTTGCGTGAACAAGATGGCCGTTAATTTATTCTGCCTCAGAGACTGGTGAACGTTGATCGTTGATTGGTTGAAGCAAATCTGTATCTCGACATAGTGATTAACAAAGTAGTGGGTTACACTTCGTTTCACGACAGAGGCCATTCCGACCCCTCAACAAAAAAAAGCTGATTTTGGCTAAATGTGTTGAGCACATCTGCGACTTCAGACATGCACATTTGCAGAATCTCTTCAGACTTAACATACTCCTGTAATGAAAGTGCCATGAATATGCAAAATCATCTTCCCAGAGAATCTAATTCAAGAATGAGGAAACGACAGTTGTTGCCCATAAATGGATTGTTTGCGTCATTGTTGGCGTGAACTGCTCCGGGACTTATCTCTGTGTTTTGGTCTAGCCATATTCTTCTTCTTCTTCCTCGTTCATCCTGAAAAGGACGTTGGTTGCGTTGTGTCTGTTTACACCGGAGCTGCGATATCGCGCCTTTCGGCCGACACATCCGACTTAAACACGGCATTTTTTGGGACCGGGTTTGCCTTCCCTCTTCGATCCCTACTCTCTCAGCCAGACTGCAGTGATGCAGCCTGTTTCCAGGACCACCACGTGGAGGTGCAGTAGGGTCTTGGTCAGCTCTGGTTCGCTGACCCTGACGCAAGCAATGGGTCGTTGACTGCATTCTCTATTGCTGCATCTTTGGGTCCCGGTTTAGCCATATGATTATTTGTCTTACGAATCTCTTGTGTTCGCCACTGTGGCCTGGATATCAGTCACAAGTTTTATCATCTTAATAAGCCTACGCGAAATTATGGACTGAAATGGAACAATTCTGAATTTTTAAAATGAATTTTGCTAAGGAGCAAAATGGTTCCTTCCTATTTGAAAAAAAAAAAAAAAAAAATGAAACCTAATAATTCAGACCTAAAGGTCTTTTATATTTGGAAATGCGCCCTAATATAACCGAATATGTTAAACGGGACGCGCCTCACGAAAACGAGGCAAAACATTATAGATAATGTGATAGGAAAGGGAGAGAACTGGGATAGGAATATGTAAGAATAATTTATGAGTAGTGGGACTTAGTTTTAGGTCAACATTGTGTCACGAGAAACCCGTGGGGGAAGTAAAGAGTTGAGAGGACTCTTCAATGGTCGTCAGCTGAGAGCAGGTTAGGAATTAGACTAACGGTACGACTATCGACCATGTTATGGACAGCTGAGGTGCCATGTTGCTTATGGTACTGCTGCAGTGTGCAGAACGAACGAACGAACGAACTTTATTTTCGAAGGGTTGAGAATTGGGCGCGCAGGCCCGTCTAACATTCTGCCCTTTCACTCTCATTAATCTTGCATACTATATCCTTTTATTCCCACGTATTACTTTAAGCATTAATTTAAAGGCATGCAACATTATAAAGTTAACATAACAGCATTCATTTACAGTATACAATCATAATAAAAAAAATGAGTAGCCTAGGTTTTTTTTTAAAAATAAACAAGATAGTGACTGAAGAAAAATAATAATAATATAAATAAAATAATATAAACAAAACAATAAATAAATAAGTTATGTATACCGACACTCACTTATGCGGTCAAAACGTCTAATCTGTAGTATTTTTGAATGTGTCATCAATCCTCAATACAAAAATTACAAAAACACATTCTCGCTTACATCCATACATTCTTGGCGGAAATTAAAATAAGAAGAGAAGAAGACTGATGCAAGATAATTCCATAACAAATAGTTTTTCATGTCGAGCTGTGTCCAGCAGATATCGCCAGCAGTTTTATTCTGGTATGTAAACACTCGCGTAATTAGCTGAGAGCAGATAGACAAAGACAAGTGTTAAAGCAGTGGTCCAGCGTCGGACGTATAGGGGAGGTAGTACAAAGAATAGTTTATAGCTACGAAGAAATTACCAGCACTGGTGGTGACCCAGACAATACTTCGAAGCAAATTTAATAGATGGAGAACAGCCCATTAATTAGCAGTGATGTGTAGTAGTGATGGGTGGATAGAATAATAAAGTAGACAGCAGAGATCCTGAGCTAATCAAGAGATAATAGCATTAGTTCCTGACCAGTGCAGTACGTGATGTAGGAGTGTCATCAATGAAGTCTCATATGTATATTTGGGACCCAAAGACGCAGCAATAGAGAACGCAGTCAGCGACTCATAGCTTGACTGCCTGCGTCAGGACCAGCGAATCAGAGCTGGTCAAGACCGCACTCCACCTCCACGTGGTGGTCCTGGAAACAGTCTGCAGCAGTGCAGTCTGGCTGAGCGAGTGTGGATCGCAATGGGAAGGCAAACCCGGTCCTAAAAAATGCCGTGCAGAAGTCGGATGTGTCGACCGAAAGATGCAGATATCACAGCTTAGGCGTAAACAGACACAACGCAACCACCGTCCTTTTCAGGACGAACGAGGAAGAAGGAAGAAGGAAGAAGATATGTAAATATTTATTGATAATCAGGCTCGGAGGTAGCCAAGTTGTGAATATGTTCCTTGACAACTAATAAAGAACTTTTGTTGTCAGCTCTGAGTCGTCAAGTCCTTCCAAGTATTATATTAGTCAGATAATTTGATCTCATTCCGTGGTCATAGGAACAAGGTAGGCCACAAAGGTATGGCGCCTACAATTACAGCCAGTGAACATAAGACAAGGGTACACTAAGTCGAGAACATACACAAGGGTCAACGTAACAACAATCACACAAGCAAAAGAACCTGGGTTAGAAGTTGGGTTGAGAATCAATGAAACTATCACAATTAGAACGATTTAAAAAAATGTAATTGAGAGATATTGGAGGTGGGAAAGATAGAAAAGTCAGAGAGAGGTGAATTTAGGAGCTTCACGACAAACAACAAATATTTAACTCGCCATGCTCAGAAAGCAAAGAAGTATGCATTTATTAATTCTACCCTGTTAAGCACGAGACAGTTTCTCATAGTAAAAAGAAATGCGTTTGTCTCCAAGACATTATTCTTGTGTTGCGAAATCTCTACTTTTAATTTATAGCCAGGTTCTTTGTGATTTATTAATTAAGTTATTAAATGTTCAATAAATGTAAGCCAGTCTGAAATTCTTGCACACTTTGACCTTTAAACGAATTAACTCTTTACTTTTCGTTCACATTATTTGTACTAAACGTGTGGCAAATTGAAATATACGCAAGATAATTAATTGGACTACAATCTTGGTTTTCAAGCTTTTGAACATAAAGAACTGTGTAGTTTTTCAAACGGATAGAGGACATACAAGGACTATGCATCAATAAACACTCATAGATATGCAAATTATACAGCTTTGTTAGCTGGAAGAAATTAGGATTTGCAAGAGCTAGTGAAGTTAGTAAGTAGCAAACGTCATGCATATACATTGGACATTAACACTCAGAAAACAAACACGATGATAATTAACAAACCAGATGAGAAGACAACTATACCAATAGCATGATATTTTCTATAGCAATGTGTGTCTCTTTGTCAGGTTTGCAACCTCAGTATGTAAAACGCGTTGCTACAGAGGGGACTACTGCAAGAGCACGTGGATGCGTAGGTGCCAATTTCCTGCAAAAATGCCGGCTAGATCCATGTTCCATAATTTGCGAAAAAGAATGATGATGATGGGATTCTTGTTAATATTCTCAATTCCCCCCCCCCCACACACACACTTTACACACACACACACACACACACACATATATATATATATATATATATATATATATATATATATATATATATATATATATATATATATATATATATATATATATATATATATATATATATATATATATATATATACATACAGTATATAGGTAAAGGTAAAGGATTCCGTTACACGCCCATTGAGGCATATTGGGAATATGGTGTTAGGCTCATATTTTCTTGACCATCGGCACACTAGGGGTGATATGGTCAGCATCACGCCGGACATATATATAAATATGCTCTTTGTGGTTATCGTGGGTCTCTAAAGAGAAAAAATAGGACCTGCTTCACCCCAAGTATGTCGTACAATGCAACTAATATGAGGTTTTGCATGAGGGGCTGGCAACATCATCATGTAAAACAAATTGTCACAGAAACAACCACTACAAAAGCATGTAGCAGCTTGGTACATGTTCCCTGCCAGGGGATCTTTTACAGTGGTGGCTTCATGCACCATAAGGAGCACAAAGAAAAGTATATTTAATATATATATACCGTATAAAAATGAGTAAGGCCAGGAGACACCAAAAAACATAGCAGGCCGGTGGCGACTGGACCCCTGTTGACAAAGAGTGACTGAAGCCCCTAGAGCCGGCCCTATCAGAGACCCCCGCGAACGAAACGGGACTCCTTTCCTGGGTAACCGAATAGAACTTTTTTTGTTAGGATGCCGTGTTAATGTTTGTGCGGGGGCTTTGTAACATATTCTTTCCCAAATTGAAGTGTGTATCAGCTTACATATTTCACGTCAACACTCAGCTATACGGGATTTAGTCATAACCTGTGAGACAGAATGCGGTTATTAATGCGATAATTTTTCTCTCTCCGGTTTGTCTCAAGGGGAGCTAACTTCCACTTTCATCGCTTATGTCCCGTTGTAACTAGCACTATATCCCACGTCAGGTGACAGCCCTGCCGTGAGAACAAGTTTAGTGTGTCAATGCCGGAAAGGGGAGGAAACATGAGTAAAACTAACTTACAGACAATAGTATGATGCGACTGGGATGGTAAGGCATGAGTAGTGCCGGCCTTAGAAAGGATTGACATGCGCCCCTATCCCACACTTCTAGTCGTGAAAATTAATTATGCTCTATTGGAAAATTTAGTTTGATTACTTAATAAACTGCAGATTGATTTCAGATAGTTATTTCTTTACTTACTAAGTAGTTCTTCTTCTACCGCGGGGTATAGTGGTTTGTCAGACAGAGCACCATACTATCCTATTGGCTGTCTTCCTCCTGACCTGGTTCCAATCTAGTCCTTTGTCTTTAAGAGACTGTCCAATGTTATCCTCCCAGCGGACTCTGGGTCGTCCTGGAGGTCTGGATCCCTGGCACTTGGTTTCCCATATTTGTCGTGGCAGACGACCTTCTTCCATTCTACAGACATGGCCACACCATCATAGTTGGGACTATTCCACTGGGGTCTGCAGGGACTGGGTTTTGAGGTCATGACGTATCATCTGGTTTCGAAAAATGTCTCTTCTTTTTACTTCAACCACCTTCCTCAGATTATTCATTTCTCAGGTTTGGAGCTGACTTTTGTAGGTTGTAATCATTGCCCATGACTCGCATCCATAAGTTAAGACTGGAACATAGGTGGGGCGGTATACAGCCATTTTCGTCTTCTTGTCAGTTTCTCTTTTGCTAAGGAATAGTTTTTACATGCATTTAAAAAAAAAAAAAAAAAACAAACAAATAAAAAACCACACACACACCAAAGCAATATCTTCTAGATAAAAAATGTTTAAAATATTTCACATTTTGGTGTTAATGTTTTTTCTACTTAATTAGTCATTCCTCTTCTAACCTGGGGTGTAGAGATGTGTCAGAAAGTCATGGACAATTAGTAAATAAGCAGGAATAGCCCTAGAGGTCACCGAGATGTGGTTTTACTTAAAAGAATCTTAAGAATACCATGGACAGCTAAGGAGGGACAACGAGGGTGTCCTGAAGGACGCCATCGCACAAAGGTGATTTATTTCTCGCATTAGAAAGAAACAATCTACTTTCTTCTGACACGCATTGAGAAGAAGAAAGCTGGACTATATTGTGGCAACAGAAAACGTGGAAGAATGAAGGGATAAAGGACGACAAAGAGAAAGAAATACCGGTCAGTTTAACATCATCGGTCTGCGTGATGCTGACCACATCACCTCTAGTGTGCCGATGGTCAAGAAAATATGGGCCTAACACCATATTCCCAATATGCCTCAGTGAGCGTGTAACGGGATCCTTTACCTTTTAGCTTTTAACATCATGGCATGAAAAGAAGTCTTCAACAGAACTGATAAGCAGTTGTGGGCAAATAATGTCGTGGAGAGACCACCAAGTTTGGTATTTTAAGAAGAGGTAGAAGAAGAAGAAGAGGAGGAGGAGGACAGAAGAATATGAAGAAGAAGAAGAAGAAGAGGAAAGAAGATGACGAAGAAGAAGAAGAGGAAAGAAGTAGATGGAAGAAGAAGAAGAAGAAAGATGAAGAATACACAAAATAAAAATAATAAGAAGAAAGAAGACGAAGAAAAAGATGAAGAAGAAAATAAAAGAAGTGGAGCAGCTGAAGTTGTGGCTCCGAGAAAAGCCAATTGGAAGAAGAAGAAGAAGAAGGAACAACTAATTAAAATCTGTGGCTTGTCACCTGACACAGAAATGACTGTAAATGACAGGTATAAAGTAAGACGCCAAGACTGGATGAGCACAGGTAACAATCTTGAGCTGATTATTTGATGCATTATCCAAGTACAGGTCAGTTAATGAGGACAGTTTACGTTTAACAAAATTCAACCTCTTCTTTTTCTTCGTGCGTGCCCAATTCTAAACCATTTGAAGATAACGTTCGTTCGTTCGTTCTATCTGATTCTGCTCTTGAGTTAGGGAGAGCAAAGAAAAACACGGAGTTCCTACTCACTCAATAGCAGACTGTTCAAATATTTCAGGAGTTCCGATTCTATACTACCCCAATGTGATCATACTCGAATTATTGTCTGATTTACCGTACAGATGTTTTGGATTTGTTTATTTGTTTGTTTGTTTGTCTGTTTTTTTTTTTTTGCATTTGTTGTTATTTTTCTTATTCTCATTACGTTCTTGTTTGCTTAAAACAAAAATACTTTATTTTGATTATGATTGGGTAATGTCATTGTATGCTGTTATTTAACCTGTATAATGTTGTATGCCTTTAATATAATGCTTAAAGTAACACGTGGGAATGAAAGGGTATAGTATGCAAGATGAGTGAGAGTGGAAGGGCAGAATGTTAGACGGGCCTGCGCATCCAATTCATAAACCTTTGAAAATAAAGTTCGTTCGTTCGTTCGTTTACTCCCATCGATTTGTCTCATAAAGTTGGCTATACCTCTACACCTCACGGTAGAAGGGGAACGACTAAGTAAGTAAGTAAGTTGGCTATCTGTCTCAGGCTTTTCTCATTGCCATAATGTCTCTTCCTCAAATTGGTTGGTGAGGATCATGCAGTCAGTCTTCTCTTCTCGTGGAGCCGACATTGTTTGAGGGAAAAAATGTGCTGCTGCTTTGTCGTCCCCATATTTCTGACTGTTGAATTTTTAATTTGTTGAACACGAGGTAATTGCAGCACCGTCTTAAGGCATGGGCACACTGGGCAGTGCCCAGGGGCCCCACGATCCTAAGGGCCCCATGCTGGGATGCTGCCATATTGTTCATAAGACATCATTTTTATTCCCGTGGGTGGGTAGGGCTGGTAGGGACCCAGTGCAATGCTTTGCCCAGGGCCTACAATGCTGTTAAGACGGCCCTGGGTAATTGTTATATCTTACTCTGGGTTTTATGTCATTTTTCGTGGCGCTATTTCCGTTTATTGTTTTGATTTCATCATATGCTCTTCTATCTGAAGTTTACTTTCTCTTTTGGTATGTCTATCTGCTTTCTCCTTTGGTATGTCTATCTACGAGTACTTTCTCCTTTGGTATGTCTATCTGCTTTCTCCTTTGGTATGTCTATCTACTTTCTCCTTTGGTATGTCTATCTGCTTTCTCATTTCCATATATCTGGCAGAAGCAGGAATGCTATCAGCAGGTTTCCTCAGTGTGTGTCCTATCCATCGCCAGCGTCTTCTTCTCATCTCTTGTTCCACGGGCACTTGTCTGGTTTTTGTCATCAGTTTGACATACCATTTCAATCCTTATATTCGACGCAATCACCCATTTATAAATGTCTGTAACATTTTTGTTGTTCTCCATGTTTCAGATCCATACAATAGGACTGACTTGACATTTGAGTTGAAAATTCTTATGTGCACCTGATTTCTCTTGATCTCCATTTGTTTCCCAATGCGATGAAAGCCCCTTTTGCTTTTTTTCTTTTTCTTATTTCGATATCATTGTCTGTCTTTCCAACTTTGTCTATATTGATTCCAAGATATGTGTAAAATTCGACATCTTGTAGTGATGTTTCCTCAAGTTTGACCTTGTTATCATTTCTCTGTTATCCAAATAAATGTAAGAAATGATAACAGATCTTTTTTGCTCTTCTTCTTTTATCCATCTTTTACGTCTCTTCCTGCTGTTTCCCCCCCCCCCCTCATTTCTTTTCGTTCGTTCGTTCGTTCGTTCTTTCTTTCTTTTATTTATTATTTCTTTCTGTCTGTCTGTCTTTCTCTTTCTGTGTTCTTTATTTCTTTCTTCTTACTTTCTTTCTTAATTTCTTTCTTTCTTTCCCAGCAATTTTAGTTCTTCTCCTTCCCTTCTCCGGGCTTCCTGTTGCGCCTTCCTCAATATGGTCTAAAATTTCCCTTGAATGGGTTACTCAAACTCAAATGCAAATATCATCAAAGACTGCACAGTGGGACCCTACCACACATAGTTCATCTCACACTTCCCTCCTTGATTTCGTCAACGAACTGTCTTGTTGGCTCATCAGCCAGCGATCATTCTAACAGCACGAAGTTGTCATCATTAGAAGTTACCGTCTTGACCTTTCCAACAGTTCTTGTTGACCAATTAGTCTCACCCGCTTTGGACAACCATTGACGCCTTTTATAACAGGATGATAGAATACACTGGACATTAGGTTCTCAAATTTACTGTGGCACCAACATTAGGGACACAAATAAATGCGCATAGTTTTGACAGTCAGCAGGTTACCCTATCATGGCACTTATCTGAGAGGTCAGAGTGCGACTGAGAGCTATCCCAGCAATCGCTGTGGAGCACGGAAGAGCAATAATATTTTTTTTAACAAAAACAAATAAAATAAAATAAAATAAAGAAGGAGGCATATTTACAAACTAAAGAATGAACAGGAAATCCACATCTATGTGGACAATGGAAAATTGTCAAACAACTTCAAAGACAGGACAGAAGTATTACAATTCAGCGGCAAAGGCCATGGTGAAAAACAGAAATAATGCTGATGCCAAGATAGTGTCTCTCGCAGATTACTTATTAGTCGTTACTGCTCTAAGGAACCATAAAAACAATGAATTAGACAGTCTGTCTGAAGCACGGAAGGAATCCAAGTATAAATTCAACAAAGTGAAAATACAATGACTCCTGCCCACCACAAGATATACGGAAACCAGAAGGCAGACACACTTCCTAAAGAAAGAGAAAGTAAAATTCAAACTGAGGACAGAACCGTCATCAATCAATCAATACCCTTTAGCTCCCCAAGGAGCATAGGCCTTCAACAAACACATGCCAAGTCTTCCTGTCCTGTGCCATCCGCTCAAGTTCTTTCCACGTTTTCCTCATCATTTTCACCTCTTTTCCAGTTCTCTTCTCCGTGTGTTTTTTGGTCTACTTCTGCCTCTCTTTCCCTGCGGATTCCAGAACAATGACTGCCTTGTAATGCTATCAACAAGTTTTCTCAATGTGTGTCCTATCCATCGCCAGCGTCTTTTTCTCAACTCTTGTTCCACTGGCACTTGTCTGGTTCTTGTCATCAATTCCACATTTGTGACTTTGTCATACCATTTCAATCCTTCTATTCTACGCAAGCACCCGTTTATAAAAGTCTGTAGCTTTTTGGTTGTTGTTTTTGTTGTTCTCCATATCTCAGAGCCATACAATAGGACTGCCTTCACATTTGAAGATTCTTATTTTCTTATTTTGGATATGGACAAGTCAAATAAAGGAGAGGAAGAGAAATCAAGTCCAACACGAAAATAAGAAATAAGAACCGTCATATGAAGAGATAAAAGATGTTATTTAAAATGGCTTCAAAGAAAAATGGCATAAAGAAATCCACAGAGACAAATGTAACAAGAGCAAACTACTCTTCACCAGAACCCCACAACTGCATGCTGACATGACATCTGTGACCACGTGTGCAAGACACACAAACAGTAGACTGTGTCCTCCAACAATGTCGGCTCCACGAAAGGGACAGAATGCCAGCATAACTTCTGCCAACTCCTTTGAAAACGAATCTAAATGACGAAGAGAGAAACCTGAGACAGGTCGCCAAGTACAAAACGAAAAAAGAAAACAGAAATAGATGTCGTCAAATGTGAGCAGACGACGATAAAAAAAGAATGTTGAAATTATAACACCAAATTAATTTATTCGTTAAATACAGGGCCCCAGGGAGCATAGGCCTTCAACAAACTTATGCCATGTCCTTCTGTCACGTGTCAGCATAGGCCTTCAACAAACTTATGCCATGTCCTTCTGTCACGTGTCAGCATAGGCCTTCAACAAACTTATGCCATGTCCTTCTGTCACGTGTCAGCATAGGCCTTCAACAAACGTATGCCAAGTCCTTCTGCCCCGTAACGTCCGCTAAGGTCTTTCCATGTTTTCTTCACTCCTTTCATTTCTTTCTCAAGTTATCTCTGTGTATTTTTTCGGTGTCCCTCTCCGTCTGTTACATAACAGGAACTGTCTTGTGATGCTATCAAAACGTTTCTTTAATATGTATCCTATCCATAACCAGCATCTTCTTCTCGTCTCTTATTTCACTTGCATTTGTCTGGCTCTTGTTGAGTATTTTCAAAGAAAGCAGTGGTAAGCTTAATGCTATTTGCATCTGCATAGAGTTTTTCCAGATATGGTACTGGTGACTGGCAAATGTGCTTTCTCTGTTCCTCATATGTTGGCATCTTTGAAGTAGATGTTCAGCAGTTATTTTATCGGTGCCACAGTTACACTCATCTTTAGCTTGTTAAATAGATGGTATCCCAATCTGTTATAGCCCGTGTGGAGTTTGAAGATTATCACTTGTAATTATCAGGTCCATATTGGTGATTTTGTTGTACTATTTAAATCCTTCTGAATCTACGCAAAAACCGATTTATGAAAGTCTGTAGTGTGATTCGCTTCCATGGCTAGGCGAGGATGCCGCACGGAAGGTCCTGGGTTCGATCCCCCGGTAAGCCACTCACGTCTGTTGTTTTTCTGTTGTCTAGTTTTCTACTTCTTTATTATTCATGAGTGCCTGAAAACATACCTTTATGTGTGTGTAATATTTATTTACTGTTTACAGACCTCGGGTTTCCCTTCTTTATGTGTTTAAAACGTTTATGAAAGTCTGTATTTTTTTTTTTTTTTGGTTGATCTTTTTGTTGACATTGCAATCTGATAATTATGTCACAACCTCCATGCTTTCCTTCATCATTACTCTGTGATTCTGAATAGATTGAATGTTTGGCTCACCTAGCTGATATGTTTGATTTCCGCTCGTAATAAAAAAAAAAGAGTGACCTGTGTAGGTCACCGGGGGCTCTGGGGAGACAAAGAGAGAATAGGACCTGCTCCCTCAGGCAATTTGTACAGGCCGACTAATATGATATTGTTCATAATGCTGGCTACCTCATCATGTATAACAAATTGCTAGTGAAACCATTGCTGCAAGATCTTGTGAATACTTGGTGCATGTTTCCTATTAGGAGGAGCAACTTCGGTCGTGGCCCCATGATCCGTAAGGAAAGCACACGAAAATTATTATTATTACTTCTAAAATCAGCAATAGAAACCCAGGCTGTCCACTATCCACTTGTAGTCAAATAGATCGGATTGTTTCGCAAAGCGACGCATTGTCAAGACAGGCTAAATATGAACAGAGTTGAATCCTTAACGGCCTCTGCATTAAAGTAATGTTTTGGTTTTCATCAAAATGTATTTGAATAACCTTGTTTTACGATGATAAATTGAAGCAATAGGATATAACGTTGACACGGAAGGTTTTGAATTTGAAAGACTTTTTGCTCTTAGCCGTGCCGGGGGACTAGGTGAGTTGATTGTCTGCATAAATCAGCTATGAGCATCTACTGCTATTTCAGCGAACTGTTCACATTTTTTCTACAAGGATGCCTTCATCTTATGCTGAAGCTGCGAATAGATTTTTGCAATGAGGGGATATCATTAAGTCTTTCGGAATCTCTGTTACCTCAAATTGTACACATATGAGAGAGAGAGAGAGAGAGAGAGAGAGAGAGAGAGAGAGAGAGAGAGAGAGAGAGAGAGAGAGAGTGTGTGTGTGTGTGTGTGAAAGAGAGAGAAAGAGAGAGCGAGACAGTGGAAGAGAGTTCAAATGCATAGCAAGAAAAACTATGTAATTTTGTTTTTCTTAAACATTCCCTTTTTTTTTTCCTCTTCCATAATATATACTACTGGACAAAAGTTAAGGACCACCATTCAGTTTAGACAAGGTTTATATAATTGATTGGCAAACTGTAAAGACAAGTGAAAATGTCATTAAAACTGAGCTCAGAGAAATGTGTATACATTTCTGTGTGCACTAGGTTAATACTTTTTAAATGTCCAAAAACTTGGTCACTTTAACCCGCACGTGAAAATTGCCATTGTTGCTGCAAAAACTCGTGGTTTTTGCAACACGCCCCACTAGTTCCAAAGGTGAAAAAGTGAGTTGAATTTGAATGCACGTGGAAAATGATCATCGATAAAGAGTGTTCACCGTTGATATGCAATAAATCAGTATGACAAGTGGTCGAAATGATCACTGCATTAGCCATGCCACCAAGGAGAAGTCTCAGCACTATAGACCGTGGTCGAGCCATGGCATGGATTCAGGATGGTCAATCTGTTCGTCATGTTGCAAGACGTTTAGCAGTGTCCCACTCTACCATTCAGAGACTTCTTGAGAGATTTCAAGCTACCGGACATTTGGAAAACCGACCCTGCTCACGAAGAATTATATAAACCTTGTCTAAACTGAATAGCGGTCCTTAACTTTTGTCCAGTAGTATAGTCCACATTATTATCATAATATAGTCCACATTATTATCATAATATAGTCCACATTATTATCATAATATAGTCCCCATTATTATCATAATAAAGTCCACATTATTATCATAATATAGTCCACATTATTATCATAATATAGTCCACGTTACTATCATAATATAGTCCACATTATTATCATAATATAGTCCACATTATTATCATAATATAGTCCACATTATTATCATAATCATCTTCTTCACTTCCCTTTTCCTTCCTATAGATCCACCACTATAGATCCACCACTATAAATCCACCACTATAGATCCACCACTATAGATCCACCACTATAGATCCACCACTATAGATCCACCACTATAGATCCACCACTATAGATCCACCACTATAGATCCACCACTATAGCTAGTGCCCATGCATGAAAGTCTACACCAAACATTCACGTGCTCTGTGGCAATTTATTTTATATGATGAGGTTGCCAGCCCCTTGCACAACCTCAAATTAGTCGCCATGTACGACATGCTTGATAGGGAAGTGGGCCTATTCTTTCTTTGCATCTTCAGCGGGCCCTGGGCACTATATAGGGCTTTACTTTTAGGAATCAGTGATTATTCAAGTCTATAAACAATACTTTGTCGCATTAGTCAGTGCGTTTGTGAGTTTGATTAGTAAGGAATGCACAGGAAAAATGATAACTAAATGTAAAACCTAATGTTGCATATTCATTTACTGTCTTTCTTGACTCTATAACTCTACTGTACACAATGTGGTTGGAAATCTGTAGATTTTTTTTTATTTTAATTTTTTTTGTTTTTGGTACAAACTTCAGCCAAGAGAAAATCGGACAAGACAAAAGACAATGAAACATGCAACAAGCTTTCACTTATGACAGCAAAATATTTACCTTAGTCACTATCGTAAATAGTTAGTGCTTTAATTACTAACTCTTTTTACCTCGTTTGTGGCGCCATGATCTGATGCATAAATCTGCTGAAAGCTGCCTAGTACGCCATTTTATTATAGTCAAATGTCTTCATGTCTGCAGTGTACTCGATATAATACAATCTTAATTGTTGAATTTAAAGAATAAGAACGCTTAAAAATATTCTTCGGTTAATTATAAAGATTGTTTGTATAATCTTAGGTATATTTACATATACTGCATGTTTTATGTAATATAAATATCTGTTTTTGGAAAACATCGGCATCCATTTTCGAGCTTGATTTAAACCTAAACAAACAAACAAAAAAATTGTGGGGGGGGGGGGGGGGGGGGGGAAGGAGAAGGGGGGGGGGGGGGGAGAAGAGTTAAGTATATTGCCAGGGCAACAAACAATGCAGGTTTTGAAGCGTGTTTTTATTCGCGAGAACGAAGAATAGCAAATGTTGCAGGAACAAAGTAAAAAGGTAACGGTAAAGGTAGTCTCATTACAAAAAACTGTCGTATGGGGAGTGAAGTGTTAGAGACTTCACGATTCTAGGTCCAGTTTTCTTATGAGGTAGGGGGACCAGTTATCTTAGTCGCTGCCTTGCTTTCTCTAACTTAAGACGACAGTCAGATACCCATTTACAGCTGGAACAGGTGGAGCGTAACGTCTCCAGGTTTCGATCCCAGAATCCAGTGCCGCGATAAAAAAGCGCTCTGCCCGTTTAGCCAGTCGGACGCAGAGAAACAAATTATGTAGGCCTACCCTAAATTTAAACAGTAATATAATGATAATAAGATTCAGGGCCGTCTTAACAGCATTGTAGGCCCTGGGCAAAGCAATGCACTGGGACCCTACCAGCCCTACCCACCCACGGGAATACAAATGATGTCTTATGAACAATATGGCAGCATCCCAGCATAGGGCCGCTAGAATCGTGGGGCCCCTGGGCCCTGCCCAGTGTGCTCATGCCTTAAGACGGCACTGATCAGATTGATTATCATTATCATAAACGAAAAGGAATATTTGCCGTCTTAAAGAAGTAAAATACAGGGTTTATTTGCAGGAATTTAAAAAAAAAAAACACATAGACATAATAGGAAATAAAATAAACCACATAGCCTTTCAAAAAAGGTATGCGTACTTTTTTGTAAATGTCATAAATCTAGTTAGAAGAAGGAAGTGGTAATGTTCGTGTGGTTGATGGTGCTGATGATGATGATGATGATGATAGGCCTTCAGCTTGTTATTCAAATCTGGTAAACGTTGCTCGTAGTGAGATTTGACTCTTCGGCAGAGTCATGTACGCATTTACAGCTGGGTAGACTGGGGCGCGTCGGTACTGTGATTGGAACCCGGCACCTTTGCCGCGAGAGACCAGCGCTCTAACCACTCTGCCAATCGGACGGTCCATGTGAGAGAACGAAGGCTAATAAACTGAAAACAGTAGGACAAGGGCGTACTTAATGTATCTGGCACCCTTGGCGGGTTGTTCCTTTAGTACCCCCCATAATCTTACTTAGTCGTTCCCCTTCTACCGTGAGGTGTAGAGGTTTGGAAGAGAGAGCGCCAGACTATCCTATCGGCTGTCTTCCTCCTGGCCTGGTTCCATTCTAGTCCTCGGTCCTTCAAAGATTGTCTAATGTTGTCCTCCCAGCGGACTCTGTGGGTCGTCCTGGGGGTCTGGATCCCTGGCTCTTTGTTTCCCATGCTTGTCGTGGTAGCCGATCTTCTCCCATTCTGCAGATATGGCCAAACCATCTTAGTTGGGACCCCCCTACATTCCGCCCCCCCACCCCGCCCTTTTTCCTGGCTGGCACTTGGGGCGAACCGCCTCCCATGCACTCTCCTTAGTACGCCACTACAGGAGAAACTTTCTACAAGATGAGCCACTTATTATCTTCCTTTATTTATTTGCGTGCATTTGTTTATATTTACACCTCTTAAAAACATTAGACAAAAAGTATTTGCTTTATCGTTTAGGCAAGAAATAGTGTAGGGAACCGGACGACTGTATTGAGAGTAGACAATTTTATGCGTCATTCGCTGTAAATTTATACTTTACAGCAATCACCGTTTTTATTAATAAACTAGCAACAACCCGTCAAAATTGACAGGTTTTTAATTATAGTGTGTTGTTTCTGTTACATGTATTACAGATGGTACTAGTACTGCTGTGGTCATTTCATTACAGGTGACCGTCATTAGATATTTGTAGTGAAAATTATATGGATGTATTAAATATGAAGACATGGAGTAACCCTCCTAAATGACATGTGGAGCAGTGATAATGATTTAATGGACCGGAAATTGAATAAATAACTAACATTTCTTTTATGACAACATGTCTCGTAATTGTTCGTGCATATTTTAAAATCTTGACTTTCCATAATCAAACTATTCATGCACACCGTCGTTTGCGCACTTTTATATTTTCGGGAGAGTACATATAAGAGAAACAATACAATTATTGTCTAACTTTCAACCACAGTTGCACCCCCTTAGCTGTGATTGAAATTTAATGTACTCTCTCTAAAATAGAAAAGTGCGCAAATGACGGTGTGCATGTTGTGACCGACCGACCGACGTACTTACGGCGGGAATTATGGTATTGGATGTACATAGTAATTTGTCCAATTTTATTTCGTTGTATTATACAACGATTGCCGTCTTTTAACGGTATAGTTTTGGGTAGTAATAAATCATCATTATTGAACTACGGCTCCCCAAGGAGCATATGTCTGCAACAACAGATTCATGCCACGTCCTCATCTCCTGTGTCATCTGCTCAATGTCTTTCCATATCTCCTTGATCCCTTTCATTTCTGTCTCCATTCCTTCTTCCCCTCCCCGTGTGTTTCTCGGTTTCTCTCTACCATTCTTACCCAGGAGGTTCCAGAAAAAAGAACCGCCTTGTAATGCTGCCAACAGTTTTCCTCAATGTGTGACCTATCCATAACCGACGCCTTCTTCGCATCTTTTGTTCCACTATCACCTGTCTAGTTTCTGTGATCAGTTCCACATTGGTGATCTTGCCGTGCCATTTCAACTCTTCCTTTTCCAGGCGAGCACCCATTTATGAAAGTCTGTAACTTTTTGTTGTTGTTGTGCTGCTAATTAAATACAGAATTTTATATAGCCGCTAATGACAATTACATACACAGTTACAAATAGCATCTTATGTGATCAAATAGCATCTTATGTGATTTATATGTTTAATATTATGTAGAAATTATCGTTGTTTGACGTTGCTATTATTAGAAATTTATGTCATTTCCTTTAATATTATTATGCGTAACACTTGCTCCCTTTAGGAGCCGCGGCAGCTCAGTAGTAATGCACTGGCTTCCTAGCTCTGTGGTCCATGGTTCGATCCCCAGTTGAGGTGGGATTTTTTTTTAGACTGCAAACGGGGTCGACCCAGCCTCATGAATTGGGTACCAGAGCAACTCTGGGAAGCTTAAGTCGGCCGGCGTGATGCTGACCACATCACCCCCTAGTCTGTCGATGGTCAAGAAAATACGGGTCTTACATCATATTCTCAATATTCTTCAATGGGCGGGTAACGGGATCCTTGACCTTTTTTTTTCTTGCCCCCCCCCCCCCCCCCCTTTTTAGTTTATAGCGAGCAAGTAACCCGCCAAAAGGGACGGAGGGGGAAAACAAATTATGTTGTGCTCTTTGTGCCGAATGTCCCTGATGACGGCATTAATTCTCCTGGGTCATTTTTTTTCCCACTCCATTTCATCTTCCTTGGTTCTATGTAGTAAAACTTATCATGACTTATAAGTCAATGGTGAATATAAAAAGGTAAAGGCAGTCTAGTAGCAAAAATGACGTAGGGGAGTGATGTGTTAGAGACTCCTCCATGCTAGGTCCAGATTTGTGTATGGGGGGGGGGGTGAGCAGTACTCTCCCTCGCTGCCCTTTGCCGACCCTAACACAAGAGTAGAATTAGGTACCCATTACAGCTGGGTATACTGGAGCGCGACGCAAACCAGGTTTCGATTGTGCTGCGAGAGGAAAGAGCTCTAACCGCTCAGCCAATCAGACCCTTGATGGTGAATGCACCACGAAAAAAAATTGAAAGGCCTGCGTGTTATTTTAATTGGTGTTCAATTTAATTTTCACGATGCCGTGCGCGTATTCTCCCCCTCCCCCTCCCCCTCCTCTCTCCCCTCCCTTCTCTCCCCCTCCCCCCCCCCCCCCCTCCCCCCCCCCCCCCCCCCCCCTCCCTCCTCCCTCCCCCCCCTCCCAAAAAAAAAATGTTGGTATTTTTTTATTTATTGTTCGTTACAGGAGGTATCACTTAGACAGTTTAGTAACATGGAAATGACATGTAGTAGCTGATTCCATTTTATGACTAAGAATAATCAGACCACAAGGTCTTTTATATTTGGACATACGCCCAAATATAATTGACGGACCCTGTGTCTATATTGAACGGGACGCGCCTCGCCACAACGAGGCAATATTTAATTTTTTTTTTTTTTTTTTTTTTTTTAAATCGTGACTGAGTGTTATGCTCTTGAGTCAAATGCCATATTTAAAAAAAAAAAAAAAACTCACAGAGTTTATCAATTCTGACCGTCTAGGAGAAATCGGACAGATCGCAACGGAAAGAACAGCGGACAGAAAGAACGCCCTCGCGTGCAGCATCAGTGTGAGAAACAGCTCACACAATCGATACATTTGTCTCGTAGAAGTTAGCGCGTGCTGTCGCCCCGCCCACTAATCTTAACTAGTTCCGTCCCCAAGGGGATTGAGGACACATGGAAGTCAGCAGTTAACAAAGACTGGAAGAATGAATCGCGATGCCAGCGACCGCTGATGTCTAGGTGTCACTTCGTCTCACCAGTCAGGACAATATATACGTACGGGACACGACTGGGATGTGGCATATAAGGGCTTCAGCCAACACCCAGCAACAACGGTATGCAAGCGCATTCTGTCAACAGTTGCGTACTATCTAATTACTGCTGTTCTCAAACACTGTACAGGAACAGTGCTACCAGTCAGTATGTATTTTTAAAAAAATAACTGTGTAAGTTTTTTTTTAATTGATCGTTAAACCATAGTTTGAGGTAGGTTGATAGTCTGAGCATCTCAAGACGAAGTAATTATAGGAATATTCATTTTTACAATTAAAAAATAAAGACTACCAAAATTCTCATTCACATAATTTGTTAATTTTTTTCTTTTTCTCCTTTATTTTTTTTTTTTTAACATTTCTTTTCAAATTTTGGCTTCTTACAATTTTTTTTTTTTATAGGTGTAGTCATTTATTTTTTTTTATTTTCCCCCTTCGTTCACTCCTGTTGCTTTCATTAACAGTTATTACGCCTTAAACATTCACTGCTGAAACAGAACGTTTTCAATGTTTCTTCATGTTACTGTATTTTTCCAGTTAACTCTTCCAAATTCTTCACCCTTCTCTATATTTCAGCCTCCTCTCTATAATCACCATTCGCGTCTTATCCGCTCAACAGCCTCTCATGTGTTACGTCACCTTCAAGCGTTACGCCATCACGAACTCTGTGACATCACAAAGATTTGATTGTTACCGAGGTTTGATGTCAGTGCTGCACTTTTTGATGAAGGCGTTCGGGCCGAAACGTTCGCCTTATTATGTGATCATTATCATGATGATCATTTTCCTGCGCTCCTTACGGAGCATGGAGTCACAAATGCTGCTGTTCCCCTTGCAGAAAGCTTCCACGAAACAGTCACATACTCTTGCATGCTGTGGTTTCTATGGCAATCTGTTTTACATTATGAGGTTGCCAGCCTCATGTACGAAATGCGCGAGGCTGTATTAGTCGTGTTTTTTCTTTGTCTCATTAGTTCCTCAACCTCCCCCGGAATTACACGAGGCAATGTTATGTGATCGTGATCCATTAATCTTATACTTACCACTTATGTTCCACACTGTGCTCCATTTATTTCCGGCATGTGTTTACTTTATCGAAAAGCAGATTCTAAGATTTCATCAGCCTTGGACGTAATAATCGTAAACTGTTAAAAGATTGACCGCTAACTGTTAAAATATTGACCGTTAACTGTTAAAAGATTGGTGGTTAACTGTTAACAGATTGACCGTTAAATGTTAAAAGATTGACCGTTAACTAATAAAATATTGGCCGTTAACTGTTAAAAGATTGACCGTTAAATGTTAAAATATCGACCATTAACTGTTAAAAGATCGACCGCTAACTGTGAAAAGAGTGACCGTTAACTGTTAAAATATTGACCGTTAACTAATAAAAGTTTGACCGTTAACTATTAAAAGATTGACCGTTAACTGTTAAAAGATTGATCGCTAACTGTTAATAGATTGACTGTTAACTGTTAAAAGATAGACCGTTAACTATTAAAAGATTGACCGTTAACTGTTAAAATATTGACCGTTAACTGTTAAAAGATTGTTAGAAACTCACCAGCTTCAACTAATATTTCGCTCCTTATTAAGCAAGGAACCACAACTGCCACTAGCTCCCTAGTAGGTAACCTGTACAAAGGCATTCATGTACTCTTACAGTCGTGGTTGCTGTAGCGATCTGGTTTACAAGGTAAGGTTGCAACCCCCGTGCGCAACCCTATATTAGCCGCTACATAACGAGATGGCTGAGAAGCAGTATGTCTCTTCAAAGATCCCCCCGCTCCTCACGGCAAACAAGACAGCAGGCACAGAATTTATATATTTTTTTTCCAGAATACCAAAGGAGGTTTTTTCTGTTTCTAATCAGGTATCATGTTTCCTTCTAACAGATCCGCCACAGATAAATTTGGAATGACCACAACAGACAGCATCAAAAGTGTTGAAACTTTCAATAACGTAAACCTCTGGACCAGACTATAAAAACCTCGTTAACTTACTAACTGCAACATACGAATCTCTTCATACACATTGTATGAACTAACTGATGGACTAATTAAACAGCAGACTGGACCATGCGCACACACTCATGAACATTGGACAAGAGATTAATTCAGTTCACCGAAGCTGTGTTTAGACGACTGAACAATGTTTCAGGACCACGGAGAAAAACTGAAAGCAAGATATGATCACATGTCACCGTTTCCTCTTGCACCTACATCACAAGCGATGTTCTTACCTCAACACGCGGAAGTGCATTCGTCCTGCCGGGATAGAACAGGTGAATTTTGTATGTGTCTGACCTACTTTTATGCCACTGCCATTGACTAGTATATATGACTATTTCTTTGACATACAGTATTACTAGATGATATGTTTACAGAAAAATCAGGGGAAAAAAAGTATGTCTGCACGCTAAGTTTTGAGAGAAAAGAAAAATTAATTCCTCCTATTTGTCTTTTGTTTCCGATTGGCAGAGTGGTTACAGCGCGTGCGTCTCTCGGCAAAGTTACCGAGTTCCGGTTTCAGAACTTGGTAGCGTCTCGCTATTAAATAAGTACTACTAAATGTCTTTGAGATAACTCTTTAGTTCCCCAAGGAGCATAGGCCTTCAACAACCACATGCCAAGTCTTCCTGTCTCGTGCCATCAGCTCAACATGTTTTACTCACCTCCGTATCCTGTTCTCTTCCCCATGAGCTTCTTGGTCTACCTATTGTTCCACTGGTTCTTGTCATCAGTTCCACGTTGGTGACCTTGCCATACCATTTTAATCTTTCTATTCTACGCAAGCACCCATTTATGAAAGTCTGTAGCTTTTTGGTTGTTGTTTTTGTTATTCTCCATGTTTCAGAACCATACAATAGGATTGACTTGACATTTGAGTTGAAGATTCTTACTTTAGTGTTGGACAAGATGTCCCTTGATCTCCATATGTGTCACAATGCAGTGAAAGCTCCTCTTGCTTTTTGTATTCTTATTTTGATATCATTGTCTATCCCTTCAAATTTCTCTATACTGCTGCTAAGATATGTGTACGATTCTACATCTTGTTGTGGTGTTTCTTCAAGTTTAAACTTGTTATCATATCCTGTATTTATAGTACTAAATACGTATATATTAAATACTTATTATTTAAGTTATGAATGTTTTAATCTGAATTTTTTTTTTTCCGAATTATATTATTGCTGGGTATAAATTTGAAAAGGAAAAAAAAAAAAATCAATCTCCCCCCCGATGAAATAAAGATTTCATTCGCTCGTCCCTGACTCTGTGCTTCAGAGAGGGACGGCAATGGAAGGAAACTACTCATCACACATCATAAAGCCGTACCTAGTAAACTGAAGTCTCTAACACTTCCCTACCCTACGGAAGTATGTGCAACGGGACTACCTTTACCGTTTTACTTGATTGTTAATTACACTTGTTCAAGCGCTTGCGTTTCCCCGACGAAGGTGTATTGACCGATACGTTGGTTGTAGAGAAGGAAACATGTACACAGCTGTCGTTAGTAAGTTAAAGTAACTGAGTTACAGCAATTCACCAATTAGCGACTTTGACCTGGAAAGTGGTTTATGTTAGTTTTGTTGAGAAGTTACTTTGCTTATATTCACTTCTTCGGTCCACTCTTGTCGTGAAGTCACGTGGGAAAGATGATTTTGTTCTTGAGCCAAGTGTGTCGCACTGGTTGATGTGAGCTGGTGTGGTTGTATGATTTCTATAATATTGTCTATCCATCTGTCTCTTGGTCTTCCTCGCGCCTTAAAACAACAATATCTACCGGTACTAGTATTGTATGTGCGTAGTGGTAATTGATCGGGCTAGAATCTCACGAGTAGCCAAACCATTTTACTTTACTGTCTCTCTATGTATTTAATGCAGGATGTAGTTGCTACAATTGTTTATGGCATCATTTCTTATTGTGTCTGTCTTGATAACATGAATAGCTCTTCGGAATAATTTCATTTCGCATGATGTGATTTTCCTTTCCTGTGCTCATGTCAGGGACAATGTTTGACACCAATAGCAAAGAATTTGTAAGAATATAATATTTATCAATTTCCTTAGTTTCCAAGCTTATATTCAGATATTTGAGTAGTGGTGACGATTGTTAAGTTACTGCACTGGCTTTTTGACATCTTTCTTTTCAATTTCTCTGTCAAGTCTTCCATTTTATGTGACATAGCTCTGAGGTATTTGAACTCTGGAACCGGTTACAGTTTTTTTTTCCCTGTTAACATGTGTGTTAAATGGGTCAGGTGCCCTGCTTATCTTCTGTCTGTGACCTTCATGATGCATCTACCAGTAGATGAATTAAGTGCATTTGTATGGCAAACTACGTAAGTGTACGGCAGAAATGTGCAAGTAGAAGGCTCGAACTTGGGAAATTTTCGTGTTCTGGGATGTAGACATAAGTTATGCGGATTTTCCCAGAGATATTAGAAGAATCGTGTATACATAAAAAGACACTGACTTCCATGGTCATCCTTCGGCTAAAAAATATATATCGGAGACATAGCTTGGAGACTCACGAAAAGACTAGTTGTACTCACTTTTATAGGTATTGACCACAATTTATGTACGTTATACGAACAAATCAAAAGATGATGTATTGACTGGAATCGACCGTAGTGTCACGGGACGCGAGTAAGTCTGCAATTAAATTCCTAAAACCTAATGGTAATATTTTGTCGGTAAATTTCTCACTGAATGAGTGTGTATTTCGACTTTCTATACTGATTGTCGGCACAGACATCGTTTTCATCAGTCGTGAAAAATTGACCAATTTTACAAGGAATGTTGACATAACAATAGCCATCGCTCGGCGTGAGTCTTGTAAACGTAATAACATTCACCTGTAGAAAGTCATAAATGTCGCCCAACAGGGAGACATTACATAAACAGTCCATCGCCGGACGTCGCGGGTGTGTTTACACAAAGCCAGTAATACCCAATTATTATTTTGGCTAGTAATAGAACATAATGTGCAGTCGGCGACAGAAGGCCAAGTAATTTTACAATGAGTATTGTGGTCAGTCGTTCAGACAAAGTAATATTGGATTAAAGGAGACTGAAAGTCTGAGCCAGGGACAACATGAAAGCAGTATGAATACGAAATTATAACGAGAAGAACAACACTGTACGTGCCCCAAAAGACGAACGCAGACAAGTTGTCTCGGATAAGCAAAATATGAGAGCGACCATAGCAAAATAATACAGGAAATTTTACACAGTTTGAGGACGGAATGTCTGACTTTAGGAAAACAAACGAAATTTCACATGACACAGGAAGCGAACCCGAAAAAAAATCGCCCTAGGCGATTCAGACGATATATAACCCAACTAGATTCATTGCTTGGCATTGGTAAGAGAAACCATTCCGCCAACCAACACTTGGGGTTCTAGATTTCACAAGAAAGAATCAAGACATTGTGTCAGTGAAATTCGTATAGGGACACCAAGGTTAGTGTAATATATTTTGTACTTTATCATTATTATGTCTTAACTTCATTCAGATAATATATACATATTTTCCATAAATATAACACTGTAAATACCAGTCACGTTTATTATAATATTATATTTCACACTAATAAGTACAGGTTGCAATAAACGCCATGCAGAGAATGATTATATTTATAAGATTGCACAGTTTCCAGTAACTATAACGAAGTAAATACAAGACACTTTTATTTTGCCTCTTACATTACATGTTAAACGTGCAGTAAACACACCGCACAGCCCTTTCTTATAGTGATAAGATTTCACATACAAGACACTACAGGCGTAGCATAGTTTACGGGATACTTACAAAGGGTTCATTATTTTATCCATCACAGTGGTAGAGACAGGGACCATTTGAGATACTCATCCTTAGTCTACTACGTGGTTGGCGTTAATCACAGGACAAGCTTTAGAGTAGGGCCGACCGAGATACTGCGACGACACGCATCTCACACGTAATTAACGGCAACAACCTACCAATACTCCACGGGGGTCAGAAAGGAATTTACCAGGCGGTGAAGGGTCTTTCTATCATCGACTACCCACCCAAAAAGAAAGCAGAAAATACCCAGAAGGATTGCTGCATTTCTAAATAGCTGTCCACGTGAAATTTAATGATCTGAAGTGGCAGTCGCCAACGGATGATTTTTACAACAAGTGCCTTTGAGAAATTTAATGATCTGAAGTGGCAGTCGCCAACGGATGATTTTTTACAACAAGTGCCTTTGAGAGAAACTATGATCAAAAGCTGCAAGAGCAGACGGGAGATTTTGTAACCCCAGTGCCTACCAAATTTATCGAGATCCTAAATTACATGCAGTAATGGACAGATTCTCCCTGTACAATTGATGCACCAACAAATACGAATATACAACATATTTCCATCATCGTCACCACATAAGCAAAATACCAAGACAACAAAAGGACATCTGCATAACAGACGAAGTCTCACCCGCCTAACATTGTGTTCAACCTCACCCATGAATAAGACACCTCGGACGCTCGGGACAATGTCAACACAGGCATTGTGAAAGACAAAAATACAAGCCGTGGACACCTGGCGAAATCGAGTGAACCGTCCAATGTTATTGTAGGCAGACAAAGACTTGTCCATTGTGTTCAAACAACCAGAGTTTATTGACAGTTAGCAAGAGACCAAGAAACACAAGATATCCTTTTTGTTAGTATTTAGGAGTTACTTAAATTCATCATCATCACATAGGGTAGACTTTAGATTCATTTGTGTATTTTGCATTAACTAATATCTTTCTTCACAGGGATAGTTAATGTTATTTCTAGTTGCATTTGTATCAGTGTAATTGAATGTTGTTATATTTCAGAACATTAATAAATGTTGTAGTTGTGTTTACCAACACACGTTATCACATATATAGAGAAGGAACGAAAGTGTGCGAAAGAGACATACTGTTCTTCTTCTCTTTCTCTTCTGTTCACTCAGTGTAATAGGGGAGTGGGGGCTCGTTAGTATATAGAGGGGGAGATAGAGTGGTAGGAGGTATATGTCACGAGATCCAGAATCACTGGGGCTATATGCTGGGAATTCATCCCAAAGTCTTATATTCACCTTCTCCACTCCTGCTGCTCATCTTCAACCGGGTGCCAGGCGAATCTGAGCCATTGACAAAGCCGGCACCTCACAGATAACTCTCTTTGGTTACCCTCACAGGGGTAACTTTGTGACATAATTGTGGGCTGCAGTCCGGAATATACCTTGGGACTTGCCCTAGACTAAAACATTAAATAATTCTTTTTTGCAAATTTTGTATAAACCTATTCACTGTCTTCTATACTGTTCCTTATTCTACTTAGGTAGAGGGAAAGAACACAGAATAGAGTATTAGATAACTAGATATTCATATTAGATATTAAGATTAGATATTCATAGTATATTAAGAAAGACATTGACACATGTTAGAAGATTACACCGTATTAATTTATATGCACTTTATTACTGCATCTGGTTACCAATATTGATTTGTTGTCATCATTATAAATTTACCTGGATTTTTGGTAGTACCACGTGGGACTCGATCAAAAGGCATTGTTGAAGTCGGACGCTTTGAACGAGCGACCCGACATTGTGTATTCCTTTTGTTCACAAGTGGACAATAGCGACTAAGCCACTGAGACGAAACATTTTAGTATTGTTTTCTTGGTAGGCAGGCAGTTGATGGTCAGAAATATTTGACTGGTATTCTTAGCAAGCCTTAGAATTGTATTGCCAAGGTTTTCTTTACTATTGTCATTTACCTGTACGGCTGTAAAGGTTATAGCGAAGCATACGGGAAATTTGTTTTGGTTCTCCCTTTGGCCAAGGGCACAATTTTTTTTCGCCCTATATTTTTTTTCTCTCACATAATTTTGAGTAGCGATAGGCAGATTGAATTCTAGCTTGATCATGGCAGATTTGAGGCAAATTCGCGCTGCGATTATCCAGGAAGCAACTAGTTTAAAACTAGAAAAAGGAGAACTTATGGAATATGTGGAAAAAATGTTAACGGCGCACAAAGAAGAGAGAAAAGACAAACTTGCAGAGCAAGAGAGAAAAGATAAACTAGCAGCAGAAGTAGAGCAAAGAAGATTGACATTAGCAGCGGAGAAGGAGGAGAGAGAAGCCAAGAAATTAGAAGCTGAGAGAGAGAGAGAGGCCGAGTATAGGAGATTCAAGGCAGAGTTAGAGAGAAATAAGGCAGAGAGAGAGCACGAACTTCGGATGAAGAGGTTGCTTAAAGCATTTGAACTATCCACAAGAGTTGAACCAGAAATATGTATTTCGGCCCATGAAGTGGCAGACGAGCTATCATATCGCCTAGAGGACACACCATCTTCGCCTTGCATTACGACATATGCAAAGAAATCTGCAGGAGAAACTGATTACGAGAAGGGCGCAGTTGACCGGTATCAGGGGAAGAAAGACAACTTGCTTTGCAATCCACATAGACAGGAAACTCAACACAACTCCTTTTCTCAGAACCAGAGGCAAGGGGAAAAATGGTGCCGGTATTGTCGCATGAAAAAATCACTACACCAGTGAGTGCCGAAACCGCCCTCCTCTCCATCGCTTGGCGTATATAGAAACCCGAACAATGAAGGACAAAGAGTCCCGGAGAAAAGAGGGGGAAAAATCACACCCGGCGGTAGTTAATTCAATGGATTCCAGACACCGCTGCAGAGATAACGGAAAGTTATTAAAAGGCACAGAAGAACCCACTCTAATTGCGAGCGGTACCTTCGATGGATCTTGCAAGGGGACTTCGAATAAAACAATTTCACCTGGCATCACAGGGAAGAAGAAAACAGGCACTTGTCTCCTGACATCAGGAGAACAATTATTACCTTACTCCACCGGCCCTTCTACGTGGAAAGAAGCGACCGGACAGGAACGGGCATTCGCTATTATCCACGGAAATAGACAGTTGCACACATCGCCTAAGTCTGCCTTTACCCAAGACGAGGAAAAGTCAGATCCTACCACTTTTAAAACTTACGGAGAGAAATGTGTGCCTTTAGAAGGTATAACAACACATACGATTATCGGGACAGGGTGGACGACGGACACGGAGGCACCCCCCGACTCTCTTCAAAAGGAGGTAGAAGAGGATTATGAGGAGAAAAGTGTGGTAGAGCCGGCGGGGATACAGCAGCTCAACACCCATGGGACTCCGATTCTATATGTAGGCGAGACAAAAACTAAGCGGATAGAGAGAAGGAAAGACACCAGGCGACACAAGAGGAAACAGCTTGGTGTACGCGCTTTATGCAAGGCACAGCGCAGATGCGCGAAATTTACAACACACTGTACCCGATATAAATGGACAGATGGGTTGCACCGTATCTTGAATTATGACCATTCCACGGGCAAGATACACAAGATACGTAATAAGGACAAACAAGGGCCAACTTTGATCCGTCGTCGGATTCAAAGATTGGTTAGCAGAAGAAAGAAGTGGGGAAACATTTTTTATTTCGACAGAGCGAAGAAAGACACACTGAGAGTTAGTGTCAATAAGAATGGACCACTCAAAAGAAAGAAGAGGTTTAAACCTGGCAACGAATATTACAAGGACCCTAATGCAAAGGGGCGGAAAAGGAAAAGTGATATTGTAGGGACGGCGACTAGCGCCCGGATTCCCTCGGAACACAACGTTGTCAATAGAGAAAGAGCGGAAGAGGTATTCGATTCCAGGCTGGAATTCGATTCGAAAATCAGTTCAAGACTGGTTAGATCAGAACAATTGACTGATGGAACTGTGGAAATTCAGGTCACAGGTAACGGCGATCCTCCAATGATGGCGGCTATCGCCCGGACTCCCATTGAAGGCAGATATGTCAAGGGAGAACTACGAACGGCAGTTTTAAATGATCATACATACGAAGTCATTTTAGGCTACAAATATGTGAGTTTAGGAGACACTCGTCAATCAAGAGTCACAGCTGCAGTGCAGACAAGTGACCAAGCGAAGGAGAAGAGACAAGGAGACGAGGTTCACTTCCATCCGCAAGAGCTGAGACAAGCTCAAATGAACGATAAATCGGTAGAACCGTGTTTTAAGAAGAGACTGAAGGGAGACAATCCACCAGAACCAGGAGACTGCTTTAAACAGCAAGGACAACTCCTTAGGAAAGTAGAAAAGCGCGGATATGAGTATAAGCAACTGGTAGTACCAGCACGATATAGATTTTATATCTTAGGTATGGGACATGCTAGTGAATCTAGTGGTCAGGTCAGACAATACATCACTACGCAAAGAATCACCCACCATTATTATTGGCAGGGAATCGCAGGGGACATGGATCAATTTATCCGATCAGGTCCTGAATGCCAGAGAGGGGCATCAAATCATGGGAAAAGTGAGGAAGCCACTGTTAAGGGAAACAGACTACGTATGAAGAAGAGGAGGCGTCAACATGACGGAGAATATAATACGACTGGTCCTAAGTGTGAGCTAGAGATAGGCAAACAAGTTTTACTGTTTATGCATAGTAAACAGAACAGGTTACTGATTGGATGGCACGGGCCATACGCAATGGTCGAGAAGGCATCTCGAACCAATGATAAGATTCCAATGGAGAATCAGCTGGAAATATATAATATTATTCTGCTAAAGAGATACTTAGCCAGACACATAACTGAAGCGGCCAACTTCAGGACACGAGCAGCCACAAAGCATTTGAATAAAGGAAATCCGAACTCAGCACTGCAGCCCAATGCGGCTAGACAGTCATCTGCAGGTGTGCAGAAAATCACAACACACTCTACGAACGTAGTCGAGCAGGGGCGACAACTCTTGACTACGGTCACGATATTGAAACAGGAAAGGGAGCAGCTCTTTATAGCTGATGCAGGAGAAGCAACTGAGGAAGATTGCGAGAAGAACGATTTGAACGAGGAGAAGGATGGTGGAAACGAGGAAGATGAGGAGGATAGTGATAGCGAGGAGATAACATCAGCCGACAATAGGGAATGTAAAATGCATCCTGACTCGCAGGAGTCTTCCCAAGCTAAGACTTCGTGTGGGGGACATATGTCACGGGACGCGAGTAAGTCTGCAATTAAATTCCTAAAACCTAATGGTAATATTTTGTCGGTAAATTTCTCACTGAATGAGTGTGTATTTCGACTTTCTATACTGATTGTCGGCACAGACATCGTTTTCATCAGTCGTGAAAAATTGACCAATTTTACAAGGAATGTTGAAATAACAATAGCCATCGCTCGGCGTGAGTCTTGTAAACGTAATAACATTCACCTGTAGAAAGTCATAAATGTCGCCCAACAGGGAGACATTACATAAACAGTCCATCGCCGGACGTCGCGGGTGTGTTTACACAAAGCCAGTAATACCCAATTATTATTTTGGCTAGTAATAGAACATAATGTGCAGTCGGCGACAGAAGGCCAAGTAATTTTACAATGAGTATTGTGGTCAGTCGTTCAGACAAAGTAATATTGGATTAAAGGAGACTGAAAGTCTGAGCCAGGGACAACATGAAAGCAGTATGAATACGAAATTATAACGAGAAGAACAACACTGTACGTGCCCCAAAAGACGAACGCAGACAAGTTGTCTCGGATAAGCAAAATATGAGAGCGACCATAGCAAAATAATACAGGAAATTTTACACAGTTTGAGGACGGAATGTCTGACTTTAGGAAAACAAACGAAATTTCACATGACACAGGAAGCGAACCCGAAAAATCGCCCTAGGCGATCCAGACGATATATAACCCAACTATATTCATTGCTTGGCATTGGTAAGAGAAACCATTCCGCCAACCAAGACTTGGGGTTCTAGATTTCACGAGAAAGAATCAAGACATTGTGTGTCAGTGAAATTCGTATAGGGACACCAAGGTTAGTGTAATATATTTTGTACTTTATCATTATTATGTCTTAACTTCATTCAGATAATATATACATATTTTCCATAAATATAACACTGTAAATACCAGTCACGTTTATTATAATATTATATTTCACACTAATAAGTACAGGTTGCAATAAACGCCATGCAGAGAATGATTATATTTATAAGATTGCACAGTTTCCAGTAACTATAACGAAGTAAATACAAGACACTTTTATTTTGCCTCTTACATTACATGTTAAACGTGCAGTAAACACCGCACAGCCCTTTCTTATAGTGATAAGATTTCACATACAAGACACTACAGGCGTAGCATCGTTTACGGGATACTTACAAAGGGTTCATTATTTTATCCATCACAGTGGTAGAGACAGGGACCATTTGAGATACTCATCCTTAGTCTACTACGTGGTTGGCGTTAATCACAGGACAAGCTTTAGAGTAGGGCCGACCGAGATACTGCGACGACACGCATCTCACACGTAATTAACGGCAACAACCTACCAATACTCCACGGGGGTCAGAAAGGAATTTACCAGGCGGTGAAGGGTCTTTCTATCATCGACTACCCACCCAAAAAGAAAGCAGAAAATACCCAGAAGGATTGCTGCATTTCTAAATAGCTGTCCACGTGAAATTTAATGATCTGAAGTGGCAGTCGCCAACGGATGATTTTTACAACAAGTGCCTTTGAGAAATTTAATGATCTGAAGTGGCAGTCGCCAACGGATGATTTTTTACAACAAGTGCCTTTGAGAAACTATGATCAAAAGCTGCAAGAGCAGACGGGAGATTTTGTAACCCCAGTGCCTACCAAATTTATCGAGATCCTAAATTACATGCAGTAATGGACAGATTCTCCCTGTACAATTGATGCACCAACAAATACGAATATACAACATATTTCCATCATCGTCACCACATAAGCAAAATACCAAGACAACAAAAGGACATCTGCATAACAGACGAAGTCTCACCCGCCTAACATTGTGTTCAACCTCACCCATGAATAAGACACCTCGGACGCTCGGGACAATGTCAACACAGGCATTGTGAAAGACAAAAATACAAGCCGTGGACACCTGGCGAAATCGAGTGAACCGTCCAATGTTATTGTAGGCAGACAAAGACTTGTCCATTGTGTTCAAACAACCAGAGTTTATTGACAGTTAGCAAGAGACCAAGAAACACAAGATATCCTTTTTGTTAGTATTTAGGAGTTACTTAAATTCATCATCATCACATAGGGTAGACTTTAGATTCATTTGTGTATTTTGCATTAACTAATATCTTTCTTCACAGGGATAGTTAATGTTATTTCTAGTTGCATTTGTATCAGTGTAATTGAATGTTGTTATATTTCAGAACATTAATAAATGTTGTAGTTGTGTTTACCAACACACGTTATCACATATATAGAGAAGGAACGAAAGTGTGCGAAAGAGACATACTGTTCTTCTTCTCTTTCTCTTCTGTTCACTCAGTGTAATAGGGGAGTGGGGGCTCGTTAGTATATAGAGGGGGAGATAGAGTGGTAGGAGGTATATGTCACGAGATCCAGAATCACTGGGGCTATATGCTGGGAATTCATCCCAAAGTCTTATATTCACCTTCTCCACTCCTGCTGCTCATCTTCAACCGGGTGCCAGGCGAATCTGAGCCATTGACAAAGCCGGCACCTCACAGATAACTCTCTTTGGTTACCCTCACAGGGGTAACTTTGTGACATAATTGTGGGCTGCAGTCCGGAATATACCTTGGGACTTGCCCTAGACTAAAACATTAAATAATTCTTTTTTGCAAATTTTGTATAAACCTATCACTGTCTTCTATACTGTTCCTTATTCTACTTAGGTAGAGGGAAAGAACACAGAATAGAGTATTAGATAACTAGATATTCATATTAGATATTAAGATTAGATATTCATAGTATATTAAGAAAGACATTGACACATGTTAGAAGATTACACCGTATTAATTTATATGCACTTTATTACTGCATCTGGTTACCAATATTGATTTGTTGTCATCATTATAAATTTACCTGGATTTTTGGTAGTACCACGTGGGACTCGATCAAAAGGCATTGTTGAAGTCGGACGCTTTGAACGAGCGACCCGACATTGTGTATTCCTTTTGTTCACAAGTGGACAATAGCGACTAAGCCACTGAGACGAAACATTTTAGTATTGTTTTCTTGGTAGGCAGGCAGTTGATGGTCAGAAATATTTGACTGGTATTCTTAGCAAGCCTTAGAATTGTATTGCCAAGGTTTTCTTTACTATTGTCATTTACCTGTACGGCTGTAAAGGTTATAGCGAAGCATACGGGAAATTTGTTTTGGTTCTCCCTTTGGCCAAGGGCACAAATTTTTTCTTCGCCCTATATTTTTTTTTTCTCTCACATAATTTTGAGTAGCGATAGGCAGATTGAATTCTAGCTTGATCATGGCAGATTTGAGGCAAATTCGCGCTGCGATTATCCAGGAAGCAACTAGTTTAAAACTAGAAAAAGGAGAACTTATGGAATATGTGGAAAAAATGTTAACGGCGCACAAAGAAGAGAGAAAAAACAAACTTGCAGAGCAAGAGAGAAAAGATAAACTAGCAGCAGAAGTAGAGCAAAGAAGATTGACATTAGCAGCGGAGAAGGAGGAGAGAGAAGCCAAGAAATTAGAAGCTGAGAGAGAGAGAGAGGCCGAGTATAGGAGATTCAAGGCAGAGTTAGAGAGAAATAAGGCAGAGAGAGAGCACGAACTTCGGATGAAGAGGTTGCTTAAAGCATTTGAACTATCCACAAGAGTTGAACCAGAAATATGTATGTATTTCGGCCCATGAAGTGGCAGACGAGCTATCATATCGCCTAGAGGACACACCATCTTCGCCTTGCATTACGACATATGCAAAGAAATCTGCAGGAGAAACTGATTACGAGAAGGGCGCAGTTGACCGGTATCAGGGGAAGAAAGACAACTTGCTTTGCAATCCACATAGACAGGAAACTCAACACAACTCCTTTTCTCAGAACCAGAGGCAAGGGGAAAAATGGTGCCGGTATTGTCGCATGAAAAATCACTACACCAGTGAGTGCCGAAACCGCCCTCCTCTCCATCGCTTGGCGTATATAGAAACCCGAACAATGAAGGACAAAGAGTCCCGGAGAAAAGAGGGGGAAAAATCACACCCGGCGGTAGTTAATTCAATGGATTCCAGACACCGCTGCAGAGATAACGGAAAGTTATTAAAAGGCACAGAAGAACCCACTCTAATTGCGAGCGGTACCTTCGATGGATCTTGCAAGGGGACTTCGAATAAAACAATTTCACCTGGCATCACAGGGAAGAAAAAAAACAGGCACTTGTCTCCTGACATCAGGAGAACAATTATTACCTTACTCCACCGGCCCTTCTACGTGGAAAGAAGCGACCGGACAGGAACGGGCATTCGCTATTATCCACGGAAATAGACAGTTGCACACATCGCCTAAGTCTGCCTTTACCCAAGACGAGGAAAAGTCAGATCCTACCACTTTTAAAACTTACGGAGAGAAATGTGTGCCTTTAGAAGGTATAACAACACATACGATTATCGGGACAGGGTGGACGACGGACACGGAGGCACCCCCCGACTCTCTTCAAAAGGAGGTAGAAGAGGATTATGAGGAGAAAAGTGTGGTAGAGCCGGCGGGGATACAGCAGCTCAACACCCATGGGACTCCGATTCTATATGTAGGCGAGACAAAAACTAAGCGGATAGAGAGAAGGAAAGACACCAGGCGACACAAGAGGAAACAGCTTGGTGTACGCGCTTTATGCAAGGCACAGCGCAGATGCGCGAAATTTACAACACACTGTACCCGATATAAATGGACAGATGGGTTGCACCGTATCTTGAATTATGACCATTCCACGGGCAAGATACACAAGATACGTAATAAGGACAAACAAGGGCCAACTTTGATCCGTCGTCGGATTCAAAGATTGGTTAGCAGAAGAAAGAAGTGGGGAAACATTTTTTATTTCGACAGAGCGAAGAAAGACACACTGAGAGTTAGTGTCAATAAGAATGGACCACTCAAAAGAAAGAAGAGGTTTAAACCTGGCAACGAATATTACAAGGACCCTAATGCAAAGGGGCGGAAAAGGAAAAGTGATATTGTAGGGACGGCGACTAGCGCCCGGATTCCCTCGGAACACAACGTTGTCAATAGAGAAAGAGCGGAAGAGGTATTCGATTCCAGGCTGGAATTCGATTCGAAAATCAGTTCAAGACTGGTTAGATCAGAACAATTGACTGATGGAACTGTGGAAATTCAGGTCACAGGTAACGGCGATCCTCCAATGATGGCGGCTATCGCCCGGACTCCCATTGAAGGCAGATATGTCAAGGGAGAACTACGAACGGCAGTTTTAAATGATCATACATACGAAGTCATTTTAGGCTACAAATATGTGAGTTTAGGAGACACTCGTCAATCAAGAGTCACAGCTGCAGTGCAGACAAGTGACCAAGCGAAGGAGAAGAGACAAGGAGACGAGGTTCACTTCCATCCGCAAGAGCTGAGACAAGCTCAAATGAACGATAAATCGGTAGAACCGTGTTTTAAGAAGAGACTGAAGGGAGACAATCCACCAGAACCAGGAGACTGCTTTAAACAGCAAGGACAACTCCTTAGGAAAGTAGAAAAGCGCGGATATGAGTATAAGCAACTGGTAGTACCAGCACGATATAGATTTTATATCTTAGGTATGGGACATGCTAGTGAATCTAGTGGTCAGGTCAGACAATACATCACTACGCAAAGAATCACCCACCATTATTATTATTGGCAGGGAATCGCAGGGGACATGGATCAATTTATCCGATCAGGTCCTGAATGCCAGAGAGGGGCATCAAATCATGGGAAAAGTGAGGAAGCCACTGTTAAGGGAAACAGACTACGTATGAAGAAGAGGAGGCGTCAACATGACGGAGAATATAATACGACTGGTCCTAAGTGTGAGCTAGAGATAGGCAAACAAGTTTTACTGTTTATGCATAGTAAACAGAACAGGTTACTGATTGGATGGCACGGGCCATACGCAATGGTCGAGAAGGCATCTCGAACCAATGATAAGATTCCAATGGAGAATCAGCTGGAAATATATAATATTATTCTGCTAAAGAGATACTTAGCCAGACACATAACTGAAGCGGCCAACTTCAGGACACGAGCAGCCACAAAGCATTTGAATAAAGGAAATCCGAACTCAGCACTGCAGCCCAATGCGGCTAGACAGTCATCTGCAGGTGTGCAGAAAATCACAACACACTCTACGAACGTAGTCGAGCAGGGGCGACAACTCTTGACTACGGTCACGATATTGAAACAGGAAAGGGAGCAGCTCTTTATAGCTGATGCAGGAGAAGCAACTGAGGAAGATTGCGAGAAGAACGATTTGAACGAGGAGAAGGATGGTGGAAACGAGGAAGATGAGGAGGATAGTGATAGCGAGGAGATAACATCAGCCGACAATAGGGAATGTAAAATGCATCCTGACTCGCAGGAGTCTTCCCAAGCTAAGACTTCGTGTGGGGGACATATGTCACGGGACGCGAGTAAGTCTGCAATTAAATTCCTAAAACCTAATGGTAATATTTTGTCGGTAAATTTCTCACTGAATGAGTGTGTATTTCGACTTTCTATACTGATTGTCGGCACAGACATCGTTTTCATCAGTCGTGAAAAATTGACCAATTTTACAAGGAATGTTGACATAACAATAGCCATCGCTCGGCGTGAGTCTTGTAAACGTAATAACATTCACCTGTAGAAAGTCATAAATGTCGCCCAACAGGGAGACATTACATAAACAGTCCATCGCCGGACGTCGCGGGTGTGTTTACACAAAGCCAGTAATACCCAATTATTATTTTGGCTAGTAATAGAACATAATGTGCAGTCGGCGACAGAAGGCCAAGTAATTTTACAATGAGTATTGTGGTCAGTCGTTCAGACAAAGTAATATTGGATTAAAGGAGACTGAAAGTCTGAGCCAGGGACAACATGAAAGCAGTATGAATACGAAATTATAACGAGAAGAACAACACTGTACGTGCCCCAAAAGACGAACGCAGACAAGTTGTCTCGGATAAGCAAAATATGAGAGCGACCATAGCAAAATAATACAGGAAATTTTACACAGTTTGAGGACGGAATGTCTGACTTTAGGAAAACAAACGAAATTTCACATGACACAGGAAGCGAACCCGAAAAAAATCGCCCTAGGCGATCCAGACGATATATAACCCAACTATATTCATTGCTTGGCATTGGTAAGAGAGACCATTCCGCCAACCAAGACTTGGGGTTCTAGATTTCACGAGAAAGAATCAAGACATTGTGTCAGTGAAATTCGTATAGGGACACCAAGGTTAGTGTAATATATTTTGTACTTTATCATTATTATGTCTTAACTTCATTCAGATAATATATACATATTTTCCATAAATATAACACTGTAAATACCAGTCACGTTTATTATAATATTATATTTCACACTAATAAGTACAGGTTGCAATAAACGCCATGCAGAGAATGATTATATTTATAAGATTGCACAGTTTCCAGTAACTATAACGAAGTAAATACAAGACACTTTTATTTTGCCTCTTACATTACATGTTAAACGTGCAGTAAACACCGCACAGCCCTTTCTTATAGTGATAAGATTTCACATACAAGACACTACAGGCGTAGCATAGTTTACGGGATACTTACAAAGGGTTCATTATTTTATCCATCACAGTGGTAGAGACAGGGACCATTTGAGATACTCATCCTTAGTCTACTACGTGGTTGGCGTTAATCACAGGACAAGCTTTAGAGTAGGGCCGACCGAGATACTGCGACGACACGCATCTCACACGTAATTAACGGCAACAACCTACCAATACTCCACGGGGGTCAGAAAGGAATTTACCAGGCGGTGAAGGGTCTTTCTATCATCGACTACCCACCCAAAAAGAAAGCAGAAAATACCCAGAAGGATTGCTGCATTTCTAAATAGCTGTCCACGTGAAATTTAATGATCTGAAGTGGCAGTCGCCAACGGATGATTTTTACAACAAGTGCCTTTGAGAAATTTAATGATCTGAAGTGGCAGTCGCCAACGGATGATTTTTTACAACAAGTGCCTTTGAGAAACTATGATCAAAAGCTGCAAGAGCAGACGGGAGATTTTGTAACCCCAGTGCCTACCAAATTTATCGAGATCCTAAATTACATGCAGTAATGGACAGATTCTCCCTGTACAATTGATGCACCAACAAATACGAATATACAACATATTTCCATCATCGTCACCACATAAGCAAAATACCAAGACAACAAAAGGACATCTGCATAACAGACGAAGTCTCACCCGCCTAACATTGTGTTCAACCTCACCCATGAATAAGACACCTCGGACGCTCGGGACAATGTCAACACAGGCATTGTGAAAGACAAAAATACAAGCCGTGGACACCTGGCGAAATCGAGTGAACCGTCCAATGTTATTGTAGGCAGACAAAGACTTGTCCATTGTGTTCAAACAACCAGAGTTTATTGACAGTTAGCAAGAGACCAAGAAACACAAGATATCCTTTTTGTTAGTATTTAGGAGTTACTTAAATTCATCATCATCACATAGGGTAGACTTTAGATTCATTTGTGTATTTTGCATTAACTAATATCTTTCTTCACAGGGATAGTTAATGTTATTTCTAGTTGCATTTGTATCAGTGTAATTGAATGTTGTTATATTTCAGAACATTAATAAATGTTGTAGTTGTGTTTACCAACACACGTTATCACATATATAGAGAAGGAACGAAAGTGTGCGAAAGAGACATACTGTTCTTCTTCTCTTTCTCTTCTGTTCACTCAGTGTAATAGGGGAGTGGGGGCTCGTTAGTATATAGAGGGGGAGATAGAGTGGTAGGAGGTATATGTCACGAGATCCAGAATCACTGGGGCTTTATGCTGGGAATTCATCCCAAAGTCTTATATTCACCTTCTCCACTCCTGCTGCTCATCTTCAACCGGGTGCCAGGCGAATCTGAGCCATTGACAAAGCCGGCACCTCACAGATAACTCTCTTTGGTTACCCTCACAGGGGTAACTTTGTGACACGTAGCAATAAATAACTTTATACGGCAAACTTTTTTTTTTTTAAATTTCTGATCGAATAACGATTTTTGTTTTCGCTCAGCCACTGCTGCATTCCTTCATAATCATGAATAATGGGAAACGAAACAAAATCGACGATATGAACCCAATACAGAAGAAAGCGTTTTGATTTTCATACTACGTGTATTTTGACTCGCTGTGCAGATTTGGGATCTTTCGTGCTTTTAACATCTTTATGTTCCTCGTCTTTGTCACAGAATTGCGTCCCCTGCTTTGCAGTAGTGGTCCAACAGTGGCCAAAACTCAATAATATGGGTCTTCAAAGGTGTCTACCTTCGCACAAGATTACTCTTGGCAGATTTGTAGAGAGAAGGATAATGATGCTTCTATCTCAAGGGACCTTTCATAAGAAATTTCAGAAGTCAAGAACAATGCTGCATTGGGCAGGGCAATTGTTAACTTATATCTGATCAGCCGCCTTTTATGAAGAATTAAGCAATTATTAATTTCAGCTCGTTCAAGCCCCCACCCTGATTTACTCAGTGGAATTCTTATTATTATTATAGCTCTGTTTAGAGTGTATTTAATAAATTGACTGAGACAAACATGCCGTACATTCAAAATGATTAAATCGACGTTAAATTTGTATATTTACAAATAACAGATTTAATAATCAACTATGTTTTAACAGTTTAAAAAATGGAATAATCTTTAACAGAAAATACTCATCATCGTGTGATGGTAGAATTTTTTAGATAAGAAATCACTTGGCAGCTTTTAGGTTTGGCTTAGCTGCAAATTGTAGTTTCTTCTCCCGCTGGGTTTTTGGGTTCTGTGCAGAAAGGTCACTGGAGTTCTCGCGTCTCTGATCAAGATTAAAGGCGCAGCACGTTCCAAGTAAGGTCAGGGAGTAACTGCAAAGCTGGTCCCGGGTCTTTAAGACTATCTGATGATGGTGTCTAGTTCGACGTCAGTCCATTTCTACCCTTCTTTTGTTCCAGAGATTAGTACCCTCAACTGGTACCACCAACAACTATAGTAAAAGAATAGAAACAAAACGCTCTCTTGAGTATTGCGTTTTCCGACACAAAGTTATGGGTCCCCTTCTCCCTATTCCACCATCCCATCTACATCATAATTTACCCTCGATGAGAATTAAGCTTAATCCCTAGAGAGAAAACTTTCTTTACATTTAAATTGAATTGCTTTATATTTACTTAACATTCAAATGAAAAGGTTAATAGTATAGATAGAGTATGTTTACATTTACATCTACCCTGGTTGAAAAATGTTCACAATATAGATTGAATATGTTTTCATTTACATCTACTTACTTACTTACTTATTTAGTCGTTCCCCTTCTGCGTACCATGTCTCTTCTTGTTACTTCAACCACCTTCCTCAGATACCTCATTTCTGAGGTTTGGATCTGGCTTTTATGGGTTGTTGTCACTGCCCATGACTCACATCCATATGTCAAGACTGGGACATAGGTGGAGCGGTATACAGCCATCTTTGTTTTCTTACCAACCTCTCTCTTGCTGAGGAATCCTCGATTTATGGCCTGAAAAAGTCTCCCAGCTGCTGCTTTTCGAGTGGCCAACTCTTCTTTGATGCCTCCCTTTCGGTCTATAATAGCTCCGAGGTATTTAAAGTGGTCGACCTGCTCCAGGACCTGTTCTCCCAGCTTAATCTGATGTCTTCTTTCTTCTCGTGATATCACCATGGATTTTGTTTTAGAGCTGCTTATGACCATCCCTCTCTTCTCCAGCTCTTCCTTCCAGACTTGCAGGTTGGATTGGAGATGTGCCTCTGATTTAGCAATCAGGGCAACATCATCAGCAAATGCCAGCTCTGAAATATAGACCTGTCTCATCTTCCAGTACCCCACTGAATACTTTCTTGTTCTCTCATTACATGCCTTGATGACATCGTCCATAAGGAGTATGAAGAGGTAAGGTGATAGGATATCACCTTGTCTTACACCAGTGGTGGTCCTGAACTCTTCTGACTTATGGTTTGCTGTCCTCACAAAATTTCTGCAAGACTTGTAGAAGCTCTGTATAGCATGAATCAGAGGTGCTGGAATATTCTTCCTTGCCAAACAGTCCCAAAGTTTGCTCCAAGGGACCCTGTCAAACGCCTTTTCCAGATCTATGAAACAAAGATGGATCTCACTCTTATACTCAAGGGCCTTTTCACTCAGCTGTCTGAGTGTGAAGATTAGGTCTTGAGTACTTCGGTTTGCTCGGAATCCGCACTGGACCTCATCCAATTGTGGCTCAGCTAGGCGTCGGAGTCTCTGCTCTAGGATTCTAGAGTAGATTTTTCCAGGGACACTGAGAAGGGATATGCCTCTATGGTTTCCACACTGTCGATTGTCACCCTTTTTAAAAATTGGTGTTATGATGGCGATCTCCCAATCCTTTGGTATGGTCTTGTTGGACCATGCTGCCTGTAGTACCCTTAAGAGTAACAGGTCGCCTGATGCTCCCATGTACTTAACCATTTCTGGTGTTATACCATCATGCCCTGCTGCTTTGCCTATCTTGATTTTCTCCAGTGCTGCCTTCAGTTCTTCCATCTTTATGGCATCTTTATCACCATTGGTTTCCTCTTCTGTGCTAGTGGTTATCATTTCTGATGTTTGACCTTGCTCACCATCAAGGAGTTCTGAGAAATATTCTTTCCATCTTTCCATTACTTCCTTCGGGGCAGTAAGCAATTTGCCTTGCTTGTCCTTTATAAATTTGAGAGGGCATTGTTTTTCCTTCCTCATGTTCTTTAGGGTCTTATAGAACAATTTCTGGTTTTCTTGTGCATCTTTTTCTAGCTTTTCTCCAAATTCTTCCCAGGACTTCTGTTTTGCTGCTAGCACTTTGTTCTTTACTTCTGTTCTGAGTGTCACATATTCTCTATATTTTTCCATTTGTCCTGTTGTGTTTTTAGCTCCTAAGTATTGTTCCCATGCCATTTTCTTCTCTCTTATTTTCTCTTTGACTTCCTCTGTCCACCAAGGTGTCCTCTTTCTCTGGTTCCCAAGTCGGACTTCACCACATGCTTCTGCAGCAGCTGTCTTTATGATATCCTTGAATTTAATCCAGAGGGTTTCCAAGTCATCAGGTTGTTCTTCTGTGTTGCTCACCGCTGCAGCAATAAGCCCCTGATATCTGGTCTTAATTTCTGGCTCTCTCAGCTTGTAGGTCCTAATGCTCATTTCTCCTGCTCGTTTACTTGGTTTCTTGCGTGATGTTGAGCAGTTCCTAGGCTGAGCAACTCTTTCAGTTGTTCGTTTGATTGTTAGCAGGTAGTGATCACTTCCAATCTCTGGCCCCCTCCAGACTCTTGCATCTCGGACATATTTGAATGAGCTTCTCCGAACAATGGCATAGTCGATCACAGACTTCTCATTCTTTGTTGGTTCACATCTAGTGTATGCATGTATGCGCTTATGGGGGAACTTTGTGTTTGTAATGATCAGATTCTGCTCACTGCAGAATCTAAGGAGTCGCTTTCCATTGTCATTGAGAGTATCTCCTCCATATCTTCCGATAACTTCACCCCATCTAGCATGGTCATTTCCAACTCTGGCATTAAAATCTCCGAGCATGATAACTTCATCTAGGCAGTCATCCACTGTCCTTTGAAGCAGCTCGAAGAATTCCTCCTTGACCACTGCTCTCTCATCCTCATTTGGCCCATACACTATGACCAGGTTGACTATGGTTTCTCCTTCTTTTAGTTTCACAACCATAATGCGCTCTGAGACAAAGTTCCACCCCTTGATACTATCTTTTTGATTTTGGGCCACAATGCAACCCACACCCCCTTTAGCTCTTTCGGATATGGGTACACCACTGTAGAGCAGCGTGTTGCCATTGAGATCCATGACTCCTTGTCCTTTTTTCTTTGTTTCCGTTATAGCCAGGATTTCTAGTTTTGCTTTCCTCATCTCTTCCACCAGCTCCTCTTCCTTCCCATTTATACTTCTTGTGTTCCATGTTCCATAAGTCGTAGTCCGTAGTCCGTTCCAGTTCGTCGCCTTTAGAATCAGTCCGGTTTTCTCTCTTGTGTTACTCGTAATCGTGGTTTAAAGCAAACAGGTGATTGGCCTGTTGTGCCTTTGCATGGTGGAGGGGCTGCCTCCTTACGGCCTCCATGCAGGCCGCCCTCCTCCTTTTTCATCCGGGCTTGGGACCGGCATAGGCGGAGTTCATTTAGATCTACACTAGTTGGAAAACTTGAAAACTGTTATTATTTTTAAAGTAAATAGGTTTACATGGACATTTACACTGGTTTGTGAATGTAAATATTATAATTAGAATGTACGCCATTTCTTTCATCTTTTCCTCCCTGCTCCATATGGAACTTGGGACAACTTATGCTTTTAGTTCTCTTTAAGAAACTAGCAATAAAGCAGTCACCAGTCCTTGCAGTGGTGGTTCATGAAATCATCGTTCTATAGGCTGAGGTTGCCAGCCTCAAATGACTTGGATATCCACAAGCAATTTTCACATATTAATATTCACATGGCAATATATACATATTAGTTCACATGTTAGTAATGAAAAATATAGAATGTAAAATGCCCAACTTACGCTAATCTTGGCTCACAGACTGCTCAGATGAATAAAGGCACTGGAATAGGCCCCTTACACGTGTTCTTAGGGGTCGTTATTTTAACACTGAATTCCAACTATGACTCTGTGCTTTAGATTCCTTATATTCCCGGTGTCCTTGTTAAATGGTAGAGTTTATTCTGGGCTCTGAAGTTCTCAAAATTGCCCAAACAATGGTCCGGTTCCGATATAAGAATCTTGATTCTAGGCTCTGGCAAGGTCTGGCTGTCGTCTTGGCAAGCGATTCTCACAGTGTCTTAAAACTGAAAGGTGTCAGGTTATATTGCAAGTCTTCCCCGCATTTGTTTGTTACGAAGCTAAGCAGGGCTCCAATCGTTTCAAACATGCGTGTTGTGTGGGGTAATTCAAATATTTCCGACATGGAATAATACTACGCGTGATGCAAAGGACACGTCTCCAATACATGTAAACAACTACAGTGATGAGCGAAAAAAGAACAATAATAATGCAAGAAAATCGTAAAACCTAAAAGAAATACCGAAACAAGAAAAGAAATAATCAACGAAACGAAAAAATGAGAATGAACAAAACTTTGGAACAAGTAAAAGGTCACTTAGCTAGATCCGTAGATGCTGAGAATAGAACACTGAGGTAGCTTGTCCAAGAAATCGTCTAAGGAAGTGACGTTTAAGATAGCGACAATTTACAAAAGATACAAAAGGATACGAAACGAACAAAAACATAAGAAGTTAGATCGAAAAAACAACGAATAAAGAAGAATGAAAAAGAGAGAAAAGCACAAGAATTTATGCAAAATGATGTTAGCTATAAGGCCTTTTGGAGATAAACAGCCCATTTGAAAAATGAGGCGATTCTCCAACGAAAAGCGAGTTCGGTCATCATCGACACATGAAAGGAGGGCAGTGACATGAATATCGGAATTACCTGAATGGTCAGGCCTATTGAAATGAAGGGCACCGGTAAATGTTTGCCATGATAGATGTCATTTAAGTGCTCACGAAACCTGTCTGCCAAACGTCTGCCAGTTTCACTAATAAAGGTAATGCCACACTTCTAGCAGATGATAGCATAAATCAGGTTTCTGGATTCGCACGTGAAAGACTCTCTAATGACAAATTTTCCTTTCGGAAAAGTGACTGTCTGAGTTTGGAGTACAAACGGACAGCTCTTACATATACGACGTTGGCACGGTTTAGTACCAAAGTATGAAGGGCTAGTATGTCTTAAGCGACTGTGTACAAGAATATCCCTAAAATTCATATCCCTACGATATGCCACCAAAGGGGTATCACGAAACAACTCTCTGGTATCAGGATCAGAGTGGAGAATAGGCAGATATCGAAACAGAATTCTCTTCACCGCCAGACAGTGAGGATGGAAAGTTAGAACCAGTTTGAGTCTGTCAGATTGGACAGAAGGTTTAGTAGTGAGTGCCATCTGACGAGTGAAGTGTGTGATGCTATTAAGAGCATCAGATAAAACATGTTCTGGATAAAGACGTCGGTGAAAGAACTCGAGCATCTCTTGAGCTCCCTGATGGAAATCATCGTCATCGTGACAATAACCGACGCAAGCGAAGAAGTTCAGAAAAGGGAATGGAATTTTTACAACTAAGAGGATGCGATGAAGTATAAAGAAGGAAATCATGGGCGTCAGTAGCCTTATAATAGACAGACGTTTAAAGACCAGCAGGGCTAATAGTAACAGTGATGTCAATGAAGTTCACTGAAGTCGTAGAAATTTCAGAAGTGAATTTGATGGCAGGATTGAAATTACCAACATAGGCAATAAATCGACGGAGGTCTACCTCAGACATGCCTGTAATGCCAATTCCATCATCAATATAGCGGCGGTAAAACTCAGGTATCAGTCCATCGTAACTTTGAAAGACCAAATATTCAAAGTGACCCATAAACAGACAATCGTAACTACGGCCCAACTTTGTACCCATAGCGACGCCACTGATTTGGTTGAAGAATTGGCCATTAAACTCAAAAGAGTTGAGAATAAGAACCAACTCAGCAAGGCGAACAAGAGGACCTGTTCATGTAGTAAGACCAGTACGCTGGTCGAGAAAAAATTGGAGGGCCTTGAGACCATCAGCATGTGGAATAGAAGTATAAAGAGAACAAACATCTAGGAGGAAAAGACGTTGAGTACGGCCAGTCGTGAATCTGATCGAATCAAAGGTAGTGATAGCACGAGTAGTGTCCTTCAAATAAGAAGGCAGATTGGCGACTAAAGGCTGGAAAATACTATCAAGGAATTCAGAAATTCGTTCAGTGGGACAAGAATAGGCTGAAACTATAGGCTAACCAGGGTTAGCAATTGTATGCACCTTAGGAAGCATGTAAAAGGAAGGCTTACCTAGAGTACTATAAAAAATATGGAGAGATAAAGCACCAGAAGGAAGAATTTCTTTTAATATTTCTTTTGTTATATATTTATTGAATGTGTTTGTTTTAATTTACCTCCGTTCTGTTCCTGGGCAATTTCGTTTTGGAAAAATTTATTGTCACAATTTCGTTGTTTATTTTTCTATTTTATTTAAATATTTTGTGCATTTAATAATTCATCATGGTCAACCATTTCTGGAAATCTTTAGTCGTTGCTATACTAAAAACTATTTCCTATCTATCTATCTATCTATCTATCTATCTATCTATCTATCTATCTATCTATCTATCTATCTATCTATCTATCTATCTATCTATCTATCTATCTATCTATCTATCTATCTATCTATCTATCTATCTATCTATCTATCTATCTATCTATCTATCTATCTATCTATCTATCTATCTATCTATCTATCTATCTATCTATCTATCTATCTATCTATCTATCTATCTATCTGTCTATCTGTGTATCTGTCTATCTGTGTATCTGTCTGTCTGTCTGTGTCTGTCGGTCGGTCGGTCGGTCGGTCGGTCGTTCGGTCGGTCGGTCCGTCCGTCGGTCCGTCCGTCGGTCCGTCTGTCTGTCTGTCTCTTTCTCCCTGCATATCTTTCTGTCTCCTCTGTCTCTGTTTTACTGTTTTTCTTGTTCTTTGCTCTCTTATTCACTAACTTGTAATAATGCAGGGGCCAAATGTTAAAAATAATAATATCTCTCTCTCTCTCTCTCTCTCTCTCTCTCTCTCTCTCTCTCTCTCTCTCTCTCTCTCTCTCTCTCTCTCTCTCTCTCTCTTAGATGAGAAGAGAAAAGTGTTAAAATTATCCGGTGCTTTACGATCTCATCACAGACAAACGTCCATTTGTCTCTCGGTGTCCCATTTGGCCACATCAGCTGTTAAGTAAAACGTATTGCTATCCGATTGACCATCGACCCTTGCGATGCCCGGATGAGCTCCGGAAATCCAATCAAAGACTTTCTGGTTTTGACAGAACGGACGTGTTAGCTGGCCCCTGGGACAGGCGACAAGAGGCTCAGATTCCGGCAGCGTCCGAGTGTAGAGTCACATAGGGACCATGACAATCGTGTATCACTCGGAGCTGGAGCTGGTGGCAAACACTGCTATCTGATCACAGTTGTTCAGCTCATGATGATAGCAGTGTTACTTTTGTTGTTCTATTGAATCTTTTAATCTTTGATTTTAATTTCTAGTCTTTCTTGTCGTTACGTGATTCCCAAACAATTTTTTTTCTTCCAATAAAATGTTGCCTTATGGCGAGGCGCGTCACGTTCAACTAAGACACATGGTTAGCCGGTTATATTAGGGCGCATGTCCAAATATAAAAGATCTTGTGTCGTGTCAATGATTGTTCTAAACAATCCTTTCTTGTTATGTACAATGAATTTTATCTTTTTGTTAGCACCCGTCTTGTAATATTCTTTCTTCCAGTATTTCCTCATTTAATGGTTTACTTGTCCTTGGTATATGTGTGTATCATTCTCTTCAGAAAACATGCTTAAGTTGCCGTAACTGAATTCTTAAAAATATGTGTTTATTCATTTGTAAAATTTACATAAGTACAAGAATATTAGTTCTTAATAACAATACACTGCCATTTTCAAGATAGGCATTGTTAGATAATTATTTCTTTGTATGTTTTCTTTTATTTTGTACAAGACTGCTATTCCTTGCGCAGAAAAAGAAAACTATACATCCTGAGAGGGATACCTTGGACAGCCAGACAAATGTCGAAGTTCTTATGTCCTCAGTTAAACAGAAGAAATCATTAATTAACCAGTACTACAAGATGCATACAAGAAAGTTCTGTGTATGTCTCATGAGAAGAAGAAACGAATAGATAATCTACTAACAACTGGTAAATTCAACTCACGGAGAAGAAGATGAAGGCAACCGAATAAATATCTTAAAAATATATATATATAATAAAAAAAGCAAACTGAACACAAGGCATAGAAGGATATTGGAGACACAACTTTTTCAAGACAGCAGAGAGACCGTAAGAAATGGAGACATGTGATCGCCAACGTTAACAGTATGGCACGGGTGATATGGCAACACAGATTTTCTATTTACTTTATATACTCCTAGGTGTCAAACGCAACCGAGTTTCTTCAACTGATATAAGACCATTCTGTCTGTCGCAATCTGACCGTTAAATCAGCGTCTTCTCCCTCCTTCCCTCTCCCTCCCTCTCTAGAAGAGTATAAAAGACGAGAGAAAGGAAGGGCAGAATGTCAGACGGGTCTGCGTGCCCAATTCTCAAACCCTTTGAAAATAAAGTTCGTTCGTTCGTTCGTTCGCTCTCTCTCTCTCTCTCTCTCTCTCTCTCTCTCTCTCTCTCTTTCTTTTTTTTTCTTTCTTTCTATCAGTAAATAAATATTTTTTTTTAAATCTTCATTTTCTCTGTTGTGGAAATATTTAGATTTAGTCCTTTTTTCTGTAATTGTTCATTTAAAAGTATCTACCACTTATCTTGTTCACTTATTTAGACATCGCTATATCGTGGGCTGTTAATCATATTGCCTACTATTATTCGTAGAGAATGTTTTGATATTCTCACACATGTTTCATTGTACAGACTGAAGACGTCTGGGAGAAGGGGATCGCTGGTGTGAAAATTATGATCAGTGATGTAAGAAAAAGTGATGAGTGAGTGAGGGAAGCTGAATTAGGGAATAATTAATTGACGCTCTGCAGTCCATTACATCAGATGTCACATTACATCTCCAAGACTGACATTTGCTTCTGTCATTATTTTCACAATAAAAACAAGAATTAAGTTAGACAAATGTCATTTAATTGAAATATTCGACTTTAGCACCACTGTGCAGTGTCCTTTCTTTTATGGAGTTTAAATAAAAAAGGAAGACGAATTAAAGGATTAGAGCAGGGGCCCCTTAACCTTTGTCCATGGTCCCCTTGGGGTCCGTCAATGGAAACTACGGGGTCCGTGTACAGAACTTAATATTTTTAATGTAACATTGTCATCATCATCAGCTGCTATCTCCTAATGAAAGACGTAGTCGCGCTTAAACAAATTACAGGTACCCAAGCCCAGGCTAGACCTATTTAAGACTAATTTAGCTTACTCAGCTGCTCATCTTTGGAACAATCTTCCCAATGACCTGAAAAACACGCACAGTCCTTACTCATACATCGTATACTGTTCAAATACTTTATGAGTGCTGATTATATGCCACCCTAACTGATCGTGTTGTACTTTTATCTAATATACTGTATGGAGGCGCTGACGATCTAGTTTTCATTACAATATACTTATTCTTAATATTATATTCTTAATAACTTATATTCTTAAGTTTATGATCAGGTACTGTTAATGATTTCATACCATATTATTTTTTAATTTATATATTTTACTGTTAATGTATGCTGTTATATTTCCTTGTAATGTTGCACTGCCCTTACATTAATACTTTCAGTACGCTGGAGAATGTTTGAGTAACAGTAATAAAAGATGAGCAAGAGGAAGGAAGAATGCTAGAGGGGACTGTGCCCGATATTCAACCCTTCGCAAATTAATTGCTTTCGTATATGTCTATCTAGCTATCTACCTAGTCTGATTCTGGTCTTGAGTTTGGGACGCACAGACAGCGAGAAAAGTAACTGTTTACCCCACCTCATCTTGATGAACCTAAAAAAAGTCACTGAGTCATTCAGTTGCACACCGTTTAAAAATTTCACGAGTTCTTATAACATACTTCTGAATATGTCTCAAATCACTAATTTACTGTACGAAGAATTCGATTTTTATGTTTTGTTGTTGCTGTTGTTTTTGTTTTTTTTAATGTTTATTGTTATTTTTATTTATTTTATTGTTAAATTCATTATTATTATTATTATTTTTTATTTTTTTTTATTTATTTATTTATTTTTTTTATTTTTTTTTTAAATGTACTTTAATTATGATGATTATTGCAAATGTAATATTACTTTCATAATGATAAATGCCTTAATTATGCTTAAAGTAAATGTGAGGATGAAAGGATATAGTATACATGATGAGAGAGAGAGGAAGGGCAGAATGTCAGACGGGCCTGCGTGCCCAATTCTTAACCCTTTGAAATAAAGTTCGTTCAACGAAGGTCGGCTGTAATGGATCTCCAACGTCTTCTGTCTCTTGTCTTGATGGTGCACTCTGATAGACTCTTTCCTGCCCATCTCTTGATGTTATCTTCCCACTTATAGCGCTGTCTTCCCCTTGCGCGTTTGCCTTCAACTCTTCCTTCTACCATGGTCAACAAGGTGTTGTCTTTTTATATGGCCAAAATATTTTAGCTGCCTAATTTTTATCTCCATCATTAATTCTCTTTTCATACCAAAGTTGTCTAGGACCTCTTTATTTGTTTTCTTCTCTTTCCATGACTTGCGCCCCATTGTTCTATATATATCCACATCTCGAGAGCCTTAATTCTTTCTCCCAATTGCTTATTCATTGCCAATATTTCTACACCATACAGCAATGAAAAATATATAAAATTCTTGATGATTCTCAGTTTTAATTTGTGAGTTAATTGTTTAGATGTCAATATTTGTCTCCTGTTGTTGAATGTAGCTCTGACCATTCCTATTGTCATCTTGATGTATGTTTGTACTTACGCTTTAATGTACATTTTTTGTTCCCAACAAGAGGTCCATAGCCTTCATTGGACAAGTAAAGGGGCCCGTTGCACACACACACACACACACACACACAAAGGGTTAAGAAACTCTGAATTAGAGGGATCTGAGATTGTGGGAAAGGCAAAAGGTCAAACTTACTGGAGCATCACTGATTTAAGATGAGGTCCCGAGTTCTAAATTTCCAATCGCTTGAAAAGCTCAGAACCAATTAAATCGGGCAGCGCATGCGCATCACAAAAGCAAGAGACAAATCGATTAATGGTAAAGACATCTGTGAAGAGATCCTGCGTGTGTGGAAGAGTGTGGGAGGGATTGCGGTGGATTGGTCTTTGTTAGTATTCGAGGAAAAATGGGTAGTTAAAAACGACAGTTTGTTTTTCAATTTTTCCAAAATGGATTGTTATCGTATCTTCATACCTCTGGACGTCATTAAAATCCAATATATTCAAATACAAGTTTTACAAAATACGCTAGTTTAACTCAGACCACAATGTGAAGTGTTTGTCTGAATCTGGACGTTGGGGACACGCGACTATTGTCCCCACTTGCGCAGCTGGGATTGTGGACCTTGGATGACACTACAGAAGAACCGCTGACTCCACTTGTCCCCGCGTTCTAGGACCCAGCTGACCAACTGAGCACAGAAAAGCTTGAAGCGACGCGATTCGAATGGTGCAGGCCCGAGGGGATGACGGCACAGACAAAATGAGATGATTCAATTATTTTTACACTCGTCCCTCATTCATTCAATTAAGAGCTACTGATACCAATACGAGGTCTGGTCCGAGAGAGAAATCAGTTTCCAGCGTTAGAGTCGGGGAGGTTAAGGGGCGAGGATGTTAAGGGGCGAGGAAAGATTGGAAGTAGCTCATATATACTTAGTATTAAGGTAAATGTAGCTCATAGCAAATACTGCCTTAGACGAGTGAAGTGTTAGAGTCTTCACCATACTTGGTCTATCTTTATGAGGTGGGGTGACCCGTTTCCTTCCACGTTGCCCCTAATTTTCCTTAACTCAAGAGCAGAGTCAGGTTCCCATTTACAGCTGGATAGACTGGAGCGTGATGCTACTAGGTTTCGATACAGGAACTCAGTAACTTCGCCTCCGACAGACAAGTGCCCTAACCGCTTAGCCAATCGGACACTCTTACGTAATGGTATGTGGTTTGATTATCGCCTGTACATTTGCTGAAACTCGTGTATTTTCAAAGTGGGAAAAGGAACGCATACATGTCATTAAAAATTGCCTGTGGAGGTTTGGGCATGGGCCAACTATTCTGAAGGCACTTTCAGCCAAAAAAAAAAAAATCAACAAACAATAGGAACAAGTCAATTGAGAAAAATAAAACTCGACCATCTAGTCAGAAGAAGGTTATCTGGTAGGGAGGCATATGACGCAACGTTAAAACAATGAATCTGGGTTGCTGGAGACGAGAACCGGAGATAGAAATAAAAATGGCGTGGTAGACATGGAAAGACCTTGAGCTAATGGCATGTGACAGAAGGACTTACCATGCATTTGTTGAAGGCACTTACTCCTTTGGGTGAGCTGACAGCTTATGAATGAAATTAGAGTACAAGAAGCAGCTAGAGAATAAGAGAAGCTTACTGTAGAGAGCATGCAGTACTTTCTTCTTCTCCTTCTCCTTCTTCTTCTTCTTCTTCTTCTTCTAGCACCATGCCAGATATCGCAGATAATTACATCTCTCCACAATCTCCTTTAACTAGTGCTGATTAAGAACTCTGTTGTTGACTTCTTGCTCGCTACAACGCCAAACTGCGCAGTATTTTCTCTCTTTGTTGTCATCTTTTCCTTTTCCCTTCTAACGTGTAAAAAGAAAAGGACTGCTTATTTCTAATATGAGCTAAAAAATCTTTCTAACGAACAGCCTTCTATCAAGACATCTTCTTTTCTCTTTTTATCTGTCAATGGTATTTTCTGTGTGGCCTCCAGGGATTTTGGGGGTTGGAGTGGCTCAGAGGTTTTGCGTCCGCCTCGTATTCAAGAGGTACCGGGTTCGAATCCCAGTTGAGGGATTATAATTTATTGAAATACTTTTTTTCAGAACCAGTGGTCCTAATTACGTCAAACTCCCCCCTGGTCTCCTAGGTAGTGAGATCGGATGCCTAGCCTTCTCGGATAAGGGCGAAAAAATAGGAGGTCCCGTGTGCAAGTTGCGAACGTTAAAAATCCCACGGCTGTTCGAAATCGTAAAGAGTAGGCTTATCAGGCCGCTGCCCTGGCAAAATTTAAAAATGAGGAAACCTACCCACCACAAAAATATTTATAGAATGTGTGATTCTTATATACACACATTGGGATTCTCGCCGGTGCTACGGAGTTCGTGCACTGCGCTGAGATCCTCCTCGTGTGATCTAAGAGAGGAGATAGGGGCACTGATGACGTTGTCCATGTGCAATGAAGATAGTCCTTAAAAACCAAACTAAACCAAACCAAACTAAACCAAACCAAACCAAACTAAACAAAACCAAACTAAACCAAACAAAACCAATCCAGGGATTTGCGTCCGTTAAATTATCAAACATAGATGCATGTGATAATGGTCAAGTTATCAAAAGTGTGTGTGAAAATGGTCAAGTAAACAAACGTCTTATTAAAATGATAAAGTAAACAAATGTGTGTATTAAAATGGTCAAGTAAACAAATGTGTGTTTTAAAATGGTAAAGTAAACTAATGTATGTATGAAAATGGTGAAGTAAACAATCGTCATTATTAAAATGATAAAGTAAACAAATGTGTGAATTATAATGGTCTAGTAAACAAAAGTGTAAATGTAAATGGTGAAGCAAATAAATGTATGTATTAAAATGGTCAAGGAAACAAACATCTGTGAAAATGGACGTGTAAACATCGTGAGTGAAAATAGTCAAATAAACGAACGTGCTTGAAAATGGCCAAGTAAACAAAAGTGTTTATGAAAATTGTCAAGCACCAACGTGTGGGGAAAACGGTCAGGTAAACAAACGTATGTGAAAATAGTCAAGTAAACAAACGTGTATGAAAATAGTCAAGTAAACAAACGGGCCTGAAAATACTGCAGGCTTATATCTCAAGTACAGCAGATAAACACAATGACACAAAGCATCATCATCATCAGCTGCCATCTCCACAACAAAGGTTGGCTGTAATGGATCTCCAACGTCTTCTGTCTCTTGTCTTGGTGGTTCGCTCTGATAGACTCTTTCCTGTCCATCTCTTGATGTTATCTTCCCACTTATAGCGCTGTCTTCCCCTTGCACGTTTGCCTTCACCTCTCCCTTCTGTTATGGTCTTCTGCAAGGTGTTATGTCTTTATGTGTTATGACACTAAGCAAGACTGCATCAAATATCAGTTCGACGTTTATCAAACAGCCAGGTTGCTCGCACCCGATCTCTCAGGTTGTTTGTCGCGCAACATGCGGTCTTTAAAAAGTGGGGTATTTTTTTTTTTCTACACCATTCATTATACCGTCTGTTTGTAGTAGTCTCTTCATAAAATCGTTTGTACGAACTGTCGCAGTCAGTTTTTTTTTGGAGTCGAACACAACCGTCAACAACATGTTTCTTACCCGCACACCATACCTCCTTAAGAAATGAAATTTCGGGCTGTTAAAAATCTCAATGCATGGGCACAGGATTTCTGTATGAATAGTGGAATCAGTCAAGAGTCACATGACAGAGGTCCTAGATTCAATACAACTGCTCGTGCGCGTCTCGTTGGCTCAGACCCATGCAGGTGTTGTCAAACTATGCTCCAGGTCCGGGTACGCTATTCAGAGTGTGGTATTTGCGTGTTGTGAATTTTTTTTTTTTTTTTTTTTAAATTGTGGAGGTGATGTTTCGCCGCAGCATTGAAGTTCCATACTGGTTTAAATTTTATTTAAATTAGACCAACGTAAAAATGAATCAAAACTCGAGATATATATATAAATATAAATATAAATATATATATATATATATATATATATATATATATATATATATATATATATATATATATATATATATATATATATATATATATATATATATATATATATATATATATATATATATATATATATATACACACACACACACACACATTTTGAATTGTTTAATGTGTACGGTGTTCATAAATGACAGGTACCACATATACATTTTAGTTTAATTTTAGAAGTTATCTGCATAGTACTATAACAACGAATTTAACTATTCGTACATAAGTATGAAAATAAATAAATATTAAATGCATAAAGGTATGTTTCAGGCGCTCGTGAGAAATAAAGGAGCAGAAAACTAGACAACAGAAAAACAACAGAAGTGAGTGGCTTACCGGAGAATCGAACCCAGGGCTTGAAAGTTGTACCATATCAACGTGATTGACAATCACTAATATAGCGGCTGGGGGATTGGGGGGGGGGGGGGGTGTGAGAAACACTGGATATGAATACAGAAGAGATACTAAGGACAACTAATGATCACGTGTTAGAGAACGACCCTGCAGGGCTAAGATAGCTGGAATTTGTAAGACTAGGGATGTTTTCTGCACTGAGGGCACATTTTACATTTATGAAGAGTGTGGCGGGCACCAATCAAATATCGCGACTCGCTTACAGAAAAAAAGTTATACAATAAAAAAATAACAAATTATATTCGGCTGGGTAACACAGTTAATGACATAATAAATATTCAGGATAAAAAAACAATGATCTTCAAACCATTTGAGTCAAACATATAAGTAGCACTGCAGGTCACTGGACATCCTTTCGTAATAAGGAGTGTATGATGATGTTCCTGCTGAATTGTAAGTTAATGCTTAGATTGTTAGGTTAGCAACATTTGAAAATATCATAACGTCCTGTATCTATCGGCACCTTTTTAAAAATTTATTGAGACCTGTGGAAGAAGATTGACTACCACGACACGTATGGGAAGCTAAGAGCCAGGGACCCAGACCTCCAGGGCGACCCAGAGTTCGCTGTGAGAACAACATTAGACAATCTCTGAAGGACCGAGGACTAGATTGGAACCAGGGCAGAAGGGAGACAACCGATAAGATAGTATGCTGCTCTCTCTGGCAAACCTCAACACCCCAGGGTAGAAGATGGATGACTACGTAAGTAAGTTATTAAGACCACTAACTTCCAATACTAAAGAAGATTAGTAGAGGATAATCAATAATTTCTGACGATGCAAGCAAAATTGTGCATTTATTCTTTCATCTGCGAAATTTTCCGCGGGCAAACAAATAAGCCTTGGCTTGCACCATGATGTACGCGGGCACCGCGTTGAATACCCATTGCGCTACATGATACATTAGCGTTCATACGCTTCGACATTTGCTCGGGGGATACTGAGCACCTTATGGGTTTGCCCGGAGTGCAGCGTTGTTGATTCTTATCAACAATAACGACGTGGGCCGTAAAGCTCTCACTTGCCTTAAAGCTGTACTGTATCAACATGTTTGATAACGCTTGTTAGTATAATTGTGTGATCCACGTTTCTCACGCTGAATTAAGACCTGTTGCTTTCGGTTTCATACTAACTTGATCTGTTGTGTTAAACTCCAAGATTTGATATTGATAAAAGATAGAATAACTGCGCCAAAGTTCTATACAGGCCCCTGTCCCGGATTATAGCCACTGCGAGAACTACACTAATCCAGTTAATGGAATTTTTAAAAATGTCGGCGTTTGTGTTGATAGCGCAAGCGTGTACTCAATCAAATCAATTAATACCCTTTAGCTCCCGCAGGAGCATGGGCCTGCAACAAATACATGCCAAGTCCTCCTGTTATGTGCCATCATCTCAAGTTCTTTCCTCGTTTTCCTCATCATTTTCACTTATGTTTTCAGTTCTCTTCTCCGTGTGTTTTCCTGTCGACCTCCGCCTCTCCTTCCCTGGGGATTCCAGAACAAGGACTGCCCTGCAATGCCACCAACAGGTTTCTTCAACGTGTGCCCTACCCATCGCCAGCGCTTTCCTCTTATCTCCTGCTGCACTGGCACCCGTTTGGCACCCCTCATCAGCTACACATCGGTGACACTGTCACACCATCTCAATTCCTGCACTCCGCGCAAGCACCCACGCATGAACGCCTGTGACCTTTTTATAGTTGTTCCTGCTGTTCTCCGTGATTCAGAGCCATACAATAGTCTATACTCGCCTCCGGTAAAAGTATGATATATGTAACAACGGCATATAACGTATTATAGCTCTGTTACTTGCTAACAACATATGGATAAGAGCAAGTAAAGAAGAAAATAGAAAAAGAAAGAAAAAGAGAAGTGCGAGAAATAGATGAGGTTAGGAATAACAATAATAACAACAATAGTTACAGTAGCAGCGAAATTAAATAGGAATGGATGAAGGTCTTGAACAGTGCATTAACAACAGGTTAAAATTTATTAAAGTTCTCTTTAGCTTGTTTAGAAGAAAAGAATAAAAAAATCTCAGCAAACAATAACGGATCAAATAACAAAATTAACAATTACATATATTCATACATCAAGGAACAAAACCATCTATAGCACGTTTCACTAGCTTTGCCCTCAAACAAATGTAATTATCTGATTAACCGTCTAACGTATTAATGCCATTTTTTGCATACGATGTTATATTGGGTTAGACCCAACAAATATATACTTTATATCTGTGCATCTTGTCCAGTTCCCATAAACGGATGAAATCCTTTGATCTTTGTCGGCATACTAATTATTGTGTATCGAGAAAAGAAATTTTACCACTTCATGCACAGATTCTGTGAATTGATTAGGCATAGGCGTGTCTACTATTACAATAATGTGGCCATCACGTTTGCAATTGAATACGTGTTGAAGATGATTTCTTAAATGATCTGCATGCGAAATACTCGTGACATTGTTTGTCATTGACATTTAATGTGCTACCAAACTGGACCTTCCTTGATCTAATTATTTCAATGGGTATCATCTCTTTGCGGTTCATAAATATCATAATGGAACGTTGCTAATCTAATGTGCTTGTAAATAACGGTAAGGTCATCTTTAAAGAAATTAAACTTCATCCGAATCATAATCAGATGTCTCTGAGAAATTGAAAATCAATCTCGGCTGAATGAAGGACAAACCATCATTCTTCCAATATTCCTCTTCCTCTTGTAACACATGGTTCTTACTTTTCTTCCAATAATCCCTGGCTATATTGGAGATGGCGGCTTTTATAAGTATTTCAACATCTTTTAATTTGAACGTTCTATTTTCTGTTGCTACCTGTTCCTTAATTTTAGCCCATACTAATTCTATTGGGTTTAAGTGAGAATGGTAAGGAGGTAATCTTAAACATCTGTGACCATGTTCATGGATTGCCTTGTCTATGTGAAATATCTTTGTATGCTGTGTCTTTTTTTACAATTCCAAGTAATTCAGGTTCATGGACATTTCGTTGAATGGAATGTTGTTTATGGTCAGCCAAATCTTTATTACATCTTTAATACTTGGTGAATTAGAAACGTTATCTTCTGGTGCCACAACGTTGTGATATGAGACATTGTCCATTATCAAACACCACGGTCTATCCAAGGAAGGAAGTACATGATTCACAATCCAATCTTGAAATATCTTGCCATTCATCTCTGCATGGTAATCCCTATTATCAGTGGATTTTGAAACAATATGAGTTCAGTATTATTTAGAAGCCCATTTTTCCTTCTTAACCACACAATAATTTTTGTAGACACACCTCTGATTGACAATGTGTGCGTTGCACCGGATATAAACTGTTTTATGTTCAAGAAGTGCGATTTCACGCAATTTCACTCAAAAATCATGCCAATTGCTTGATAAACCAAAAATGTGCAAATGAGGTCGTATAATTTACTGTAGACATTTCAATATGTGTGCGTGTGATGTGTGTTGGCAAGTAGGATTTTATATTATATCGCAAAGAAACGAAAATTGAAACCAATGGCCGCATTTTAATGAAAAATTTAATTCATAGGGTCTATACCATTTCAAATTCACACACAAAATTTCACTTATATGCGTTATATATTCGCTGAGATATAGCATTTTGAAGTTGGGCAAAGCTAGTGAAACGTGCTATAGTAGGCCCCCGACAGGGAAAATAACTTACTTACTTACTTATTCGTTCCCCTTCTACCGTGAGGTGTAAAGGTTTGGAAGAGAGAGCGCCAGACTATCCTATCGACTGTCTTCCTCCTAGCCTGGTTCCATTCTAGTCCTCGGTCCTTCAAAGATTGTCTAATGTTGTCCTCCCAGCGGACTCTGGGTCGTCCTGGGAATCTGAATCCCTGGCTCTTTGTTTCCTATGCTTGTCGTGGTAGCCGATCTTTTCCCATTCTGCAGACATGGCCAAACCATCTTAGTTAGGACTGTCAGGGAAAATAAACAAAGAGTTAACAATCCTTCCGCTTCTGTGGAAACTATACAAAATAACTTAAGTCAGTGTCTTTATGTCTCTGCTCATAAAGCTGGGGATACTTTATAAATCCACTGAAGATGTTATCAGAAAATAATGTATATCAGCACAACAACATAAGAAAGGCATCAATATTCACATCAAGTTAACAAGTATCCAATTAAACACCCACGGACACACAAACCACCAACCTAAAACCTGCTGTAGAACACCGAGAAAATAAACAAAGTTCTCAATCCTTCCGCTTTTGGGGAACCACATTCAATAACTCCAGTTAGTGTCTTTATATGTATATATCCTTCTATCGGTGATGAAATATACTAATAAATCCACTGTAGACGTTATCCATGCACCGTTGGTTACACCCTAATAACGACATAGGTTGTAGATTACTCTGTCTATATTCGGCTGACCGCTAATACGTGCGGGGTTTTGAATGACCAGAAAACACACATAAGACGAGGTCAATTTTGGACAAAGGGTCCATTGCGCTATTATCCAGGCGCGTGAAATTAGGCCTGTGTACTTGATGTTAAATCCGGTTTGGCTGGCTTGAACTTTATTTGTGACTGAGTGATCCGTTTAAGCACACAGTCTGGTGTTTTCAATTCTACTGAAGACGCTGCACTGATAGATATGCTGGAAGCCACAATGCTCTGACTGGTGATCAAGAGGCGAGTAGGAAACCACTACTGCCAACTGCGCTTTCAGATTTGCTTTGGCTCGTTACACATGCATGAGCTAATTTTCCCATTAGAGGATGGCTTTGAAAGGGGTTTCTTCAGGTATAGGTGACAACTCGTGGTGCTAATTGCTTTCAGGAACCGTGAGATCGATGAGAATATTACGTTCGTCGCCTGACTGGAATCCTGCAGTAGCAATGGGGTGCCCTGAAACTGAGACCCAAAAAGAACCAACCTTTGCATCAAGCAAACAATAAAATTACAATAACATTATAATAAACAGTTATGCTCCACTATGGGAGGTATACTGCCATCACTGGTGTCAATACCTTGTCGAGGTATGGCGGCTTGCGTACCCTGATTACCCCCAGAGCTATGCCAGCGGGAGTTTTACTCCTGGAAGGTTCTACCAAGCTGGACAGGTTTGCGTGGGCAAGGGTCAGACTAAAGCAGACACCCTGGTCCTCCAGGTTGGGGGTTTTAGCATAGGGCTGACATCCCTGTCTATGTAAAAAGAAATGAAGTTACGGAAACGACAACAAATGAACAAACTTTGCTGCGGGACGGACATCTGGAGTCTGAGGCTCGTATGACTGTCAGTGGTGAAAGCCGAAAGGAAGCCACTGACACGAAAACGGACGTCCTGACCGCAAAACGTGAAACAAGAATAGGATTTTGGAATGTCAGGACAATGAACGAGATGGGTAAACTAAGACAGGTCACAGCAGAAATGAGAAACTATAGATCACACATTCTAGGGATAAGCGAGAGCAGATGGACAGGGGCAGGGAAAGTTAAAACAGCAACAGGAGAAACAGTACTTTACTCTGGAAGAGAGGATGGGCAGCACAAAGAAGGTGTAGCCATCATTATTCTACAGAAAGGAATAGAAAGGACATTACTGGAATGGAACCCCATCAACAGCAGAATGATAAGAATAAGATTGAGAGGGAGGTTCACCAACACTACAATAGTACAATGCTACGCACCAACGAATGACAGTGATGGAGAGGTCAGGGATGAATTCTATCAACAACTACAGAAAGAAATGGAAGACACACTTTTTTTAATGTAAAAGTTTTGCCTCGTTTTGGCGAGGCGCGTCCCGTTCAACCTAGTCGGTTATATTAGGGCGCATGTCCAAATATAAAAGACCCTTGGGTCTGAAGTTATTGATGACTGGAAGACACACCTAGATATGATCTTATCATAGTAATGGGAGACCTCAATGCGAAAGTTGGAACACACAATACATATAATGAAAGAGTAATGGGGAAATGCGGCAGCGGAATAGCAAACGAAAACGGTGATAAATTAATAAGTTTCTGTAGCATTAACAACCTGGTCATTGGAGGAATATTCTTCCCGCACAAGGAAATTCACAAATTTACATGGAAATCGCCAAATGGTCGGGACAGAAACCAGATATATCACATCATGATTAATTGTAGATGGAGACATGCATTACAGGATGTTAGGGTTAGAAGAGGCGCAGATGTGGGAAGTGACCACCATTTAGTAGTAGCAAAACTGAAAGTGAAACTAAGAAAGGCTGGACCAACTGTAACTACACAGAAAAGGTTTGACATCAGCAAATTGAAGGACCCCCTTACCAGATAAGCTTTTACGGCTGATATAAAGAAACTATATCAATTTGCCATAAGTCAGGAAAAGACACTGACTGATGATATAGACCAGAAATTCAACACCATTTCAACAATATATAAGGAAAGCAGCAAATCATGCTTGGGATTCCAGGAAAAGAAAAAGCAAGACTGGATAACACCAGAAACATTAAACACCATAAAGATGAGAAAGAAAATGAAAAGAAAGAAAACAGAAGCGAAGTCCCCCAGGTTAAAGCAACTATACAGCGAACAAAACAGTCAGCTGAACAAGGAAGTTAAACGCCAAACCCGAGCCAACGAAAGGAATTTCCTAGATGAACTTGCAAGACAGGCAGAAGAGGCAGCACTGAGAAATGAACAAAGCACAGTATACAAAGTATACAAAATAACTACATTCATCAGCGGAAAACGAGGTGCAAACAATATTACATTAGTAAGAGATAAGCAAGGAAATCTCATCAAGACAGCAGAGGGACAGGAAACATTTCAGAGAAACTCTGAACAAGGATCCACCAGAGACGCAATTGAATGTTCCAGAGGCTGAAAATGATCTAGATGTTAATACAGACATTCCACGAAAAGAAGAAATCATCACAGCAATCAAAGGGTTAAAGAATGGAAAAGCTCCTGGCCATGACAACTTAAATGCAGAGCTATTTAAGACAGACCCTGAGCTAGCAGCAGAACTATTAGAACCACTATTTGCACAAGTCTGGAAAACAGGGACAACACCAACAGAGTGGAACAAAGGAATAATTGTCAAATTGCCCAAGAAGGGAGATCTTGCAGACTGTAATAACTGGAGAGGAACCACCCTTCTCTCAGTTTCCAGCAAAATACTGGGCAGGATAATTACACAGAGAATTTCAAAAGCAGTAGACCACAAACTGAGGAAAGAACAAGCGGGATTTAGAAAGAACAGAAGATGTGTAGATCATATATTTACCCTCAGGAACATTATAGAGCAGTGCTCAGAATGGCAAAGACAGCTGTACATTAATTTCGTTGATTTCGAAAAGGCTGAGGGCTTATGGAATTCCAAGCTGCATAGTATCAATCAAAAAAAGCCTCTATGCCAACTTTACGTGCAGTGTTGGGCAGAGCAACCTAACCTTTGAGGTGAAGACAGGAGTACGACAGGGATGCCTCTTATCAACCACTCTATTTTTAACAGTCATAGACTGGGTGGTGCGCCAAACAACAGAGGGCAGTCCAAGAGGAATAAGATGGACTACATTTTCTACATTGGAAGATCTGGAATATGCAGATGACATTGCACTACTAGCACATTCACATCAACACATCCAGGAAAAAACGAATAGACTTAATAAGTATAGCCAGCAGGTGGGCTTGAACATCAATCTAAAGAAGACAGAGGTCATGACGCTCAATGTGAGCAACCCTGAGCCCATATCAGTAAGGAATCAGCAACTGGAACAGACAGACACCTTCACATATCTAGGATGCATAGTAACACCAGACGACGGAGCAAGCAAAGACATCAACAACAGAATGAACAAAGCAAGAATAGCCTGTTTTAGTCTAAACAACATCTGGAAGTCCTCTCAGTACAGCACAAACACAAAATTAAGATTATATCAGAGCTGTGTGCTTTCTGTGCTTCTCTATGGTGCGGAATGCTGGAGAGTTACAGAGAAGGAAATGTCGAAATTGTCCTCTTTTCACACAACATGCCTAAGAAAAATTCACCGAATCTTTTGGCCGAATACCATCACCAACCAAGATCTGCTTACTCGAAGCAAGCAAGAGGACATGCACACCATCATAGCTGGCAGACGCTGTAGCTGGGTTGGCCATGTCCTCAGAAGAGACCCCGATACCATCACAAGAACAGCTATGCTATGGACCGCTGAAGGAAAACGAAAGAGAGGCCGATCAAAAACAACTTGGTGGAGGTCTGTGGAGGCTGAGATGCAAAGAATGAACCAGAGTTGGGGCACTGTACGAAGGATGGCCGCCGACCGAGCAAAGTGGAATCAATTTGTTGTTGCCCTACAAGACGCCACAAGGCGTGATGGCCACTGACGGCTTTGACGATCGGCGGCTATTGATCAAAGAAAGAAGAAGATGGGAGTTATAATTATTTTAATCATTGCTATGATAGTCTCGGGCTGTCTTTATCCATGTGAGTCGCTATCCTGTTACTTCCACTCTATCAATTATCAGCATGCGCCCGCATAGGCTAATATATCTTGTACATACATGTACCTGTCAGCAAAATCTACTCCATCTTCTTCCAACTCAACATACGGGAACCTAACCCTGTAGTTCCAGCTGAGTGGATATGCTATTCATCTTACCACATTACGTGAACTTACATAAAAATACAGCATTAGACACTACATAATAAATGGTATGCGCCACTTGGGGTCGATTCTCAAAGAGGAACAAGTAACAACCTCCCCAAAATTGAATATATGGAAAATGCAATGTTATTGCTATAATAATACAGTTGTGACTTAAACATAAGGAATAATTATATCTCTGGCTTGTGGCTGCTTTCTGGATTGCCGTGAAAGTTCTAAACTGGTGTCTAACTACACAAGTAGGCATATAATAATTCCACACAACCCCTAGAAGTTTCTCTCAGAAAGTAATAAGGGACTACCTCTTTTAATTAATTCAAGTGTTATAGCGCACGCACATCACTAGTCTGTTTTAAGTGAATAACTCACACCACTGACGTTTCCTTAAGTAAGGACAGCTTTTAGCCTACTCTTAACCCATGGTAAGCACTGAACGGACGATGAGGTTATTCGCCTAGTGAGTATCTGTTAGATTAAGTTTACCATTAACCCATTGTAAACAATAACATCTAGGAGACACCTAACTGCTTAAGCACCAATTAACTTAGGCGGTGACGGCGCTACATTATCACTGAATAAAGTACCGGGGAGAAATCACCTAAAATAATTCAAGTCACACTACTATTAGTTATATATAAAGCTAGCATGAATTATACATATTATACATATTACAAGAGATTTCAACTTACCCCGAGATGACGAGAATAGGCAACACAATATAGTTTTGTTGTGCCCACATCTGCCTTAGTCTCATCTACGGGCAGGAAAATTTACGAGTGTGCTTGACTGAGTAAAATTATCTAGATTTATAGTCTACCAGAGTGGATAACTTCGCCCACCTGGCATCGCATGTTCCCACGGATGTTCGGCGTAACGTAATCATGAGTAAGACAAATGTGATTCTAGAGTTTACATCAAAGACAACAACCGCAAGAAAATTTCGTAGATAGGATACAATATTATTCCATGAGCGACCTGCGGCGATCAAGGGCCACAACAAAATCTCTCAGAACGAACGTGAGTTTATCTCCCCTTTGCTCCCGCTACCGACTGTAGAAGGCTAGCGGTTCGCTTCATCAAAGTAACTTCCTCGCTCGAGATCAATCGCTGTTACGATCTACCAGCGTTCCCCCTAGTCAGACGAACCCAAGGTGCAGCTTAGGTAATATTATCACTACTGGCCAAGTGTTGAATTTATAATGAAGGCCAGAACGAAATAAAACCGCGGGGTGGGGTCTGAGAGGGGAATAATGGGCTACGTAGGTAAAAAATCGAGGAAACCAGAAACATTAAGAGAGTAAGAAAAATGGGACGTGTTGGTAAAATAAAATTTCAGTCATTCGTGACAATACTCTGACCACTAATACACGCAAAGTCCTTACTGACCAGAAGACATAACAAATCGAGGTAAACTCAGGGCAACTTTCTGTATTGGCGCTCTGATCCGGCGCGGCGAATTATAACAGGCGTGCCTCGTATATAGTACTCGATGCGTAATCTGGTTGGGTCTGGTTTAAGACCTTTTGTTGCAACTGCGTACTCTGTTTAAGAACACAGTAAGATAATTTCAATTAAGCTGACAATGATGTGTTGATGGAAATGCTGGATGCCACTAAGTTCTGACTTGTACTAAATAGGCGTGTAGGGAACCACTACTGCGCAATACGTGACGTCAGGCTGCGGTCGCTGGTTCCAAACTGCAATGGAATCGATATTCGTGTAGTTTTCCCACCCGTTTAACGGGGTTATTTGAAGTAGGTATAGTTGCCAGGCAATTTGACACTCGTCTTGCTGCAAACCGTTAGACTGGAGGGAGAATTTATGCGTTCCCTCAGCTTGTGTTTGTAGTCAGCTGTTTTAGCAGTGGGTGTACCTGGAACCCGAGATACCAAGATTTTTAGCGACACGGTCGAATCTTATGCTCACAATTGCCTGTGTCTCATTCGGATTCACCTCGGGTCCAGTTTCGTTAACGATTGTAAAGACAGTTAAAATCTATCGTCTAGAAAGGGACGCTGACCTAGTGTCGTAGATTTTAGATAGGGGAATTAAGACATAGTTTGGTCCCTTCTGAATAGAACTAGACTGGTAGTGACTCAGTGAGAGATAAGATACGAAATAGATTTTCACGAGTGAAATGGTGGAAAAATAGGTAGAGTCTGTCCCTGGACTCGAGAAGATCCTCTCGGTCAGCCTATCTCTACAACATAACTTTGTTAGTCAGACAGTATACCTACATATATATTAATATATATATATATCAACCACTCACATACACACACACATAAGTGACGACAGTTAGACGCACAGACGTGACAAATTATATTTATGGAATAGGGATATTTTGGGATGAGCTGACCAACACATATAAATAAAGTTTTTATGAAAATTTTATTTACTATAAAGAAACTCTACAACAGCAATATTATGAATATCAATCAAATACAAATAAACATAGGTTAATGAAATTAATAAAGAAATAGACTCATAGGTGTAATCCTCCCTCCCTCTGTTGAGACAAGATCCCGTTAGAAGAAAGCTATTAACCCTCAAAGAGTCAAAGATTTATACGCTATGGTCTAAGATTTCCCTCTACAGTAAAGAACAGAGTTTATACGTTAATCTATTCTGAAAGGGACAGTATTAGCAAAACTTACTAAAAAGAAATAAACAACGTGAGTATATGGATTCTACAAGATATATATATATATATATATATATATATATATATATATATATATATATATATATATATATATATATATATATATATATATATATGGGAATTAGTCATTCATCCTTCCTCTCTTCTCAGACAACCGTGGCCACGTGCATTCGTTCTTACTTAATACTTGGTTTGCACCTTCTGGAACAATCTTTAGGACACACGCACACAGCAAATCCAGTGTTAGTTTGGCAACGAAAACCCCAGCTCCTCAAAGACAGATTAAATCCACTTCTCCCGGCAACGTTCACTTTGTTACTTTTATTTAGGATTACTGTTTATGTCACATTAATTAGACCAGGTAAGAAATTTAACAGTGCTCACAGTGTCAATAGCTTGAGATTTCCAGTACATAGGAATGTCAGGTCGGTAACTTCTCTCAGTATAAAAAAAATCCTTGTCACACCACGAATGGTCTAACGTCGGGAAATGTTAATGTTTGTTAGGTCGCCACAACGGGCTGAATGTAAATGAAATTAGGAAAAAGAAATCTGGATCTATAGGCGCAGTTACAAAGTCACTCTTAATGTTCTTTGGGTTGGTACTCTGTCTCTTTCTGGTTGTAAACACGAAGCCAGACAGGTTCACCTTTGAAGACCCAGATACTAAGTAAAAATGTTCTTTTGTAAGGTTATTCTCAGATTTATATGGAAGCCGCTGGTAGATTTTGGGTTTGACCCAATACTGTGTAAGGGAGGAAAAAATACAAATACTTAACCATAATATAGTATTTTCAATCCTATCCTTAACCCGCGCAAAATATAATGTATTCATACACTCAGTTATTTAACTATGAATAGAACTACACGTGTATCTCATACTGAATCGTTTAATAAAAGTCTCCGTAAAATGAGCGCTAGTCATTTATATTTTTAATCATCATGAATTAGAAATAAATATATATTTCGTCAGTACTCATAATGAATAGTGCATTTACTAGACGCTTAAAATAACTCTTTCTGGTTAATATCAGTTAGTTAGATTTACGCTACAGTCGGAACAATTTAGCTATAGATTATATTAATTCGCTAGTCACTTTGCTCAAAACTCCTAGTGAAATTAAAATGACAAACTTAACAATTAAATCACTCTACACAGAAAAATCTTAGTGAATAAAATAATTACCGCGAACACAGAATTAGAACTACTCCAAATCGAAAATACTAAGACATCCACTTTAACAATGGTCTAGAAAATCGAAGCTAGTTGTTCTCTGAAATTCTGTCGGTACTGGATAAATTGAGTTTAAAGGCAGAGAAATATATATATATATATATATATTAAATTTGCAGAACTTCGCTCAGACTTGTTACTTTTAACGCATTCGCTCAGATTTCGGACTTTTCCTCGGTCGACCTGCGAATCAGAGGGAAAGTTCATGCTTTTACCACTTGCAGACTCTGGCAATCGAGCGACGCCCGTCCTTTGATCTGGCGATTCTCACCGTGTTTAATTACCTTTCAAACGAACGGATTCAGGGGGAAGGAGTAACTGTGATTATCTGCCCTTGGTTCCAAGTTATCTACTCCTTCTACTCAAATTATTTCCCCTGATCACTGTCTAACGAAAAATACGTTACAACTACATTAGCTTATCTTCCCCTGAGCCAAAATTACGACTTTTTTGAAATAGTCGCCCCTTTCTACGCGTTCCGTCTCTCCCTGTTTGATCCTATTACGACGATTTCCAATCGCTGGCTTTATAATTACAGGTAACCGGCTCAACGTTAGCTAAATAAGTCTGTTGGTAAACATTCCTAAGGAAATAGAGAACAGAAAATAACATAGGGTGCTAAATTAGAAAAAGAGACAGATCTCTGAGTGTAGGAGGGTTTCATGTTAACAAAACGTGTGTAGGTGAAAGTCAGGTGAAAGAAAAATGTAGATAATGAAATAGATATATGAAAGCTATTATCATAATATGTCACACCTAGCCATCTGCGATCGCGTGCTTTGCGCAGGTGTTCGGGTAGCTCCGCTTTCTAGCGTAACCCCGAGTAACATAAACATTAGTCTAGAATCTACATCAGAGACACTAAAATTCCCTGTAATTCATAACGTTACCCAGCTTTCAAAGGGTTGACTCTCTGCGCCGCTCAACAACAAGAGACCCTATTAATGCTGCCGCCCGTGCATCGGCTAGAGTGGTCAAAACACTATTAAGTGTGAGGACCTTCCCCGGGGCTGGCGTCCTACAGACATGCATGCTCGTGTGTCTTATGCAATGTTATCGAATGCTAGCTAGCGCTGGCTTAAGAGGACCGAGCAATGAATTTATAATGAGGGCCAGAACTGAAATCAAAAGCCAGACACGCCATGGGGTGGGGGGGAATCTGAGCGGAAAAAAAATAACAAGACTACGGCCGCGATAGAAGAATTTAAAAGAACTAAAGTTTATGTAGTCGGTAAGGATAGAACAATTTAAAGAGTAAGGCCAGGAGAGGGGCTGGGACGGATTGGAAAATTCAAATTTACTGTCAATTCGCGACATGCTCTGACTTTCATCAACCAGTAATCTCCACAATCATTTTTTCCACAATCTCTCCCTCTGTCTCTTTCTCTCTCTCTCTCTATCTATGTGTGGCTATGAGTGTGTGAGTGTATGTTCAATTACCTAATGCAAAGTTAATATTTAATCATTAGGAATGAAGATAATAATGTATTAATTTGAAAACACTTTGAGAATTGTATTTTTGCTGGACAGAAATGTAAAAGGCAATAATGCATGTTTCTTTACCCTGAAGAAATAAAGATTTCGTTCGTTCGTTCGTTCTCTCTCTCTCTCTCTCTCTCTCTCTCTCTCTCTCTCTCTCTCAACGCTGAATTCATTTAAACCGATATGTAAAATGCATGTGAGAATAAATGAATTCAGTATGAAAGATGAGAGATAGGAAGGGCAGAATGTCAGACAGGCCTGCGTGCCCAATTCTTTGAAAGTAAAGTTCGTTCTTTCATTCTCTCAACTGCATATAATTTTTCATCTGTTTTCATAATTATGCTCACATAATTAATATTGATATTCTCTAAACATAACCACGAACATGTTTACTAACCCCCAAGTATTAATTATTCTGTAAATTTAATGCCATTTTTTGCGTTTCTCTATCACCAATTGAACTAAAGAAAGAAAAAAAAAACCCGAAGAAACAGAAAATGATTACATTTAAAGCGGAGGGATCATTTCTTTCTTTCCCCGCAGCGTGATTCAATTTCTCTTTACTCTAATGTTATTTTTATTGTTTTCTGTTAGAACAATTTTTGGTGTTCCTTCTTCCTTTTCAAAGTTCTAAATTGTCCATAACGAATTTTTTAAATTTTTTTTTCACTTTTTTCGGAGCCTTCCTTGCACCAAGACTGTTATTATACTAAAAGTAATCCGTGCATTCAATATTTTTAATCAGCGAACCATAAACACTGCGGATCAATTGTGACCAAAAAGACGGAATCAACTCCAGCTAATCTGACATTTAATGGAACACATTTATGAGATTGAAAAGTTCTGTTTGCTCGCTTTGTGGCACGCGATAAATTGGACATCCCCAATCGCGCGTTCAAAATCATAGACAATCACGAATGACAATCAGGACAAAATGACAAAAGCCGTGGTTCCTGAGCAAACATTCTGCGCATGCGGCGGCGGAAATCTTGTCTCAATAAAGGTGAAATGAAGAAATCAAAAACAGCCTTCCATACCGGCACCTGACATTTGTTTCTTGGGTGTCTAATCCCCCGTCTCTTCCATGCGGTGCGTGTTAGCAACAAGTACGCCATGAAACTTTAATACTTTGATGGAGCTACGAAATGCCCGTGGGACGAAGAGGAAATGTCTCCGGTTTTTACTAACCGACGTTCTGAAAAGATTTCGTTCTTTTCTTGATCCTTTGCCATTTACTAATTGTGGACGCAATCTGATGGCAGTTTTCGCTTGACTAGTTTACTGGGGAATTATGTAGTATTTTAGCTCATAATAGAATTGTAACTGTTCTGATTTTGACAGCCTGGATCTGAAGGTTTCAATGCTTGCACCGATGAATAAAAGAGTCCTAAAGGAGTGTTCACATGCAAGCAATCATATGCACACATAAACACGCAGATGATGCAAAACTAAAACAGATTAAAATATTAACATACTAGTGGATAGCGACCAATCAGTGTTAGTTTTCTTCAACAAGCTTTAACAGAATAAAGATGTTTGTATGCTGTTAGTATCTCTACAACCACTGCTACTATTTGTACTATGCTATTGGTAAGACAAGAACTTAGTCTAAATGAATGTGTTACAGAGATGCACGACAAGTCTCGCCCACTATTTCAGCATCAATAAAGAATCATACTGTATTCTAGGGGTGTACACTTAAATCCTTGCAGATACTCAACAAGACGAAAAGGCATGGAGGAACTATTGAAATCTTCTTCAAATAACGTTCTAATTGGCGTAGGTGATCAAGTTTTTCCACTATCTCTTGTCCCCAGTATTGTTATCAATTCTGTTGTACACTTCTGTCCGAGTCACAATGTTAAACTATCCAGTCTTCCCTTCCTGTCATCCAAATCTATCTTCTGTTTCGTCAATCCTCTTGTCACAATGTTAAACTATCCAGAGTCTTCCCTTCCTTGTCATTCAAATCTATCTTCTGTTTCGTCAATCCTCTTGTCACAATGTTAAACTATCCAGAGTCTTCCCTTCCTTGTCATCCAAATCTATCTTCTGTTTCGTCAATCCTCTTGTCACAATGTTAAACTATCCAGAGTCTTCCCTTCCTTGTCATCCAAATCTATCTTCTATTTCGTCAATCCTCTTGTCACAATGTTAAACTATCCAGAGTCTTCCCTTCCTTGTCATCCAAATCTATCTTCTATTTCGTCAATCCTTTTGTCACAATGTTAAACTATCCAGAGTCTTCCCTTCCTTGTCATCCAAATCTATCTTCTGTTTCGTCAATCCTCTTGTCACAATGTTAAACTATCCAGAGTCTTCCCTTCCTTGTCATCCAAATCTATCTTCTGTTTCGTCAATCCTCTTGTCACAATGTTAAACTGTCCAGAGTCTTCCCTTCCTTGTCATCCAAATCTATCTTCTGTTTCGTCAATCCTCTTGTCACAATGTTAAACTATCCAGAGTCTTCCCTTCCTTGTCATCCAAATCTATCTTCTGTTTCGTCAATCCTCTTGTCACAATGTTAAACTATCCAGAGTCTTCCCTTCCTTGTCATCCAAATCTATCTTCTGTTTCGTCAATCCTCTTGTCACAATGTATTCCAATTTTCCTCTTCTCATCACATGCCCAAATAAAATGAACTTATTCCTTCTAATGTATATAATAAGTTTCCTTCGCACTCTGACCTCTTTTAGGGCATTCTTATTGCTCTTTTAAGCTGTCCGTGGTGCTCTTAACATTCCTATGCAAAAAAAAAAAAAAAAGTGGATCTCTGGAGGGATTTTCCTGCATGTAGCAAAAATGTGCAGCAGAGTCGTACGTCACATGTGAGATGTTGTGTAGGTCAGATCAAAACATGCGTAATGAAATGGACTTAGAAACCACACAATAGATATTCAAGAAGAAATCTAACGTGCTGCACAGATTTGCTTTTTAAAATACAATAAATATATTTATTATTGTTGTTATTATTATTATTAACACACAGTTGGTCTTATAGCCTTGACTTGACTTTGATCCAGTGTCAGCTCTTGATGACCTATTGGTCTTATAATTAATGGTAATCTTGTATGTTTAATAATACTTGAGCTTGAAATATTACATTTACAACATTAATGTTTGTACTATTCATATTAACTGTATTTTTGTTGCCAGTACTATTATTACTTACACTTTTGCTATTACTGGTGTAACTATTGTTAAATCTTCTTAACTAAACACTTCCTAGGACACCACGAATTGTGCTAAGGATACTGTTGAGGGCTTGTTTTAGTGAATTATGGAAGGCTAATATCTTGAGCAATCGTGCTTATGGATGTTTGCGAATGGTTTGGGGTTGTCAAGAAAATTACAGTTCGTGCACGGACTCCAACAACTGGTTGATTTTTGGGTCCACAAAAACAGGCATATTTATTATGCATTAAACAAGTTCATTTGAAAGCATAAAATACATTATTGACGTGAAAGCTCCTACAGTCCTCCTTGGAACATCACACATCTGGAATATTTACTACGCAGTGCCATCATGGAATCACTGAAGTATCGAACCCCAGACGTGTAGTTAATATTTATATATTTCAAATTGCGATAGCAATATTTCTCTGTAAAAATACTTCCTCGAACTCAATCCTCCTGTTCGGAATCTTTATATAATACCAGTGGCGACCTTCGTACAATATACAGCCACGTAGAAGAGTAGATAATCTTCAAAATTAAGGAGCAACAGCTTCGATGTCCTTCTTGGACGAAATCCACAAACGAAAGGCCCCGTCTAACGGTTACATAAATTATGTTAAGCACTAAAACCACGTCATCATATACAAGTGACGTCAGACTAATATCGCGTTCATTTAACATTCATATAAGTGCAAAATACATTATGCTGGCCACGAATAGAACTGTTAGCGCGTAGATTAACTGATAACAGAACTAAACATGGTCAACATGTAAAATATATCTTTAACGAATTCCTCCCCCGGTGTCGTAGATTTTTGATAGGGGAATTAAGACTTGGGTTGGTCCCTTCTGAATAGATTAGAATGAGTGATAGCCAAAGTGAGAGATGATAGTAGAAATAGATTTCCACGAGTGAGATGATAGAAATCAATAGAGGCTGTATCTGAAATCGAGAATCTTTTCTCTCTTTTAGCTTATCTTCTACAACAGATCTAGTGGAGTCAGACAGTCTATTGACTACATATATTAATATATATATATATATATATATATATATATATATATATATATATATATATATATATATATATATTACCGCTCACGTGCACACACACACAATTGACGACATGTAGACGCACACACGTGGGAAAACTATAACAATGATTATATAGATACAAGGTATTTTGGAACGAGCTGACCCGACACACTGATTAAGTTCAAGGTAATTTTTAATTATCAGAAAATTCCATCACAACACATAAAATTACATCAAAGCATATACAAATAGTCATAAAGTCAATAAAAATGCTACAAGAATGATAGACCCACAGTATGATCCTTTCCCTCGATGAATAGCCCACAGTCCTGTTAGAAGAAAAGTGATAGCCCCCAAAGAGTCACGGATACATATGATTTAGTCTAAGTCTTTCCTTTTAAAGGTATGAACAGACTTGGATACTCTGCTCTATCCTAAGGAAAAATATTTGTTAGCAACAAAACTTGCATAAAGAAATTTAAGACAGCAAGAAAAACTTGGTGCAAAAATACCACAATAAAGGAATCGCTCAGTCCTGCATTCACTCGATTCAGTCATCAGGGATCCCTGTCATACATTCTTACTTACAATCGTGCTGTTGTTCGCCGTCTGGCGCAAACTTTAGGACACTTCTCTACAGTGAATCTGTATTCTTTGGATAAAGAGAATCCCAGCTCTGCAGATACGGGTTTCTTCCACTGCTCCGGGGAGCATTCACTTCACCAGTTTATTTTAAGATCACTGTTAAGGTCACTTGAATCAGTTTGGGTAAGAAAGTTTAAACGGGCTCACAGGGTCAGAATCACGAGGTTTTCACTACTTAGGAAAAAATGGCAGGTTTGTAACTTCGATCAAAGGTAAAATTCTGGGTCACACCACAAGGTTTCAAAATCGTCGGAATGTTAGTTTCTTGTAATATGTTACTCGCCCCAAGGGCTGACATGTACTTGATGTTTTATCAGGAAGAAATTAATCTGGCTCGGTAGGCGCAGTTATTTCATTAAAATCTTAAAGTTCTTGTAAAGGTTAACACCAAGTCTTTAAGGAAAATGTTTTAGTTCTTCACAGATATTTCTCGTGTACTCAACGCAGGCAAAGTTGGGTCACCCACCAGTTTTCACTGTATAAAGTAAAACAACATATCAAATACTATACATACTATGTACTCCGGTTATAACTTACATTATAAACTGCAAGCGGAGAGCTTGACTTATCGTTTAAAACTTCCCGTGAAATAAGTTATATTCATAAAATCAATCATCATGAATTAGAAATACATACGTATTTCGTCAATACTCAATGATGAATCGGGCATTTATAATTTAGTTGAAATATTCACGACGGGTTATTAGCAGTTAAATTAAATTTATTATAGCTGCATGAGTTTTAAGCTAGAAATTATAATTTATTCTGCTTTCCACTGAAACACGTCAGCTGGAGAATATAACAGACTTATAAATCAATCCTACTGCACAAAAGAAACTAATGAAATAAATCGGCGATTAACCCTTAATCACTCACAAATAATACTAGATATCTAATATTTACCTCCACACAGAACTACAGATTAAATACCACGAAACTAGAATCCTTCAATATAATGGTAGTCTAGAACTCGGCAAAATGTTGCCAAGAAACTCAGAACTTTTTCAATATACAAGATATTTCCTAGCCCGAGTGATCTGTCTACTGCGAATCTTGAGTATGAATGACCATTCTAAAACTCTCTCGGGTAGATATATCTTAAACGGACAAAGGATGCACGCTATTTCGCAAACCCGAAATAGCACCGGTATCTCTCCCTCTCCTAACACTTCACATTAGCTCAGACCCTTCCATAACCTGCCAAAACGCGTCTTAACGCCTCACACGACATGTGGCCGTTCTGAGCGATGCATGTCTGGCGCTTTCCACACCTCAGGCCAAGCGACTGGCCGAAGGAGCGTGGTGTCAGGTGAAAATGTAGACGATATGTCTCATTTTAGAACGCTGCGTGAATGTCATATCACACTTATCGCCGAGCGACTAGCCTGAAGAAACGCCCGTGTCAGATGAAAATGTAGACAATTGTCTGCATCTATGTCTGGCGAAAAGAATTATCACACATTCCGTCTCTGCAGCGGCTGACATCTGATGTAATAACATGTGTTACCAGTAAGAGAAAAGAAACAGGTAAACGTCAGAATGGGAAAGTAAATTTTGTCGCAAACGAACGAATGCGAAAAACATGAAAAGGATGAAAGAGCGATAATAAAGTAGAGGACACGGGTAGAAAAGAAAGAATATAGAAAATTTATTGATCATAATCTCTATGCGCCACCCGGTAGGTTGAAAAAATAAAATCGAGAAACGATTTTTTTTTTTTCAAAAGTATGACCGAAAAAATTTAAGTTAATCTAGTCCTAAGATTTCGGAACGAAAAATTGTGAAAACAATTTAAATAAACATGCAGATATGTTTATATTCAAATAATGTCAATGTCGTTATCTGTAATAATATACGTCAAACGTATGTCAGAGCAATGTATACATAACTAAACGTCACTAATAGAAAATGTCGTCAATAGTCAACAAATTAGAGAAGTCTATGATACTTAAGAAGTAAATAAGACAAATTAATATCAAAATCTCTGACGAAGCTGTAGCCAACTGACACGCGTCAACAATCTTGCGACGAAGATTGAGTACATACTCATAAGATGACTGTGTGTCCTGAGTCATCTCAGAGTCAGTAAGAAGATCTTTGATTAATCTCATGGGACCTCTTCGTGGAGCACCAAAAACGAGCTCAAAAGGGGAAAACCCGGTCTGCTCGTGCGGCACTTCTCGATAAGCGAAAAGTACAGCTGGCAAGAATCTGTCCCAATCCTGAAAGTGCCGACCTTCGTACAATATACAGCCACGTAGAAGAGTAGATAATCTTCAAAATTAAGGAGCAACAGCTTCGCCGTCCTTCTTGGACGAAATCCACAAACGAAAGGCCCCGTCTAACGTTTTGCATAAATTATGTTAAGCACCAAAACCACGTCATCTTTACAAGTGACGTCAGACTAATATCGCGTTCATTTAACATTCATAAAAGTGCAAAATACATCATGCTGACCACGAATAGAACTGTTAGCGCGTAGATTAACTGATAACAAAACTAAACATGGTCAACATGTAAAATACATGATAAATCATCTTTAACAGATACTTACTTACTTACTTAGTCGTTCCTTTTCTGCCCTGGGATGTAGTTGTTTGTCAGAGAGAACGCCATACTATCCTATCGGCTGTCTTTCTTCTGGCCTGGTTCCAATCTAGTCCTCGGTCCTTCAGAGATAGTCGAATTTAGCCCTCTCAGAGATCTATGGTCGTCCTGGAGGTCTGGATCCTTGGCTCTTAATTGTCCATATTTGTCGTGGTAGCCGATCTTCTTCCATTCTGTATACATGGCCAAATCATCTCAATTGGGACTGTTCCACTTCCGTGTGCAGAGGCTGAGTTTTGAGGCCCTGACATATTGTCTGGCTGCAGACCATGTCTCTTCTTTTTACTTCAACCACCTTCCTCGGATATCTCATTTCTGAGGTTTGGAGTTGGCTTTTTTGTGTTGCAGTCATTGTCCATGACTCGCATCCATATGTCAAGACTGAAACATAAGTGGAACGGTATACGGCTACCTCTGTCTTCTTTCCTATTTCTATTTTGCTGAGGGATCCTCGATTTATGGCCTGAAAAAGTCTCCCAGCTGCTGATTTACGGGTAGCCAACTTTACTTTGATACCTCCCTTCCAGTCTATGACAGCTCATATGTATTTAAAGCGGTTGACTTGCTCAAGGTTCTGTTCTCCCAGAATAATCTTATGCCTTCCTTTTTCATGCCGTGAAATCACCAAGGTTTTTGTTTTGGAGCAGCTGATGACCAGCCCTGTCATCTCCTGTTCTTCCTTTCAGACTTACAGGTTGGATTGAAGATGTACCTCTGATTTAGCAATCAGGGCAGTATCGTCATACTTAGGATATATTGCCCAGTAATATTATTTTACGTTGTTCTTCGTTGTCATACTCTTTCAGCTTAATAACATCTATTTTTTAAAGGAAAAATATTGAAGGAGTCATGATCCCTTTCTAGTTATTTATGTTATTTTTCATGTTGTGTTAACTCTTAAAGGACGACAGGCCAGCATTAATGGCTAATTTTCCCAGGCGCTCATGATGTGTGGGGTAGATTTCTGTGCCAGTATATTTGAACTTAGTTTTTCTTCTTTTCTGTCCCAATTTTATTAATTTTTATTCAGTTGCTTTTAAAATTATATATAATATTAATATACTTTTAACAACCTGGAAATAAATGACCCTTAAATTTTTAAACTATATGAAAACTCAAAGCGACATAAAATTCCTTGCGTCAGACATGGGAAGCTCACAACGTTCTTTAATTAAGAGTATCTGTATCTGTAACGTTGATAACTTTATATTTAAAAAAAAGTGACAAGCAGTAAAAAAAAAAAACAGACAGCAAGGTCTTTTATATTTGGTCATGCGCACTAATATAACCAACTGACCCAGTGTCTACGACGAACGGAGCGCGCTGTTCGACAAAATCTGCAAAAAAATTAAATTTTTTTTTTTTTTTGAAAATGACGGCAAATAGCGTTACTATGTTAATTTTTGGCGATTATAATAATCCAACTAATGCGCTGATGTCAATCCCTACATCACTAATTGTCTAAGTTTCGTTGAAACGTTCTGTAACACAAAACTAAAAGAATGTCGTTAGCTTTTTGAGGAAACACGGAAATGGTGCATATTACACTTTGAAAGCACAATTGAATACCTATTAAAAAAGCCACGGGAGAGTTTCAGTTTTTTTTAATGATGGATCGCCCATTGACCATAAATTATGATAAGTTTGACTCGGCGTCTGTGGCCTAATGGATATGAACGCAGTTTCATAATCCAGATATACCAGGCTCGAAACCTGCTGCAGGCGGTTTGGAAGCAAATCGCTTTGTGTGGATTTTTAACAATGGTATAAGCGCCGTACCGTTCAGAAAGCAATGGCAAACTACTGAATGAAAAAATTGCCTAGAAAAATCACAAACAGCCAATAAAAGCTGGGGTTGATTGCCACGTCCTGTAAAGGATAAGCAACTAACTTTTTGACTCTAAAGATCCAAAGAAGTTGAAATAGGAAAAGAATGAAATGACCACAGGAGAGTTAGTGACGTCATCAAGACATGCAGCAGAAAGAGCACCACATAATTATTTTCCTCCGTCATATTTTGGCGGGTTACTTGCTCGTGATGATAATAATTATGACGTATGTCTGACTGATAATGTTACTAAATATAGTTGTATTAATGATGATGACGATTGAGATGATCATGTCTTTACTAATATTCTATTGACTTTTCTCTCTCACAGGGTCTCCTAAAGCCAGCCTTCTGCTGTCGCCTCATTGCTCCCCTGTAAACGTGTCCAAGACCCCGAGTCCCAGCCTCATACTTTCGTCCTCAGCTGCTACAGAGATTTGTGCAGTAGGGTCTCCTAGGGGATCAGATTCCAGTCTCTCGCCATCTCCAGGAGGAGGTCCCATTAAGAAGAACACACCAGGTGGGTTCAAAGATTTAAACTGTATTTTATATATTAACTAGCAGATATACCCGGCGTTGTCCGAGTCAAAATAGAAACTGAACTTTTAATATATCACCTGCTTTGCGGTACTTCTGAGCCACCATTATTATGTGAGCAACCAGGACCAATCCTCCACGGTTAATTCTCGGATTAACCCATTGACAACTATTTTCATAAGGAAAAGAAAGTTAACATTTGATGTCACAGTAGTGCCAGAAAGGTATACCTTGTAGCGGGAGCAAATAGCCTGCCTGGCTAACAGATAAAAATAAGGACTGTGCTTTTACTGACGAAACAGACCTGTAGCTGAACTTGTCAGGTACTCATGTGAACTCAGTAAGGAAGAAAGAAGGAAAAGGTCAAAAAAAGGGCGGGGGGGGGGGGGCACTAAAACCGAACAGAAGTGTGGAGGATATAGCAAAATATAGATGGAAGTAAGAAAGGGAAAGTTCAAGAAAAACATAGAAAAAAGATATTGCAACTAAACAGAAGTAATGTGGACATAACCTGATAGAGATGTGTGGTGAAGTGGGATGTTATAAATACTTATAGGGAACTTAGTGTACTGACTGAGATCAGCTGTGAAGGTATCTATATCTATTAAGAGTAGTGTATTATAGATAACCTTACTTGCTACCACATATCTATATATCTCAGTCAGAATTATTCTGGAATAGTGTGATGCTACGTTATGTGTCTAGGGTATGAGTATGGTGAAGTGTAAGTCACAACAACAGACAGATAAACAATTTAATTTAATCCACTACTCTTGACAACACTGTGACACTCACATACATATAACACTCTACAAAGATATCTTAAAAGAGTCACTGATAAACTTTCAAATAACAATATGTATTCATTACTGGCATGAATGAATATGTGTCCTGATTCAACTACAAGGGAACCAGGAATCACAATCAATTTAAATTACAAGTTATGTACAGAATGTATTTAATATGAATATTGTAGTGACATATATTATTACAAATGTTCTATGTGTGTCAGTTGTGTAGTAGTAAAATGAGGTAATACTGGTTTTGTTTTGTTCAAGCTCTGTTGGTATTTAAATTCCCCTCTTAATGTTAATTTTACAAAGTCAGTTCAAGATGAGGGGACATAATGTTGAGCTCAGCTGGCCAAGTTAGCTTATCTGGCGTGATGGCGGCAGGAAAGGACTCCTCTGCTCGAATTCTCCTCTGGGCTCTGGAGACACCTCACTGATAGCTAAAAGGACCAAGGAGTATGCTGTCCGACACTGGATTCAGCAAAGCTCTGACCAGGTGCTGCTCAGTACCATCAAGACCACTGTCCCTGAAATCAAGAAGGATGTACCTTCTACTTCATAACTAACTTAAACTCTCTTGTTACATTGATCACAACACAGCACAAACATTGAGTTCAGAGCATTAGGCCAACTGTCAGCTTCATTTGAAATACTTTATTCCAGTATTACCCTTCTTAATGGTTACTACGCCTCTGCACTTCCAGCATTATTTCTTTCTAGTCAATCATCCAGGTGTCAGTGTACTGTTTGGCCATTCCATGCCGTTTTACTTCTCTCCGACACCCTCTGTTCAGGCTGGAGCATTACAGGCTTTACCTCACGTTGGCCACTGAACTACACATATATATACAGGCATAAATCAACAATTCACATTCAATTTTCATTAAAAGATATTGAATGGTTCAAGCTTACCACAATTCATACGAATAAACACAGATACGTTGATTAGCAATGAATTCTGGCACAAACTGGCACAAATTCCCATCTGCTTATCTTCCAGGCTTTTATTTAGCAAAATATATGCTGGCTTCAACGCACTGATGCTTTATCAAGCTATTTTAAACAAGTGGTTTCGAACTAACGCTCCCAAGTGTGTATATCAGCGAGTCTGACCAATGAGCCCCGTTTCGACAAGTGTTTGAAAAAATGTTACCTTTCCCCGTTTCCCCTAACAACCAAGATAGTATTTATAGCCCGACCAATCGTGGTTAGGCTTTCATTTGTTGCGCTCCAATCAATTTGGAGTTTACATGGTAGGCTATTTCTGTAACGTAAATTTTTTTCAAACACGTTAAAAAAAAAATCTTATGAGCAGAAATGATTTTATGCTGTCAGGCACCCCCAATATTTTATTTGGGTATAATTTATTAATTCCTGGACTATTTGCGTAACGTTTTACATATTATTTGTCAGCAAGCCCTAAGGAACCCAAAAATACAAATTTAAAGGAGCTACGTGGCTGCATTCAAAATATGCAATTTCTTCTACCTCCTGTTTCGAAGATGTGCTGTCTGGGTACTGTTATGTTCTCAACCGTAAACCCATCTAATGTTATCTTTTCTAATAAGAGTTTTTTTATGATTTATAAACCTAACTCTGGGAAAGGGTAGTGTATTTTATCACTGTCCGTCTGAAAAAAAATTAGTGCATGTAGACTTACACGCGTGATGCATGCGTTCCTGATTTTCAGCCCTCCCCTCTCTCTTTATCCTTTTGTCCATCTGTTCGTTCGTTTTGGTAACGCAGTATAATTAATGTTAGGATTAATTTAGGTCATTACGCAGTACGTCTCAATGTTTTTCTTAGAAATGCAGCACACGTTTCATTGAAGAAGGCGGGTAATAATACAGTAAGCTTTTATATCAACGTGAAAGCGTTACAATTTGCAGACGAAGCAGAAAACAAGGGGGATTTCGAGTACATTCTTTGTGACAGCACTGTTATTTTACCATTGCTCTTCTCTTTATTAATTTTATTTGTTAGGCTTCATATTTACTTGATAATTTATATATGTGGATTAGAATATTTCATGACACCTCCCCTCTTAAAACAGACATTATATGTCAGTCCTTTATTCTATATACACATAGAGAAATTTATTATTATTTCTGGGGTTTACGGTGATTCTCATCACACGGATGGCGGCTTAAAAAATCAGCTCCCAAATTGGTTTTTCCAGATATATACTCAATGCTAAAATTATATGGAGCCAGAAGCAAAGACCATCGGAGTAACCTAGAGTTCTCATGCTTAGCCTGTGCTAAAAACGATAAAGGTTTGTGATCTGTTTGCAACTTAAATGCCTTCCCATATAGATAAATATTGAATTTCTTTATTGCCCATATTACTGCAAGACATTCTTTTTCGCTAGTTGAGTAGTTGATTTCAGCTTTATTCAACTTTCTGCTAGCATATGCCACTGGGCTTAATTCCCCATCCAATGCATCTGATTTCTGTAGTAGAGTTGCACCTAGCCCAATATTACTTGCATCCGTCCTTACTATGAATTCTTGACTTAAGTCAGGTAATTTCAAAATGGGTTTACTTGTGAGCTTTTCCTTCAATTCTTGGTAAGTCATTTCACATTGTGGTGTCCATGTAATGCGATCTGGATGTCCTTTACGTGTCAATTCAGTTAACGGTGCACATATGGAATTAAAGTTTTTGATATACTTCTGGTAGAAACCACATAATGAGACAAAGGATCTCACGTCCTTCTTGGTTTGTGGTCTCGGGGCTTTCTGTAGTTTCTCTAAGTTCTTTGGGTCAGGGGTCATGTTTCCCTGATAAACTGTGTGTCCCAAAAATTCCAATTCTTTACATCCAACGCAACATTTGGTTGGTCGGGCTGTTAAATTTGCCTCCCTAAGTCGATTAAACAGCATGTTCAGAGAGTCAATGTGTTCCTCAAATGTTTCTGTTGCTATAAGGATATCATCCATAAAATTTGTTATACAGGGATTATTCAGAGGATCCAATAATTTTCTCATCATTCTAGAGAAGACACTAGGCGCATTCTTCAATCCAAATGGCAATCTATTAAACTCATAGTGTCCTTCTGAGGTACTAAAAGCTAGGTATGGTCTAACCTCAGGCTTTACTGGAATCTGATAGTATCCTTTACTCAGATCCACTTTTGAGAAATATTTAGCTTTATTTAGTCTGGCAAACAGCTGATTTGTATCCGGCAATGGATCCACCTGTCCTTCTGTAATAGCATTCAGTCTCCTGTAATCTATACAGAGTCTATGTTCTCCAGAGGGCTTCCTTAAGAGTACCACCCCGGAACTATACGAAGACTCACTGTGCGAAATAATTCCTTCCTTCAACAGATAGTCTATCTCTTCCTTCAAAGCTTTTTCCTTAGCAAACGGAATCGAATATGGTTTCATACAGACAGGTGTGGAGTCTATGAGTTTCATATCATATTCCAATAGGTTTGTATGCCCTGGTCGGTCTGTTAACACCTCTGCATGATTATTTAGAACCTGTTGCACTCTCTCTTTCTGAGTTTTCGTTAAATGTGTACTGATTTTCACCTGTGCTGCTGTCTCACAGGGGTGTAATGGATATTCAAATGATGAAAGTGGTTCCTTTTTCATCTCCATGGCGATGGACAAGGTCAACAAGTGTGTCTCTTCCTGATGTTCTCTTTCCAAATATTTCTTCAGGAGATTCACATGATAGATTTTTTCTTTCCCCTTCTTATCTATCTTATAATTTGTTCTAGACACCTTCTCTAGAACTGTATATGGACCCTGCCATCCAATTTGTAACTTATTCTGACTCCCGGGCAAAAGAAGCAGTACTTTCTCTCCCACAGCCAAATTTCTGTCTTTCGCCTTCCTGTTATAATAGGCAGCATGTTTCTTCCTGGCTTGTTTCAAATTTTCATTGGCAAGTTTCCAGCCAGTTTTTAACCGAGTGGTCAGCTCATTCACATACTGGTATGAAGATGTAATGTTTTCCTCTGCCTTTTCATCAGTCCACGTTCTTAACAAAGCTACATATAGACCTTTAATTGTGTGGACCTATTTGTCCATGCACCGGTATGGTCTCTTCCACTTGAAGCTTTATAGTGATGATTTTTCCTCCCAGAATTATCATTCACAAAACGACCGCTACCAATTTTTCTTTTGGGGCTTTCTCCCCTCTTAAAATTCTTGATGAGAGATTTCCTCTCTACATCTTCTTCCTCCAGTTTGTTTAAGTCCGATTGAGGGATTGTCGGCTTATCCTGGGGTAAGACATCTTTTTGCACTCTCCGCATAGTGGCCATTGTAAAACAGTTAAGTGAAGCTTGTCCGTGAAAAGGGGCTTCCCATTCCATTTGGTCCACTTTTTCAAATCTATTTTTCTTTTTATTATCAGGCCTAATTTTGCTCCGGGGCGTGTCCAGGTCCTGATCCATGTTCCCACTTGTGGGTGTTCCCTCATGTGCTATGCTACACCTTTCTACAAAATTTTCAATGTCCCATCTTGCTTTGGGCCAATAATAATTGTGAGCCACCTTTTGAATGATGGTACCTATCTTCTCATGGTCCCCATCTGGTTTCACATGTAGGCTCCTTATTAAGTCTGTCCTATATCTTTTAGGAAGTACCAGCTGTCCGTGACCATGGGATCTAGTTCCGGCCTTCCTATACATCAACTTGTTTTTCATGTAAAAATCTCCCTTGCCTGGAGTTGTATGACAAGTTGACAATTTTCTGAAACAAGGCTTGAGTGTTTTATCCCCAGCCTGTGCCTTCCTCATCTCTTCTGGAGTGGTATCTAACATAATATCCTCCTCCTGTCTTGAGGTCGACCTGACCTGAAGGGTTGCCATATACACAGGTTTCCTTCTGCAACGGTCAGTGTCATGATTGTCCATCTGACAATTCTTACACCACCTTTTTCCTTGGTTGAAAGATTTTCTTTCATTATATTTCCTTTCATCGAATTGTGGGAATTTATTTTTATTGTCATACCGTGGCCTATCAAATTGGTGCTTACCTTTATTTTGATCCCTAGGATCAAATTGATTAAAGTTCTGTGGTGCCCTAAAGTTGTCCACCTGTTTCTTTTTATTACCTGTTACCTCTGCTTGAGCTGCTTGATACCTTTCAGCAACATTTAGCAACTCACCCAGCCTCTCTGCACCTTGTTCCATGAGAAACTTTCTCAGGTCTGGAGCCATGGACTCTCTTAGTTGCTCTATAAGGACCATTTCCTTAAGATCTTGGGTTTTCCCCAGAGAAGTCCATTTCTCCAAGTATGTCTCGATTCGTGCAGAGAACTGGTGATAGGTTTCACCTGACAGTAGTTTAGCATTCCTAAATTTTTTCCTGTAAAACTCTGCATTCTTTTCATACCTTAACAAAAGAGCCTGCTTTAGCATGTCATAATTTTCCTGATCACCTCTGCTCATTTTTGCAAAAACTTCATAAGCTGCCCCACGAAGTCCCTGAGATAACTTTAAGCTCCACCTTTCTCTCTCTAACCCATACGTGGTAGCTAATAGTTCGTACCTATTTATATAGCTCTCAATATCATCGTCTTTCTCAACAAAATGATCTAAATGAAAGTTCATAGCTGAGGTCGAGGCTCCCTGAGTAACCGTAGCATCAGAGGCAAAGGGACTGGCACCATTTTCAGGAGCATGGCCTTGAAACTCAAACTCCCTTAGTCGTAACTCATGTTCCCTTTGTAATCTCTTCTCCTCCTTTTCTGCTTCCCTCTCTGCAGCTAATCTCTTCTCTTCTCTTTCTGCAGCTAATTTCTTCTCTTCTCTTTCTGCAGCTAATCTTTTGTCTTCTCTTTCTGCTTCCAATTTCTTAGCCTCTTTGTCAGCCTCAATCTGCAACCTCTTAGTCTCAGCCTCAGCTTGCAACCTCTTAGTCTCAGCCTCTAACCTTCTTTCGGCTTCTTTTTCTAATCTTCTTTCTTCGCGTTCAATAAATTTGTCACATTCCGTCGTGACATAGGCAACCATAACTTGCCCATCTAATCCTAACTCTTTTGCAGTCTGAACCGCAGCAGATCGAAATTTGGCCAGGTCCGCCATTGTCTATCCGGTAAGTTTATAAAATGTCTAACCAACAATTCAATCTCTAATGGACAACACAGGCACCGTGAGCTCAACCTTATTTAATTCCACCCAAGGATACCTTTTAATTCTTATATTCCCTGAAGTGAATTACCCCCAATATTTTTAATAGTTAAAGATTCAAAATCCCAAGAGCGAGACCCCAATATATGTGGTGAAGTGGGATGTTATAAATACTTATAGGGAACTTAGTGTACTGACTGAGATCAGCTGTGAAGGTATCTATATCTATTAAGAGTAGTGTATTATAGATAACCTTACTTGCTACCACATATCTATATATCTCAGTCAGAATTATTCTGGAATAGTGTGATGCTACGTTATGTGTCTAGGGTATGAGTATGGTGAAGTGTAAGTCACAACAACAGACAGATAAACAATTTAATTTAATCCACTACTCTTGACAACACTGTGACACTCACATACATATAACACTCTACAAAGATATCTTAAAAGAGTCACTGATAAACTTTCAAATAACAATATGTATTCATTACTGGCATGAATGAATATGTGTCCTGATTCAACTACAAGGGAACCAGGAATCACAATCAATTTAAATTACAAGTTATGTACAGAATGTATTTAATATGAATATTGTAGTGACATATATTATTACAAATGTTCTATGTGTGTCAGTTGTGTAGTAGTAAAATGAGGTAATACTGGTTTTGTTTTGTTCAAGCTCTGTTGGTATTTGTCATCATGACTTCAATAGTTTGTCTTTAGGGACTAGTATTGGAGATGTTCACAGTTCCTGATTTTAAGACAAGTAAATTCCCCTCTTAATGTTAATTTTACAAAGTCAGTTCAAGATGAGGGGACATAATGTTGAGCTCAGCTGGCCAAGTTAGCTTATCTGGCGTGATGGCGGCAGGAAAGGACTCCTCTGCTCGAATTCTCCTCTGGGCTCTGGAGACACCTCACTGATAGCTAAAAGGACCAAGGAGTATGCTGTCCGACACTGGATTCAGCAAAGCTCTGACCAGGTGCTGCTCAGTACCATCAAGACCACTGTCCCTGAAATCAAGAAGGATGTACCTTCTACTTCATAACTAACTTAAACTCTCTTGTTACATTGATCACAACACAGCACAAACATTGAGTTCAGAGCATTAGGCCAACTGTCAGCTTCATTTGAAATACTTTATTCCAGTATTACCCTTCTTAATGGTTACTACGCCTCTGCACTTCCAGCATTATTTCTTTCTAGTCAATCATCCAGGTGTCAGTGTACTGTTTGGCCATTCCATGCCGTTTTACTTCTCTCCGACACCCTCTGTTCAGGCTGGAGCATTACAGGCTTTACCTCACGTTGGCCACTGAACTACACATATATATACAGGCATAAATCAACAATTCACATTCAATTTTCATTAAAAGATATTGAATGGTTCAAGCTTACCACAATTCATACGAATAAACACAGATACGTTGATTAGCAATGAATTCTGGCACAAACTGGCACAAATTCCCATCTGCTTATCTTCCAGGCTTTTATTTAGCAAAATATATGCTGGCTTCAACGCACTGATGCTTTATCAAGCTATTTTAAACAAGTGGTTTCGAACTAACGCTCCCAAGTGTGTATATCAGCGAGTCTGACCAATGAGCCCCGTTTCGACAAGTGTTTGAAAAAATGTTACCTTTCCCCGTTTCCCCTAACAACCAAGATAGTATTTATAGCCCGACCAATCGTGGTTAGGCTTTCATTTGTTGCGCTCCAATCAATTTGGAGTTTACATGGTAGGCTATTTCTGTAACGTAAATTTTTTTCAAACACGTTAAAAAAAAATCTTATGAGCAGAAATGATTTTCTGCTGTCAGGCACCCCCAATATTTTATTTTGGGTATAATTTATTAATTCCTGGACTATTTGCGTAACGTTTTACATATTATTTGTCAGCAAGCCCTAAGGAACCCAAAAATACAAATTTAAAGGAGCTACGTGGCTGCATTCAAAATATGCAATTTCTTCTACCTCCTGTTTCGAAGATGTGCTGTCTGGGTACTGTTATGTTCTCAACCGTAAACCCATCTAATGTTATCTTTTCTAATAAGAGTTTTTTTATGATTTATAAACCTAACTCTGGGAAAGGGTAGTGTATTTTATCACTGTCCGTCTGAAAAAAAAATTAGTGCATGTAGACTTACACGCGTGATGCATGCGTTCCTGATTTTCAGCCCTCCCCTCTCTCTTTATCCTTTTGTCCATCTGTTCGTTCGTTTTGGTAACGCAGTATAATTAATGTTAGGATTAATTTAGGTCATTACGCAGTACGTCTCAATGTTTTTCTTAGAAATGCAGCACACGTTTCATTGAAGAAGGCGGGTAATAATACAGTAAGCTTTTATATCAACGTGAAAGCGTTACAATTTGCAGACGAAGCAGAAAACAAGGGGGATTTCGAGTACATTCTTTGTGACAGCACTGTTATTTTACCATTGCTCTTCTCTTTATTAATTTTATTTGTTAGGCTTCATATTTACTTGATAATTTATATATGTGGATTAGAATATTCCATGACAAGATGGAAGTAAGAAGAAGAAAGTTCAAGAAAAACATAGAAAAAAAGACATTATAACTAAACAGAAGTATGGTGGGCATAGCCTGATGGAGATGGCAATAATATAAGAGAGAAGAGAGTAATGGATGCTTCTGATCAAGGGGATTGTACAACGAAGGAAGCCATGTGCATTGACTATCTGACAGAATGATACAAAAGTTCCGTGTCCTGCAGGTCCATTACTGCGTAATCGCCGATTTCGGCCACTCCAATGCAGGGGTGTATTATTTTTATTCACGCTACATGTTTTTCACTTAGTTTTCGCTGTCTTTTGTTTCTATTTTAATTTTTTTTTCTTTATCCCTGACGAAGACCTTGTGGACATAACGTATGCAATTTTTGCTCATCCATTGCTTTATTATTACTTTTTAAAAATTGTACTATTGAACCAGCCCAACTTTTTAAAAGGCAGTAAACTATTGCGCTCAGTTACTGACGTTTCTGAAAATTTCATGTCTAGAAGAAGAAAAACTTTTGTTTATCGAATCGGACCAAAAGGTCTTTAATATTTGTGAATATAACTGTCCAGTTTTGTTTAAAAATTCAAAATTAAAGAAAAAAAGATCCAGAAGAAAATGAGAAGTTAAACGAGATCATTCAAACTTCGGTTGTCGCATTTTCTTTCCAGTACTTTATTTTGAATTTCTATGTTGAGTTCTTACCTTACTATGTGGTGGTGTTGAAGGATGGAATAATTATTCCAGAGAAAGGAGAGCTACCATTTGCACTTATAACTTACATATTTAGCTTAGAGTAATGTGTTCTGATGCCCCTTCTAACCCTTCACGGCTATCATTTTTTTTTAAATACAGAAAACAAGGGAAACAACCGTCGTATTGTTTATTGTACAGTCATGAATGAAAACAACTTCCTTGTAAAAGACAACGACGTTAAGTCGGGTTATAGAGGAAACACCTCGTTTGTTAGGGAGCATCATGTGCTACAGGTGATACCAGACAGTCATCAAGCTACTGTCAGCAAAATTAGAGTTGAGGATAACTTAATTATAGGAACTTGGAATGTCAGGACACTAATGTAGAATGGATTAGACAACATCAAGATGGAAATGGAAAGAATGAATGTAAATTTATTAAGATCTATGTGAAATGTGATATTCTGGAACCAGGGGCGTCCTTAAAGTATCTGACACCCGGGGCGGACACTACATATTGCGCCCCCTTCCCACAAAGAAACGCACTTGCAGGTATATTTTAAACAGTAACATCTAGCATAATAGTGTTCAACGGCAGCTACTCCCTCCTGGCTGTCACCTGGGGCGGACCGCCTCCTTCACGCACCCCTTAATACGCCACTGTCTCGAACATATTAAATATATTCTGACAACTACACAAATAATGTGTTCAGGAGGAAGTTTCGCATAACATGAATTTAAAAATAGAAACAATGTGACCGCATCATTTGTCTGGGAAACGGTTAGTATATATATATACCTTGTATATATATTCCCGTTCACTTGTTTAAACACTTAATGCTTAGCATATTCCAGTTTCCAACAGTCTGAGCGCCTCATTGCCAGTCAGGTACTATGGTTTCTATGATGCCACATATTATTACTCGCAGTTGTCTTCCTTTGAGTAAGACTTCAGAGTTATTTTTAAACTTTATGTCACCAGTACCATTCCTGGAAAAACTCTACGGACATACAAATAGCCTGAAGCTGACAACAGCTTTCTTTGAGAATATTCAAGTAGACGTCTGAGAGTGTAAGACGTCTGAGAGTGTAAGACGTCTGAGAGTGTAAGACGTCTGAGAGTGTACTAAGAAGAAGAAACATTGTGTCTGTAATGTTGAGTGGTTGTACAGAACACTTATACGCAAAGAGTCATAATTCAATAGCCAGGTATAAAAGGTAAAGGTAAAGGATCCCGTTACACGCCCATTGAGGCATATTGGGAATATGGTGTTAGGCCCATATTTTCTTGACCATTGACACACTAGGGGTGATGTGGTCAGCATCACGCCGGCCGCCTTAACCTTCCAAGAGTTGCTCTGGTACCCAATTTTTGAGGCTGGGTAGACCCCGGAGCCGTTTGCTGTCTAAAAATTCCCACCTCAACTGGGGATCAAACCATATCTACACCAGCCAGGTATAGCAACTGTAAAATTAGGTTACCGTTTTTGCAAGTTCAGCGCAGATAGCGTGTACATTCATCGTTTTGAATTACTGCTCTGGTTAAGAATTCGCACCTTTTTCATTACCTAACGTAACAACAATCCAATACCAGTTTCTGGTTTTAGGTCTGCCGCAAAAACGACATGACGATTAAAAATAATTATTAAGTATCCTAAATTTTGTTCATTTATGTAGATATGAAGTTAGTAAGTTTACTAAGTGTAGATATTCTTCTTCTTTTTCTTTGTTCGTTCTGAAAAGGACGTTGGTTGCGTCGTGTCCGTTTACAGCAGAGCTGCGATATTTGCGCCTTCCGGCCGACACATCCGACCTCAGCACGGCATTTTTGGGACCTGGTTAGCCTTCCCTCTTCGATCCCTACTCACTCAGCCAGACTGCAGTGATGCAGCCTGTTTCCAGGACCACCACTTGGAGGTGGAGTAGGGTCATGGTCAGCTCTGGTTCGCTGACCCTGACGCAAGCAGTCAAGCTATGGGTCGCTAACTGCATTCCTCACTGTTGACGCGTCTTAGGTCCCCTAAGTGTAGATATGAAGTTTGCAAGAATACGTGGTGTATATTAGAAATTAACGATGTCTAGATATCACATTCACAAAGTATAGATAATGTTTACAATGTGTAGATAAGTTTACTAAGTGCTGAACGAAGTTTACGATTTGTATACAACAAGCTTAAAATGCGTAGGTAACAAGACGTTTCCGAGATGCAGCAAAGGTGGTTTTTCCCTTCCTCTTCATATTCAGTGTTTTCAGATGTTAAGATTATACTATGAACACAACTTTAGTCCATTCTTTTTTTTTTTATCTCGAGGATTCTTGCTGAACACTTTATATTTATTTCCTTGACCGTTTACCCCTTTTTTTTTTTTTTTTTTGGTTGTTTTTTTTTTTTTTTAAATCAATGTTCATGGCGTCATGGAGAGCTGGTTTCTTCAATTACTAGCCTTTTTTCCCCTTCTCTTATTTGCCAAGGATGAAGAGCCTAAAAGTAAAAATGGCCACGTTTCGCATCACAATTACTCTGATGTTTTATGTGGAAATGAACGTTTTTAAATTATTGATTGTCCAGGCTTGTTATGTGTGGTGTGTGGGGACACTTCCAGTGGCAAGCACTACGGTATTCTGGCATGTAACGGCTGCAGCGGTTTCTTCAAGAGAAGCGTTCGTCGGAAACTCATATACAGGTGATTAAACATACTTCTGTTGTATCTACGCCCAGTATCTTAACATCCTCTTCTGTTTCGTCAACATGGCTGCCCCTGTTCTGCCATTGTTCAAACAGCATAAACGCCCAATGAAGTAATAAGCGTAAAGCTATGTTTAGCATTTTTATTTAACATCGGCTTTTATTCCGTCTGTATAGATGTTTCTATTGTATCATTGTTAAGGCATGATAATCAGTTGTCGTTACTGACTCTCTCTCTCTCTCTCTCTCTCTCTCTCTCTCTCTCTCTCTCTCTCTCTCTCTCTCTCTCTCTCTCTCTCTCTCTCTCTCTCTCTCTCTCTATTTATTTGTAAATAACTTGTTCCACTCACAGTTCTTGATCTTTCACCTCAAGTGAACTGAGAGTTCGCTATCAGTAAAGTGTTTCCTGAATATTCTCTGCAAAATGTTCAAATATTTATTTCGCCGTATTTGATGTTTTTAATTTCCTGCTTTCTTATTGGGATATTTTTTTACGACTTTAACATAAGAAAATGAGAAAGATATTCCATGAAACGTTTCTGTTATTTGTTCCCCTGTGATTTATTATTCAGCCCTGACTTTGGTTTAGAATAGCTGTTTCAGAATGTTACTGTTATGTTATACTGTTGGTGGATGCGTTATTTGTGCAAGCAATATTTCCAGTTTGTGTGTGTGTGTGTACTGGACATAGAGGTTCGAAGCGTCATGCCCCAGTCTACTCAGGTGTAAAAATGGGTACCTGACTCTGTGTGGCAGCTGAAATTGACAAGGTGGTTACCTCACTTGGCCGTTGCATGCCCAGGTTCTTTGCCTCAGTAGCTAGCGATGACATGAAGATTGATTACAACAGTCACACACACAGCGATCGATGACACAACGCCAAACAGATCTTCCATATAACTTGTGAACGCCACAATCAACTGAAAATACTGTTTTTATTTACAATGGGTGGACCACTGTTGTTACTTGGACCTTCACAATCTTGGTCCGTCACCCTTCCTTCCTCAACTCTCGTTCAGCATCGAAACTACACATTCCATATTATAATATCTAACCATCAATGGTTGTTCAGGTGCTATCAGTATCTATCTCTTTTTCTTCCTCCCTAACATATCCTTGTCTATTGTTAACGTATCGCTCTGGGTTCAGGTTATCTATGTGATACCGGACTCCACCGGGGTTGTTCCTTTCCCTTTTTGATAGCTGGCCACTATTTTTGACGAGGAATAGGACTACTGTATAAATGTAAATAATTTCACTCTACGTACCCTTTTTTATACACTGAGTGGAGCCTAACTCGCTCTATCGTTCTTCCATCCTAGTCAAGAATTTATACTGTTAAAATATTGGGTTAATTACCACCCAATCTTGTCTCCTTGTCTGAGAACTTTCATAACACATTCTACTTAAGTATTGCCTTCAACATGGCTACCCTCGTCTCTCGCAGGTCTCTGTGGCCTGCCCTGCCTAACTCGCTTCTGACTCCAGCTGAAAAGTATGCCTAACCGGATTTCTGTTCATCTCTTTTTCGATCCCCGTCTCATGCACATTCTTATTTGCGCATCCCCTTTTTCTACTCTATCTAGATTTTCCTATATCTGATTTTCATTATTCGTTCCCTTATCTGTCACATCTACTCTTTTATTAGGGAAAGAAAAGGCAGCGAAGAGGTGAACTAGTCAACCCACATCTTAAAGCTGAGCCTAGTATAGTGACGTTTCTAATATTTCACTCCACTACTGCAATTCTGCTTTGGAACTAACATTGTTTATTGTTGGTAAGACCTCTCGGCATTTAGCGCGCAATATAAAACAGTCTGATCATTTACAAATTTATAAAATAAAAGTGGTGGTAACACTGTTTCAGTGAACTCTGTTTCTTACAAGTCCAAAGACGTGAAGCTGCTGGTATTCATAGTGTTTCACAGATAAATACGTAGGAAAAAAATTGTTTCATGTTTATATTCGATAATTTACAAATTTATAAAATAAAGGTGTTGGGAATATTGGTTCAGTGACCTCTGTTTGTTACTAAAAACCCAAAGATATGAAACTGCTTATAATCATAGTGTTTCACAGATAAATATATAAGAAAACAATGGTGTATGTTTACAATCAAATGGTTAAGTTAAATTAGTACAGTGAAAAGCGGTAAAAAAAAAGCTTCGCACTTGACTAAAAACTGCCTTCTCACACGATGATCAAGGGCAGAAGTGAATAAAACAAATTTAATAAACAAAAAAATCCCTAACTCTTCTCCTGAGTTAAGGGAGGCAACGTGGACGAGGAATTGAACTATTCACCAGGGCCATTTTAAGACAAGACGGGTCTCTGTGCTTTTTGATGTTTGGGACCCCCTTCACATAATGGGGAATAATTTTAATTTTTTTTTTTTTGAAACCCCTAATTATGGTGATGGTGTATACTAGTACTATTAATAGACTGGTTTGTTGGTTTGTTAGCATTGCTTACCACTTTTATTAGTAATTATTTTTGTTATTAATGTTTATTAGTAATTTTTTTTTGTTATTAATGTTTATTAGTTTAGCAAATAGTTCATGCGCTGTTATGATTTTGTCGGGGTGCATTATGTCTTTTAAGTTATTTTTGTTTTTATTGTCTTTTTAGAACGCTATGAATGCGATTGCAAAGTGCAAACATTTTCTTTTTATACATAAATCAATGCTTATTTTTAAATTTGTTAAACTCTTGCACAGGCCCCTTAAGAGCTCCGAGCCTCAAGGCTCCAGCCTACGTAACCTAAAGTGTAACCCAGCCCTGCTAATCACCCCATGTCTTAAGCTGGACCTAGCACAATGCAGTATCTAACACTTCAGTCTCCTGCGACAGAATCTGCTATGGGACTGCCTAATCCACAAGCACCATTTTCTAATATACTACTTGCTACACAGACTGTCATCATTATCATCGTCATTATCGCTCCTTACGGAGCATCGAGCCATCACTGTAGCTAGTCCCCTTGCTGGTAGCTTGCACCAAGCACTTACATGCTATGGCAGAGGTGGTTTCAGTGGCAACTTCTTTTACATGATGAGGGTTACTAGCCCCATGCACAACCTGCACAACCTCATGTTAGTCGTCTAGTGCGACCTGCATGAGAATGCAGTAGACTTAGTCTCGTCTCTACAGGGACCCTCTGGAACTACCCGGGGTATTTCCTAATGTCTTCTCTTCTCTTTCTATCGTGATCCTTATAGAGCATAGAACCACCACCACTCCAGCTGACTCCTTGCAGGAAACATGCATCACAAAACATTCGTGTGCTCTGGCTGTGATGGTTTCTATGGCAATTTGAAAAACATGGAAAGGTTGCCAACCCCCCCCCCTCCCCTTCCCATGCACAGCCTCATTTTAGACGCCTCATACGACACGTCTGAGTGTGCAGTAGTCATATTCTTTCTTTGTCTCTTCAGAGACACCCGGGAAATACACGGGGGGGGGGGGGGGGGGAAGAATGTGGAAGTTAAACTAAAAGCGAATTACAGCGCGGTTTAATTAAAAAAAAAAAGGTTCAGGTACAGATACAATGAACAGATAATAAAATGTAGGTATCATATCATGGTGTTTTTGTTTTGTTTTGTTTTTCTCGTTTTTGTTTGTTTAGTGTGTTTTTTTTTTAACATATACGCAAAATTGGTGATTTCGATTTGTCCTACTTACAATGATATGACAGATGTTATGCCACTTTGCAGTATCAGCAGTTATTCATATTATTTCGAATTGAAAACAATATATATTCTAGTTATAACCCATCAGAGGTTGAACGGGATATTTCTCAACATCAAAATACAAAAAAAAAGCATCATATAATTATTTAGAACTGTAAATAAATTTACATATACTAGCAAAAAGCAACTTATTAGAAGCGCCACATCCGAAGCTCTGATAGTCGGTATCACTGTGATGGTCTATTCCAGATGTCAAGCTGGAACTGGCATGTGCACAGTGGACAAAGCTCACAGAAATCAGTGTCAAGCATGTCGTCTCAAGAAGTGCATCCAAATGGGCATGAACAAAGATGGTGAGGCACGTTCTTGTGGTTCTTGATGTTACTCTTGTCTTCGAAATCGTTAATAATGTAAATATTATTGCAGAAGGTCACCAGCATTAGCCTATATTAATTGAAGTCCCCTTGGTACTTCTCATTTTGATTATCAACATTATCATTATTATTATTACTACTTCTCTAACTCTTAAATAAAGAAATAAATACTTTCCACTTCTTTATTTCTTACGAGTGCTGTAACATTCCCCTTTATTTGTATTATTTATTTACTATTCACATTTCTTGGGTTTTTCACTTTATTTATTTCAGTTGTCATACCATACATACCTGTCAGCTATTCTGCCCTGTTCTCGTTCTTCTATTATTTACTAGACACGGTATTACGGTCTTTGTCTTGTGTTATATGGCCTATACTGGTGAATAGGAAAGCTATAGAACTGTTTGCGTCTATAATTAGTCTGGGTCGTTCCTTGGTCCAAAATTTCGTAGTTACGATGAGCGTTGGTGCTAACTACCATTGTCCACGAAGCACTATTTTGTGATGCCGAGATGGCAGTGTGGTTAGTCATGGTTCACTCCCGTAGCGAGGCGATGTTCGCATTGTCCAGGGTTCGAGACACTGTTAAGCCTATCTGATTCATTGTTTTTCTGTTGTCTAGTTTTCTACTTTTTCGTTGCTTACCAGTTCTTGTAACATACCCCTGTATGCGTATGATTTATTTTTTGTAACTATTGGGTACTCGGACAACATTGCCCACGAACTCTTGACTGTTGGCCATCTCTCTTGTCTTTCTACTGTTAATTTGTTTCGTTCCTCCGCGAACAGTTTTTCCATGTTGTCAATGGTAACTCTTATTCCACATCAAAATAAAACACAGAGACACAATTATTTGTTTTACGAGGATGAATAATATTAGAGTTAATTTTAATTCTTGTATATTTATCAAAATGAAATTGTATGTTAGTGTAAGATCTATTAGAAACAGGTTCATTTCTTAACAACACTACAAAAGTAGCGAATTACTGCTCTAGAATGAATTGTTATAGCATGTAGAATTGTTGCACTTCAATAATTTTTAATAAAAAATTTATAATAAAATGTGATTATTGGATTCTTCTTCTTTTCCCTATTTGTTCCTTATGGAGCATAGAGCTACCTCTGCAGCTGGTCATATTTCAGAAAGCCTGCAGGCAGTGGCGTCACTAAGGGTTGGTGTCACCCAGTGCGGTAACTCATGGTGTCACCCCCATGGACCTCCTCCCGTACCAGACCATACAGAATCCTTAGTAATGTTTTTTGTACTAATGTTACTCGTAAATCGTAATTCCCGTATATCACTGAATGTAATGGAAATAGTAGTGACATAAACAACTAGCAAAATTAAAATTACACCTTTAAATTACAATTTCATACGCACAGCGTAAATGTATTTACATTTGCATAGTTTCATGCGGTTAAAGTGACAATTCGGTAAGAAAACGATAGAATTCGATGTAAAAACGTAGGTATATTGATACAGTACATGTAAGCTGGGCTTACGAAAACATGTTTTTGTGGTTAACTAACTACAGGGATATTTTAATAGAAAATAATACATTTCTGCTGAAACACTGCACAAAAATTGTATAGACAGTCATTTTGGTGTCACCCCCTCTGATGGTATCACCCGGTGCGGTCCGCACCCCCTCACACACCCCCCCCCCTAGTGACACCACTGCCTGCATGTGCTTTTCCAGTTGTGGTTGTCTGTATTAATATGTTTTGCGTAATAAGATTGCCAGTCCATGCACAATCTCCACCAAGTCGTCTCCACCAAGTTGCTTCAGGGAGTAGAAGTTCTATTCTTTACTTGTCTCCTCAGAGATCACCGGTAAATGTACAGATCATATTATTGGATTAGAAACATATTTATTTCAAAATAAAGGAGGAAAATAGTGACTTGCTGTACAGTCAAGTCTGTTGAAGTGACGTGCTGCACTAGGCCCTGCTCTTATACTGCTTCAGGTGGCTGCCCTTATCTCATCTAAGCAAAGCTTTCTCTCACTCTTGTTCAGCTGTCCAGAACGAACGTCAACCCCGCAACACAGCGCAGGTGAGGGAGGACCAAATAGAGCACGAGCTAGAACACCCACTTGTCCCATCTAACGCCACAGTCAGCGCCACCCACCCAGCATTTAGCCCCGGGGCAGGTCATAGGTTCATGGCCAGTCTGATAACTGTGGATAACGTGTCATCCAAGAATGATCCAGATGACCCAGGTATAATGAGATTTTTGTTCTCGTGTCAGTAAATATAAGTGTTTTATCGTGCATGTGATTATTCTTGTTACCTATCATCCGTAATTATCATACACGTGATTTTTTTTTTTTTAATGGCTGCTTGCATAGAATAGAAGCACTTACGTGCTATGACAAGATCACCAATGTGGAACCAATTCCAAGAACCAGACAAGTGCGAGTTTAACAAGAGATGAGAAGAAGACGCTAACTATGGATAGGGCACACAATGAGGAAACCTGTTGATAACATTACAAGACCTTCCTTTTTCTGGAATCCTCTGGGTAGGAGAGGCAAGGGAAGACCAAAGAGCGCATGGAGAAGAGAGCTGGAAATAGACATAACGTGAAAGATAGCACGGAACAAAAACACTTGGCACAAGTTTCTCAAATCGATTTGTTCTTTCATTTCCCCATCTTCCTCTTTAACTGTGGTTTCCATGTCAGATGACTAATAAGAATCTACAACCTTTTAAGGCCCAACCGCCCATATACGACCCGCCATGTATAAATCTACGATAATTTTGTAAAACAAGCATTAATTCCCATTGCGTCAAATATCGGTTATCTCATAAAGAAATTAAAGGCCTTCAAGTTTATATAAAAAGTTACATTCTAAAATACGTATTCAATCTTGGATACAAGTGTAAAGTCTAACATTTAGTGTTTAGTAATAGATGCTCTTGGATACAAGTGTAAAGTCTAACATTTAGTGTTTAGTAATAGATGCTCTTGAGCCTTGTTTTAGACATTTTTTTTTAAACAATTGGGCGTTCGAATTGTTAAAGACTTTCCTTCTCGCGGCAAAGTTAACGGGTTCCGAGTAGCATCACGCTCAAGTCTACCCATCTGTAAATGGGTACCTACCTAACTCTGCTCTTGAATTACGGAGGGCAAAGGCAGGGAGGAAATAAACTGTCACCGCACATCTTAAAGCTCGATCTAGTATAGTGAAGTATACACCCCACCACCACCACTAAGGTAGTATCTGCTTTAGGACTACCTTTAATTTTTCACTTTATTTTCCAGTGACTGTTTTGGAGCGCCCAAAAGGGTAGAGTTTTAACAGGCTTCTGCGATGTCGTTAACTTTTTTGTCTTAATTAAGACCTTTCAGGTTTACTAATTTTCTCATGTATTTATAAACATATACAATTCTGAACAAAACATGTAAATGAAAACTTTTCGGACTTACCTCGTTCATCAACTTCATGTTTTTTTTTTTTTAATTTTGTATTCAGGTGAGGAAAATATAGATGTAACCAGTGTCGAGAGTGAGCAAAGATCACATCAAGGTCATCAGCAGCAGGTGTACCAACATCCGAGTACTCTGTATATGGAGAGCGCCATCTACCCCCCAGGGCATGAAACTCTTTACGAATGTTCGGCGCGACTTCTTTTCATGGCGGTCAAATGGGCAAAAAATTTGCCATCTTTTGCGAATCTTCCATTCAGAGACCAGGTGAGTGTAGTGGGGTTTTTTTTTTTTTTCTTTTAATCTTATCTTCTGTTTAGAGACCATCGTCATCATACCTTCTTGTTCTTAGTGGACTAGAGGGTTGCAGCTGTTGCTCGCCACAGATTTCTATTTTGGGCCATCTTCTTCAGCTCTGCCCGTAACGTCCAGGTTGCTGTGGCTTTCTCTTCTGCCGCTCTTCTTTAGGTTATTTTGGCTTCCTTATCCTTCCCTTCCTTTGTGGGCTCCAGTATAGGGTATGTGTTTTTATGTTTGTTTGTTTTTTGTGTTTGCTTCTGCTTTTTTGGTTGTGTCCCTTAGAATAGTTCTTATAGGCATCCTTTCATTCATTAGTGTGATTCATGCAGTTCTATCTACCTCATCTGACGAGTCATACAGCATCAGCAACAGAATATTCATCTATGTCTACTAAACAGCTAATGTTATACTCCAGGGGAAAAGCTGCAGAGTTCCACATTATTTGGAGCCTAAAATCCTGAGTTATTCCTTCCATCGACATCTAAATATTTTCCTCCTTTGTCAGTGTTGCTTTCTAAATAAATACCACTATATATTGTTTCATTTATCTTGCCATTTCTGTTTTGAATTTTTTTCCCCCTATTATTTATACTACTGGACAAAAGTTAAGGGCCGCCATTCAATTTAGACAAGGTTTATATAATTCTTCGTGAGCAGGGTCGATTTTCCAAATGTCCGGCAGCTTGAAATCTCTCAAGAAGTCTCTGAATGGTAGAGTGGGACACTGCTAAACGTCTTGCAACATGACGAACAGATTGACCATCCTGAATCCATGCCATGGCTCGACCACGGTCTATAGTGCTGAGACTTCTCCTTGGTGGCATGGCTAATGCAGTGATCATTTCGACCACTTGTCATACTGATTTATTGCATACCAACGGTGAACACTCTTTACCGATGATCATTTTCCACGTGCATTCAAATTCAACTCACTTTTTCACCTTTTGAACTAGTGGGGCGTGTTGCAAAAACCACGAGTGTTTGCAGCAACGATGGCAATTTTCACGTGCGGCTTAAAGTGACCCAGTTTTTGGACATTTAAAAAAAATTACCCTAGTGCACACAGAAATGTATACACATTTCTCTGAGATCAGTTTTAATGACATTTTCACTTGTCTTTACAGTTTGCCAATCAATTATATAAACCTTGTCTAAACTGAATGGTGGCCCTTAACTTTTGTCCAGTAGTATATTTTAAATCTCTTTGTATTGTTTACAATTTTAGCCCTATCAGAGACCAAGTGTACTGTATTTAGCGTTTGCTAATCTTCACAAGCGAGTTGTACTTTTCTGTTGCTAATATTCCTTCAGAGACGACGTAAGTTTATTGATTGCTGCTGCTGTATGTTTATGATTACAAGCCGTGAATTTACCATTGAAAGTTGTTGTTCATTGTATTGGTTTTACCCGTTGCCGTGTTTTGTACTTAAAAAGTTGATTCGTGAAGTACTGGTCACTAAATACGAGTACACTTACTAACATGAAACAAACCGATGTCACGGAACTAATTTTTAATTCACGTTAAAGCGATGGTCTCGCGCAGCAAAGGTGCTGGGTTCCAATCACGGTACCCGCACGCTCCAGTCTACCCAGCTGTAGATGCGTACCTGACTTTAGGGAAGGAAAAGGCAGCGAGGAAGGAAACTGATCACCCCACCTCTCGATGCTGGACCTAGTATAGTGAAGTCTCTAACTCTTCCCTCCACTACGGCAGTCTCAGCTATGGGACTATCTTTACCTTTGAACTTGTTTCCTGCCTGGATGCCATTCTTTACCACTTTTTTTTTTAAATTCGCAGGTTATCTTGCTAGAGGAGGCCTGGAGTGAGCTGTTTCTGTTGTGCGCCATCCAATGGTCGATGCCGATGGAAGCTTGTCCTTTGTTCGTCATACCTGACCACGTGCCAGTGTTGACCAATAGTAAAGTTTCTCCGTTTTCAGACATGCGTATTCTTCAGGACGTTATGTCCCGATTCAAGACTGTTCAAGTTGATCCAGCAGAATTTGCATGTCTCAAGGCCATAGTTTTATTTAAGTCAGGTATGAAATATCTTAATTTTTCATAGATAATAACATTAAGTTAGTGTTATCTACTACTTAACAATCGTCTTAAGACTTGAGTCAAAACGGCATCTGTAAGGGTATTGAGCCGAGCCCAAAGGATTGGCAAACAGAAGATGACATATGTCCTTTTTCGCTCCGTAAAGAGCATTTACCCACCACTGCTATTGGACCACCACTGCTATTGGACCACCACTGCTATTGGACCACCACAGCTATTGGACCACCTTGCAGGATGCCTGCTCCAAAGTGCTCAGTATGTCCCGGCTTTGGCAGCACTGTTTTTCTGTTAACACGATCGCCAACTTCAGTATAGTTTTCTATTGGCCGCACTTTACGACATTGGACTAAGGTCAAAGGTGCAGTTGTCTGCTCATGTTCCCATGCGGGGTATTGTTTGTGTTTGGTGTTGTGGTTTTGTTTTATCTCGTTTTTGCTTGTTTAGTTTTTTTTTAAACATACAAGCAAAATTTGTAATTTTGATTATCCATATTTACAATGATTTGACAGACGTGATGCCACTTTCCCGTTTCGGCAGTTATTCATCTTATTTGGAATTTAAATCACTATAATTCCTAATTATAACCCATCAGAGGTTGAACGGGATATTTTTCATCATTTAAATAAAAAAATAAAAAGCCCATGCGGGGTGTAAATTCTTTATTCGTACGGTAAGCCATACGGGATATATATATATATATATATATATATATATATATATATATATAATATATATATATATATATATATATATATATATATATATATATATATATATATATAATAGCCCCTTCAGTTATAACTGACTATGGGAATGCGCCCCTGAGGTGACAGCCCTCAGCTGTTTATTTTCCTGGTGCTCCTTTCGACGTTGTCTCGTCTCTTCGGCTTGTTGTGTGAGCTTCTTTTCGCCCAATCTGGGATGGCGCCGTAAATAGCACCGCCATTTCGTGCGATCCGCAGCTTCATCCTCCCACGTTGCTGGATTTATGTCCAGTGCCCTCATATCTCTCTTGCAAAACCTGGTACCGTCACAATCCAGTCTACCCGGCTGTAAATTGGCACTATACTTTGCTCTTCAGTTAGGAAAGTCAAAACATCGAAGAAAGGGAAGCGGTCATCCCTACTCAGAGACCTGGGACGTAATATATTTACGCCACTATGACTTTACTCCAGTGTCTGATATGGAACTAATTTTTTTATGATATCCACTCTAATGCTTAAGTTTTCTAAATGATTCCTACATAACGAAAACTTTTCTATACTTGATCATAATAATAATTCAATATGTAATAAAGATACAATACTAGAAGTATGCATGATCAAAAGTTGTGTATCTTTTTGCAGATACTCGGAGTCTCAAGGATCCCCACCAGGTGGAGAGTTTGCAAGACCAGGCCCAAGTAATGCTGGGTCAGCACATAAGGGGACAGCACCCAACACAACCCTTTAGGTCCGTTCATGACATTTAATAAAAACTATTTAACTTTCATGATAATTTTTTAAAATGATGTCATTTTATTTATTTGTTTATTAACTTTCGTATTCAGTAAGTAAATCTTATCGTCAGAAGAAGCTTTAGAAAGCCTTAATTTCTTATGTCTTGTTTTAATTCGTGTATTATACGTCATCAGCGTATAGTGAAGTTGGCAGAGTGGTTATAGCGCTGTTTTCTCACGGCAATGGTGCCGGCTTCGAAAAACGGTGGCGTCAAGCTCAAGTTTCCTAGCTTTAAATGGGTACCTGGCTGCTCTTGAGTTAGGGGAGGCAAAAGGCAGCAAATAAAGGGAACTAGGCACCCCACCTCTCGAAGCTGGGTCTGGTATAGTGAAGTCTCTAACACTTCACTCCCCTGCGGCGGTATCTGGTATGGACGACTTTTACCATTTATTACGCGTCATGCTGTTGACGATAAAATGTCGACATAACTCCCTAGCCTTTGATCATTCCAGTATTTCACACACTTTCTATTTTCTCAGCCATCTAGCCAAGCCATCCCAAGTCTGCCTTTCATTGTCTTTTTTGCCCTAATTATTTTCCGTTGACACCAAAATACGTTGCAACCTAACGATCAATGCAAGTGCTTAACATACCCTTCAGACATAATATTACGGATCTGAGCTATCACTTATGCAAGTCTGCGCACAAAGCAGGTCAGCATGGCTTTTCTGAGTTATGGGCTGCGGCTAAGTAGCTTCCTCAGACGTGGGCTGGACGCCTTCTCCGCTATGAGATCGTGAAATGAAATGTTGAGAGTCCAGAATTGAATCTGAGCGGGCTTATATGCAGTTTCCCAGTCCGCATGAATTTGATTGAGTTTGATTTGATCTTCCTCTCATCAATTTGATTGGTTTTATCTGATTTGAAATGAATATCCTTTTTTCGATCCGATGAATGTTTCACTTTCGCTCATCTGCGTCTGATTGGCTCTATTTCCGCACCTCTGATTGGTTGCTTTTATTTTTCGTCCTCGAATAATTAGGTGATTCCTCGTTTTTTAAATCTTAGATATAGAAATATATAGATACGATAAATCATAAAGATTACTATTTACAGCGACATTTCCAGAGTGACTTGTTCGTGTCGCTACAAAGGTCAAGCTGCTACCCTGCTCCTCTCATGGAGCCGATAGTCTTGGAGGACATGTTTTACCGACAGACTTAGAGGACATGTTCTACCGACAGTCTTAGAGGACATATTCTACCGACAGTCTTAGAGGACATATTCTACCGACAGTCTTAGAGGACATATTCTACCGACAGTCTTAGAGGACATATTCTACCGACAGTCTTAGAGGACATATTCTACCGACAGTCTTGGAGGACATATTCTACCGACAGTCTTGGAGGACATATTCTATCGACAGTCTTGGAGGACATGTCCTACTGTTTGTTTGTCCACCCTATATAGACACATATCTGTCAGTCCGATTTTCAGTTTGTTTAACGGGTAGTATTTGAGTCTGCAATGGCTATTTCTTAGTCTGAAAATTATCACTTGATCTCTTCTTAGTAATGCATACTATGGTTCTGCAGTACTGGACTCTGGGTGATCCTTATCCATTTTTCTTTAAATTTATTTTTTGATTCAATATCTTCATATGCTCCCTGTCTTCAGTTTGAATTGTTCATCCTCCTTCTTTTGTAAGTCTGTCTACCTTCTCATTTCCATAAATCTTGCAGTAGGCACGGATTCGCCGTACCTATACAGTTTTGAATGTATAGCTGGTTTCCATTAGCAGCTGTCATGTATTGTATATTTCGCAGCTGTTCTGTGTCTATTGTATATGTAGATGTCTCCTCAGAAATCCCAGTTCTGTCTCCTGCCGTACACCAGCATTAAGAAAAGGCGCTGGATAAGACTAAAAAAAATAATAACGATGTGATCTTTAACAGTAAAATAGTTACACAACTATGTCGTATAGTAATATAAGTATATAAACCAATAAAACGGTATTGAATAAACCAATAAAACGGTATGTCGTATAGTAGCTTACAACATAATGAATCTTATGGAAAGGGGGAATTGTTCGTCTTCTCCGTACACTCTCAGATGTCTACTTGAATATTTAAAAAAAAAGCAGCGGTCTGCTTCAGGCTATTTGCATCTCCATATATTTTTTTTCCGATGGGGACGAAAGGGGACGAGCGATCACATTTTTATATTATCAACAGCTAATAGAAGCTCCCATGTTTCTCGTTATTTACACGTATCAGATCTTAGAAATGTGTCAATATAGTCACAAACAATTAAAATATTAAAAAAAACGTTTTTACAGTTTAGTCTAGGACAGGTTTACAGAAATGTACACACTGACAACGGTAGAGACAACTCTATCCTTCATTCACCACGTAACCAGTAAATTTATTACTGACGAAATCATGTTTTGTTTCTTTGCAGGTTTGGCAGACTTTTGCTTGTTCTTCCCACTCTGCGTTATGTACCCTCAGACCGGATAGAAAGACTTTTCTTTGGTCGCACTATTGGAAACACGCCGATGGAGAAACTTTTGTGTGATATGTTCAAAAGCTAGTGTCTTTTTTTAATCTTTTATTTTATAGAATTTTCTGACATGGCTGCATTTATTTCTTGTTGTATGAACTATGGCTGTAAAGTAGAGTGACCAGACATGACGGAATCGTCCCGTTTTCTTCCCATCGCGTTCTGTTGTCCGACAAATTACAAAGTTAAAGGACGTTCACTGTCCCGTAATGTTTCCTGTTCATTTCTATTTGTGTACAAATTCAGAGTACATGTACATCGGCTCTTAAGAGATGTTAATACTTAATTTACATGCCTACTAAGCTGAGAATAATTGAAGAAAGTTTGTTTTATAAGGTTGAAAATATTATACTTTTGTTTTATAGGGATGGCAGCGCCAGTTGTTTGTTTTACAGAGTTGGCAACACCGGGAGTTAGTTTTATAGGGTTAGCAACACCACGAAATTTGTTTTATAAGGTTGGCAATACGAAACGTTTGTTTTATAAGGTTGGCAAAACCAGTCGTTTGTTTATAAGGTTGGAAACACCAGAAGTTTGTTATATAACGTTATCAGTATCATACATTTGTTTTATAACATTGGCAAAAGCCAGACGTCTGGTTTATAAGGCTGGCAACACCAGACGAGATGGCAATAGCTCTCATACCAATCTGAGCAATCCTTCCATTGATTCAGGTACCAGTTTAGGGAGAGTTATTTTCAACGTTCAGAACAGAGCCTAAGACGCTGTATGTCTAAAATACTTGCAAACTTGTTTAATTTTGTTGTTTGTTTGTTAAGAGTGATCATGGCGTTATCATTTTTCTCTGTTTACTCACTATGGACATAGAGCCACAACTGTAACTAATGCCCTTGCAAGCGAAACCAACTCATTCATTTGTTTTTGCATCAGTTGTTTGTGCAGCTATGTGTGTTTTACACGATGAGGTTACCAGCAGAAAATCTGGTTTTAGAGCAACACGAGGAATATCAAAAGGCAGATGGATAAATAACATTACAGAAATCCAACATCAACATGGACTCACACCAGCCAGTGCGACACTCACACCAGCCAGTGCGACACTCACACCAGCCAGTGCGACACTCACACCAGCCAGTGCGACACTCACACCAGCCAGTGCGACACTCACACCAGCTAGTGCAACACTCACACCAGCCAGTGACACACACACCATCCAGTGCGACACTCACACTAGCCAGTGCGACACTCACACCAGCCAGTGCGACACTCACACTAGCCAGTGCGACACTCACACCATCCAGTGCGACACTCACACCAGCCAGTGCGACAAACTTGGCTCAAGAACGAAATCTTCAGTTACCAAGACAACGCTTAACGGCAAAATTGAACGGGAAAAGTAAAGTACGAGTAAGTAGAGGAGGCTGCTAGCCCCATGCACAACCTGGCATTAGTTGCCTCTTACGTCATGCTGAGGCAGTAGTCGTCCTATTTTTTCTCCAGCTCTTTAGAAACCCCCAGGAACTACATGGGGCAGTAATCATGAAAGCGTTGTTGCCCCTGAAAGAACGCAGAAGAATGCTGAATGACGTAAGATGACTAGGCGTAACGATTGTTTGAAAGTGCCAGCTACTAATCCGCGTGACTAATTAGTTTGTGTATCATATATATTTCTGTTTTCTTTTATTTATTGGCATACACATTTCTTCGCTGATGGTTGCTGGTTAGACCGTAAACGTTCATCTAATTATATTTATTCTTGCAGTAGTTTTGGTGTCCTATAGGGTATAATATCAATACTGGCGGAGCACGATGGTAGGAAACTCTATACAGAGCGATACAACATGAGGCAATCTGATCATCAGAAGGGGTCCTCCCATCGAACAAGTGTTTCGGCCCTGTATACTCCTTCGTTTAATTCGATAATAAAACGTAAGAATTATAACCTTGAGAAATACTATTGTAAATGTACTAATTATATTGAGTGCTTGAATTCATAATGCTGAACCTGAAGTCTTAGTTTGCTTGCTAATACCTTTGTCACGAACTAGACACTTCTGCCACGAATCAAAGCACTCTGGGAGGTGTCTGATGAACCCTCGTTAATTTATTAAAAACAGCTCGCTGGATAGCAATCAGTGACGCGCGTTCCTTTGAATGATTTTATTCTAAATTAAAATGAAGTTTAATTATATATATATATATATATATATATATATATATATATATATATATATATATATATATATATATATATATATATATATATATATATATATATATATATATATAAAACTTAAAATAGAATACAACGCTCCATCTGTTTAATATAAATGTCCTTAAACTTTGTAAAAGGTTATTTTTATTTATTATAAGGACATTTTTAATATTTAATTTTGCGGACTCAAAGCGTTGTTTAAACTAAAAATATTAACTGGAAATTTTGTGCAACGGACCACAGTTCCCAAGCAGAATGTGAGATTTTCTACCGTGGCAATGTCCCAATCCGTACTTTATTTATGAAAATAATACGCCTCCCACTTGTATAAGTGGGTTTTTACCAAGGCCTCGGAGTCGGTCGTTTTAAGTGGAGTCTGAGTCGGTAAAAAAATGTCCTGATGCCAAATGACTAGTAAACAAACTGTAGACGGACTTCAAATATTCAAAGAGTCTGAAAATTAGTTGGTCGATTCCACAACCATGGTTTTAACTCCTTTGGCTAGATCAGGGATTCCCACCCCTTTGTCGGCCCTCGTACCCCTTTGGCTTTTTTTAAACCTTCCCGTACCCCCTATTCCAGCGTCCGATTAGCAGAGTGGTTACAGTGCTGGCCTCTCACGGTTAAGGTACTGTCTTCGAAACACAGTGGCGGCACGCTTCAGCCTACCTCATGGGACCTCACTCTGCTCCTGAGTTAGGGCAGGCAAAGGCAGCAAGAAAGGGAGCTGATCACCCCACCTCATGAAGCTCATGTGTAGTGACGGTTGCCGACACCTACCGTAGAAAACATACACAGGCAAGAAAATGCTTCCCTCCAATAGTAAATCTGAATTGTAGCTAAATCGTAACATACATAACGACATACTTAAAGAACGAAGTAAAAACAGTAAAACTGTTCCACATGCGTATAATTTCTTACAAAAGAAAGCAAAAATGGTAGATGATCCATTAAACAATATACCTATCGGTACGAGATCGGCTGATATAGTATAGATTTTGAATTAAATGCGCCAAAAAATACAAAGAATGTATAAGATTTTTCATTCCTCTCCATGAATTTCCCAGGGGAGATCACTCTAATCTCTTGTTGAGGAAAATAGCCCATTTCCGCCAACGCCATTGTAACACATTTTTGTTGCGCTATGCCTCCCCGGCCCTTTTTTTCCCCACGAGGAATATTGATAAGACTATCTATTTTGATACGCCTCTGTACTTTTGGCGCCCAATTAAGTGTACGAAAACATAATAAACGTTAAATGCAGGCTATAGTACTGGCTTTGTTATACCCATTTGCGTATACGATAATATAATCTACATTCAAATATTCTAAAAACAGACGTCAATTAAAGTGTATTTGAACCTGTATACAGCGTCTCTGACGTTTCATTTTCTTTTTTTAACCCTTAACAGACCGGGCCTTTTAAAATTACGTTCTCGTTTCCTCACACCTCCATCGGATATGTTCTTTTGATGAGTTCCTGCATGCAATGTTTGTGCCTTTGTTATATACAGGAGCGTATATAAAGTATTTGGCACTAGGGGCTGATCCATCCTTTGGCTCCTCCGGTAAAACACACAGAAAAATATGTTATGCTTGCAATTAGATTTTAAAACAGTACAGTATTGTCATAATTATGTCTGATGTTAACCCTCCCCCGGTTACCAGCCGGGGCGGATCGTCCCCTCGCAACCCCTTCCTTACTACGCGACTTGTTACACATAATTTAGTTGAAAATAGCCCTTTATAGACTTCATAACCATCTTATACCCTGAAATATGTTTTAGTTTAGTATTTCATTATGACTTTCTTTCCTACATGCATTTTGAAATCACATATGTAACTTATTACAGCATTGGGAAGTGTCCATAACTGTATTCGCGACTGTGTAAGCTTATTGTTAACATACTTTTTTTGAAAGCATACTTAGTTCTCGTCAGTCACATAACCTAATGACACATTTTTATACTCCTCAAATAATATTTGTATATAATGTTTTTGTACAGACATTTTACGTTTATATAATCTACATTTTGTCATCTGAATCTTTTGTGTGAAGATCTGAGAGTAAGAAGTTATGATAGCTTTGAAAGAACTGCTAGACACTGGGAGGGAATATAAGTAACATACAGATCAATGCGCAAATACAGTGGCAGGCAACCTAGGAGTTGCTGGGATCTACTTTAGAAATGCTGAGCTCTTTTAAAGATCTGCTTGATAAAATGAGATATATTTTCAGGCTTCACAATATTTGGTTTGGTTTTAAGGACTATCTTTATTGCACACGGACAACTCCATCAGTGCTCCGATCTCCTCCTTTAGATAACACAAGGAAGATCTCAGCACAGTGCACGAACTCCGTAGCACCTGCAAGAATCCCAATGTGTTTATATAGGAATCACACATTCTATAAATATATTTGGAGGGTAGGTTTATAACTTTTAAATTTGACCAGGGTAGCGGCCTTATGGCCTACTCTTTACAACCACTGTGGGATTTTTAACATGCGCAACTTGCACACGGGACCTCCTATTTTTCCGACTTATACGAGAAGACTAGGCATCCGATCTCACTACCCATGAGACCAGGGGGGAGTATGAAATCTTTAGGACCACTGGTTCTAAAAAATAATGTCCATAAATTATATCCCTCCGAATATTTGGAATTTGTAATAAGCATGGTCTATATGTAACTTTTATTTCTGCTTTCCACAATTCCATTGATAGAAGGGTGGAAAATTCCATAAACTAAATTATATTTTACTGAATTTTAACTTCACGTCAAAGACAAGATTGCATTCCTATTGTGTGAAGTTCATGAACAAAGTGAATATTTAGTAAACTAGGTCACCTGGAACGAGGAAAAGTAGGCCTACCTGGAATCCTGAGGGTGCTTCACTTTTAAATGCCAGTGGGACACAGCTAATCCAAAATTTGCCAAGCTTATAAATTCGTTCTTTTCTTCTTTCCAGCACGTAGAGATCTACCAAATCATCCCCGGATGTACCGGTAGAGCGAGATCTGTTGTTCACTATGACAAATTTTAAAAGAAGGAGTTTTGCCACGTTTTGGCAAGGAGCGCACCGTTCAACCTAGACACAAAGTCCGTTGGTTATATTAGGACGTAATTCCACATATAAAAGACCCTGTGGCCCGATCTTTATATATAACACAAATAAGACATTAAATACTAAGTAAGTGTGATCAAGAAGGCATAAACTCTAAAATACACCAAAAGTTATAACTCATAGTTATGAGGTAGTGTCTAACAGTTACACAACTAAGTGTTAACAAATTATTCAAATCCTGTTGCTACTATTACATCCTACATACTACCATTCCTGGAAAAGCTCTATGGAGATAGAAATAGCCTCAAGCTGACTACTGCTTTCTTTGAACATATTCAAGTTGACGTCTGAAAGTGTAGGAAGAAGAAAAAGACATCCTACATGCATGCGGAGCCGCTCTTCTGCTCTCTGTATTTTCTGAGCAAACATTTTATAATAATCATGAACAATAAGCTCTGAATAAAGATTGTTTTTGTTTATTTTTTAAAATTTATGTAAGCATGGGGCCACAGAAACTATTTAGTACTTCCGTGAACCTTCTTTTAGCTGCAGATAAGGAATTTTCTGATACAAACTAGTGTAAAAGCTCGTCATAAGACGAAATTAAATTCAAAAGCACCAACACCTAACGGCAATTTTACTTATTCAAAAGTATTAAAAAAAAAAATATTTGTTTTACATCTGATGTTAAAAGTCTGAACATGACAGAAGAGCATCTTGATTTTCTGTTGTTTTAATCTGGTACAACTTAAATCATGGATCTCCGCATCTTCCTGTCTCCAGTTCATGTACTGTTTATCAGTTGTGGTGTTGACTTCTTTCCATACAGTATAATCAAACTGTTCATGCACACCGTCATTTGCACATTTTTCTTTGGTAAGTGTTACTATTTTTAGGAGAGTACATATAAGGGAAACAAAACAATTAATGTCTGATTTTCAAACAAAGTTGCATCCCTTAGCGTTACGCGCTGACAGAAAAAGCTGGGACTTTATATATAGGATATGGATCTGTAGTGTGGCTGAGAGGAAGGGAACTGGTCATTCCCTCCTTCCAAAGCTGGATATAGTTTAGTGAAGGGCTCTGTTACTTCACTCCCCTATGTCAGTATCTGCTATAAGACTAACTTTACCTTTTCATTCATTCACAACCCTCCACTCCACGTGCCATCATCTCAAGTTCTTTCCACGCTCTCCTTATCATTTTCACCTCTGTTTCCAGCTCTCTTCTCCATGTGCTTTTTGGTCTACCTCTGCTTCTCTTGCCCTGGGGAATCTAGAACAAGGACTGCCTTGTAATGCTATAAACAGGTTTCCTCATTGTGTGTCCTATCCATCGCCATCTTCTCATCTCTTGTTCCACTGGCACTTGTCTAGTTCTTGTCATCAGTTCCACGTTGGTAACCTTGTCATACCATTTTAATCCCTCTATTCTACGCAAGCACCCATTTATGAAAGTCTGTAGCTTTACCTTTTAATGTGGCTCAAATTTGGAGAGAATGTCAAAATATGGTCTAGATCAGATCTCTGCAATCTTTTTTACTTCACAGTACACTTAAGTGCCTTTCTAAATTCCCCAGCACTGTTTGGTTTGGTTTGAAGGACTATCTTCATTGCACACGGTCAACTCCATCAGTGCTCCGATATTCTCTCTTAGATCACACAAGGAGGATCTCAGCACAGTGCACGGAGTAATAATTCGCTGCAACAGGGGCGTGCTTTAAGTATGTGGCACCCAGGGCGGATCCTACATTTTGCACCCCTACCCCATAAAGAAACACACTTGCAAGTACATTTTATACTGTAAGTACTATCATAAACGTGTCCGAAGGCCACCCTTCTGGCTGTCACCCAGGGTGGACCGCCTCCCTCTTAGTACGCCACTGCGCTGCAGTCATAACGATGGTTTGGTAGATGATAATTCAACTTATTATTTGTAAAATTGTACATGTGAGATTCTTTCGTAAAAATTTACCATAACAAATAATTTTGGTATAAAATTATATGGTGTATTCTGCCTGGTGTCTGGCACACTAGGAAGACACCCACAGCTTACAACTTACTGGTCTAGGTCGCGACAACTGGCGAATTTAAGAGAAAAAAAAATCAAGACAAAACTAAAATCTTATAATAACAGAATCTTTATACATTTATAACAACCAAACAGTGACATCTTCTCTAATGATGCTTCTTCTTACTTCTTTGTTTGCTGGGAGAGGCTGTAATAATGTATATTTGTTTAAATCTGAGTAGCTACACTTATTTGAGTTAACAAATTATTATGTTGTTCATAACCATCGGTAAGATGGTTATAAGATACTGTCCAATAGTTACACAACGAAGTGTAACCAAGTATTCAAAGCCTCAGACTGACCACTGCTTTCTTTGAGCATATTCAAATTGACATCTGAGGGTGAACGAAGAGGAAGAAGAAGAAATCTTATTGCTACTATTACATCCTACAAACAGTGTTACATGACATAATAAATATAACCTACCTAAACTTAAGGTAAAGGTAGTTCCCATAGCAGTGGCGTATTCTCTATGTGTGCTGTGCGTGCTGCGCACACCTATACCCGAAGGAAAATAAAAATTTAATGTATTATTCTATAAAATATTTCTCTTATAATGTTCTGCTTTCGGACCGCACGCATCAGGATAACGGATTTTCCCGCATAGAATCTACGAGTATATCTTGTTTCAGTTTCCCAGACGCGTTTTATAGTGCAGTTTTTTTGGTTGGTAGCAATCGCCCGAAGTTTCTCGGGTAATTCCGTCACTATGCGTGCTGCTCCTTTCGGTTTTACGTTTGAAGACTGGTTTGTGTGGATCGGGGTCATGGCCAGATACGTCAAAACAATACGAACATGCGTGCGGTGGTCTTGCAGCTCTCGAGTTGTAAAAATCGGCTGTGTCCGTCCAGTGTTTTTTGTGATTAATTTTTGTTAGTTGCCGGGAATGCAGATTATTACAGTGAGTTTCAAGTTGTAAGTTAATTAGTATTTCGGAGATAATTAACATATACCCCTAATAACTATCGTTGCGTAATTGAATATAGTTGGTTTTTAAATTAAGAGGGGAAGAAGTTAAATAGTAGGCGTACATATTCATTTTAAGTAGCAGCACGCCTAGCTCGCATTACCAGGATACGCCACTGTCCCATAGTAGACATTGCCATAATGAGTGAAGTGTTAGAGACTTTACTGTACTTTGTCAAGCTTTCTTTTATGAGGTTGTGTGACCAGTTCTACATCTCGCTGCATTTTACTTTCCCTAACACCACGAGCAGTCAGGTACCCATTTAAGATGGGTAGACTGGATGCTACAATGTTTAGATCATGGAACCCAATGAGGAAAGCACCGTAAACTATAAATAGAAAATAAAACTTCTCAGCTGAAATGAGGACATCTGCTGCGATGAAACAACTGTCATGTTTCTCCTCTTTATTCTTGATATGTGCGTCAAGTGGAAGAGTGGTTAGAGTATTCTTCTCAAGGCAAAGTTGCTGGGTTTGAAACCTGGTAATATCATGCTCCAGTTTATCAAACTGTAAATGAGTACATGACTCTGCTCCTCAGTTAGGGAAGGTAACGATAGAGAGGAGGGGGACCTGTCACCCCACCTTATAAAGATCAAACCTAGTACTGTATAATGACGTCTTTAACACTTCACTCCCTTATTGTTCTAGAGCTTACCATGACACACAACAATAAATAAACCGATTAATTAATTTGTCAATAATAAAACTGTATTCTGTACATAACAAAATTGTTTAATAGCATACTTACTTACTTAGTCGTTCCTCTTCTACCCCTAGGTGTAGAGGTTGCCAGAGAGAACGCCATACTATTCTATCTTCCTCCTGGCCTGGTTCCAATCTAATCCTCGGTCCTTCAAGGATTGTCTTATGTTTTCCTCCCAGCAAACTTTGGGTCGTCCTGGAGGTCTGGATCTCTGGCTCTTAGTTTCCCATATTTGTTGAGGTAGCAGATCTTCTTCCAATCTGCATACATGACTCAACCATCATTTACCTGTTATCACTGATATCAAGGTCAGTTTTCCCACTAGTTATTACAATCAGGAGCGTCCAACTGGCAGAGCAGAGCGCTGACCTCTTCATGGCAAAGGCACCGGGTTCGACACATGGTGGCGTCACACTCCAGTCTACCTAGCTGTAAATGGGTACCGGACTCTGCTCTTACATTAGGGGAAGGCAAAGGCAGCAAGGAAGGGAACTAGTCACCCCCACATCTCAAAGCTGGACATAGTATCGTGAAGTCTCTAGCACTTCACTCCCCTATGGCAGTATGTGCAATGGGACTACGTATACCTCTTATTACATTCTTCTGTTTCTTTGTTCACTCTCAGACATGGACTTGAATTTGTAAAAGAGATTATTACAATCAGACTGTGTAAACACCTTTGGATCTTCCCAGTAAATGTTTTACCTTAAAACCAATGATAACATTTTAATTAATTCAATGCCATAGCTCATTTTGTGCAAAATGTCAGCCAACAGCTAATTCCCTAGAACCAAAATGTCAGCCATCACTCCAACAGCTAATTTCCTAGAACCAAAATGTCAGCCATCACTCAAACACTGAATTTCCTAGAACCAAAATGTCAGCCATCACTCAAACAGCTAATTTCCTAGAAACAAAATGTCAGCCATCACTCAAACACTGAATTTTCTAGAACCAAAATGTCAGCCATCAATCAAACAGCGAATTTCTTAGAACCAAAATGTCAGCCATCAATCAAACAGCTAATTTCCTAGAACCAAAATGTCAGACATCACTCAAACAGCGAATTTCCTAGAACCAAAATGTCAGCCATCAATCAAACAGCTAATTTCTTAGACCCAAAATTGATGCCAAGGAAGTGACACCGTTTAAGTGTTTTTCAACATGCAAATTTAAGTGAATTTTAAATGATTTCTACAGAAATCAAAATTAACATTTATATTATACTCCAAAATACGTTTTCATTATAAATATAGATAATTGATTTACTTTTGAGCTAAATCTCGTTACGTACAATGGGGTATTGATTTCTTTGTATGCAGTCTGTTGAGGGTTAAATCACAATTTGATTTGAATATTCATCCTTCATGACAAAGAACAGATTTACTGTGCTCTGTTGAATGTTTATGTTCTATCATGAATAAAGAACAATGCTGAAAATATTTTGGCGCAAGTAACTTGCATTATGATTTGTTGTCCAATTTTTGTTTATTACCGTAAAAACATACACATAAACATACAACAGCATATTTACAGCGTACACTCGTCAACCTGGACATTAATTACCCAAGTCCAGATGTATCAATACATTTTTTCCTTTCCAGTATATCATGTCCTGCTATCTTATGTAACTAAGTAAATAAATTATTCACTACCTTATGTAACTAAGTAAATAAATTATTCACTATCTTATGTAAATACATTATTTACTATCTTATGTAACTTACTACTTACTTAGTCGTTCCTCTTCTACCATGAGGTGTAGAGGTTTGTAAGAGAGAGCGCCATACTATTCTATCGGCTGTCTTCCTCCTGGCTTGGTTCCATTCTAGTCCTCGGTCCTTCAAAGATTGTTTAATGTTGTCCTCCCAGCGGACTTTGGGTCGTCCTGGAGGTCTGGATCCCTGGCTCTTAGTTTCCCATGCTTGTCGTGGTAGCCGATCTTCTCCCATATTGCAGACGCCAAACCATCTCAGTTGGGACTGTTTTACTTGGGTCTGCAGGGGTTGGGTTTTTAGGCCTTGACGTATCGTCTGGTTGCTGACCATGTCTCTTCTTGTTACTTCAACACCTTCCTCAGATACCTTATTTCTGAGTCTTATGTAAACTAAATAAATACATTATTCACTATCTTATGTAACTAAGTAAATAAATTATTCACTATCTTATGTAACTGTAAATAAATTATTTACTATCTTATGTGGATTTTAAAGCTGCATCCAAGGTGGAATGGGTTCATTTGCTACACAAGACAACAGGAGGCTGAGACACTTGGGAGTCATGACCCAGGTCCCCCCCCCCCCCCAGAGTTTAAAGGAGAATAATGGGCCGAAACACTTGTTCAACGGGAGGGGAGAAGGGGGGACTGCTTCTGATGATCAGATTGCCTCCTGTTGTATCGCTCTGTATAGAGTTTCCTATCATCTTGAAACACTCTTTTTCTGACCAATCCTTAAACAGAAAGGGGTGGGAGTGGAACCACGTATAGAATGCAAACAGGAGAATACCAAAATCCATAAAATATAGCTTAAGGCAAGGATGAATCCCCTGAACTTGTCTCTTTGCATAAAGAAAATATCATGATAGATATCGATTATATTAAAAACAATAAAAGTTGTGGGACATTCAAAACAATAATGTACTGTACTGATAACAGGGACTCCCAGCTATAGCCTACAACATCACTACAAGTTTAGAGTTAAAAGCAAGAAAAATAAATAATGGCTATATGAAAAAAATAGACAATTCCTGAAGGCTCAATACTTGTAGAAGAGAAAATACTGAAGCAGTGGATCTTATAACAGGGATTACGTTCGTCAACTGAACATGTGATGTAACGGACTAACAAAATGTGGCAAATTGAATTAATAGACTTGGCATAATATTGAATAAAACTTTCATGAAAAAAAAAGATTCTTAAAAATAAAATGTCTGCTGGAAATACGTTATACTTATATTACCAGCCTGTCCTCCATATCCAAATGATTCATCAGGCCTGTGAAATGTGAAATGATGACATATGTAGTGAAATATGTGTACAAATCACGCTTCTTTCCTGATGGATGATGATGTGAATTCTGCAAAACTGTACTTACTCTCTGACACTTTCCACCTGTAATTTAGTCAGTGATTTATATTTGACTCTTTAAGCAAGAATAATGCTTGAATAAAGTCAGGAAAAGAAATTTCAAAATTCTCTTTACCTGATGTGCCCAGTGAATCCTGAACTTCGCCACACCTGTGGCTTGACTCATAATCCTATTGTCTACTCAGAATCTTTGGTATACATTGTGCTTCTTCTTCTTCGTACACTCTCAGACGTCAACTTGAATATGTTCAAAGAAAGCAGTGGTCAGTTTGAGGCTGTTTCTTTCACACTGTGCTTGAAAAGTCACTTACACATTCTTTTTACAATATCCTCACTTGTATCCATTCTTTATTTGACTTGTACATGTTTGTTGAAGTTTTTTGGTAAAAAGTTTTTTATGGGATGGGGTAACCCCATGCCCAACCCTCCTTAGTCGCTTTTTACGACATGCATGGTAGGGTACAGTGTTACTATTCTTTGCTCCCCTTTCGGGCCCCGGTAACACATTTGTATCCATTGGATATACATAAAACAAATGTCAAATCAATCAGCAATAACAGCTATCAGAGAAATAAGTTTTATTTGTTTACTTTTTATTCACAGAAACATAATAAAGCCAAATAAAATCTAATAAGGCCAGATAGTGACATTACGAGAGACAGCAAAAATTGCTGCCCGCTATGATATCATGTGTTGAACAAACCGGATCTCACGCTAAGCTGTAAAGTTAATAAGGTAAGGTAAAGGATCATGTTACATGCCCACTGAAGCATATTAGGAATATGGTGTTAGGCCCATATTTTCTTGACCATTGGCACACTAGGGGTGATGTGGTTAGCATCACGCTGGCCGCCTTAACCTTCCCAGAGTTGCTCTGGTACCCAATTCAAGAGACTGGGTCGACCCCGGAGCCAGTTGCAGTCTAAAAAATCCCACCTGAACTGGGGATCAAACCTTGGACCACTGAGCTAGGAAGCCAGTGCTCTAACCACTGCGCTACCACGGCTTCTGTAAAGTTAATGTGACATAGAATTTTATGAAATAAAATGACAGTTAATGCCTTTAATTATGATGTTTGTTTCATAAAAATTAGTCAGATAGGAGTGAAGAAATAAGTTTACAAATAGGAAGCGACTTCAATCACCTTGTAGTTTAATGGTGAATGCCTTACTGAAGTCAAGGCTAGACCTGTAAAAGTAAAGTCAAGGCTAGACCTGTAAAAGTAAAGTCAAGGCTAGACCTGTGAAGGTGAAGTCAAGGCTAGGTCTGTAAAGGTGAAGTCAAGGCTAGACCTGTAAAGGTGACATCAAGGCTAGACCAGTAAAGGTGACATCAAGGCTAGACCTGTAAAGGTGAAGTCAGCCTGTCAAAGCTTGAAAAGCATTCTTAGCACCAGAAAACCTGCTGACAGTGGGGGAGGAAGATGTTATTGCCCCATGTACATCCCGGGGGGATGTCTCATGAGACAAAACAGAATAGGAATACTGCTCCCTCAAAAATGTGTTGCTAGGTGACTAAAATGAGTATGTGCATGAGGTTTACAACTTACTTACTTACTTAGTCGTTCCCCTTCTACCGTGAGGTGTAGAGGTTTGGAAGAGAGAGCGCCAGACTATTCTATCGGCTGTCTTCCTCCTGGCCTGGTTCCATTCTAGTCCTCGGTCCTTCAAAGATTGTCTAATGTTGTCTTCCCAGCGGACTCTGGGTCGTCCTCGGGGTCTGGATCCTTGGCTCTTTGTTTCCCATGCTTGTCGTGGTAGCCGATCTTCTCCCATTCTGCAGACATGGCCAAACCATCTTAGTTGGGACTCTTTTACTTGGGTCTGTAGGGGGTGGCATTTTAGGCCTTGACGTATCGTCTGGTTGCGTACCATGTCTCTTCTTGTTACTTCAACCACCTTCCTCAGATACCTCATTTCTGAGGTTTGGATCTGGCTTTTATGGGTTGTAGTCATTGCCCATGACTCGCATCCATATGTCAAGACTGGGACATAGGTGGAGCGGTATACAGCCATCTTTGTTTTCTTACCAACCTCTCTCTTGCTGAGGAATCCTCGATTTATGGCCTGAAAAAGTCTCCCAGCTGCTGCTTTTCGAGTGGCCAACTCTTCTTTGATGCCTCCCTTTCGGTCTATAATAGCTCCGAGGTATTTAAAGTGGTCGACCTGCTCCAGGACCTGTTCTCCCAGCTTAATGTGATGTCTTCTTTCTTCTCGTGATATCACCATGGATTTTGTTTTAGAGCTGCTTATGACCATCCCTCTCTTCTCCAGCTCTTCCTTCCAGACTTGCAGGTTGGATTGGAGATGTGCCTCTGATTTAGCAATCAGGGCAACATCATCAGCAAATGCCAGCTCTGAAATATAGACCTGTCTCATCTTCCAGTACCCCACTGAATACTTTCTTGTTCTCTCCTTACATGCCTTGATGACATCGTCCATAAGGAGTATGAAGAGGTAAGGTGATAGGATATCACCTTGTCTTACACCAGTGGTGGTCCTGAACTCTTCTGACTTATGGTTTGCTGTCCTCACATAATTTCTGCAAGACTTGTAGAAGCTCTGTAAAGCATGAATCAGAGGTGCTGGAATATTCTTCCTTGCCAAACAGTCCCAAAGTTTGCTCCAAGGGACCCTGTCAAACGCCTTTTCCAGATCTATGAAACAAAGATGGATCTCACTCTTATACTCAAGGGCCTTTTCACTCAGCTGTCTGAGTGTGAAGATTAGGTCTTGAGTACTTCGGTTTGCTCGGAATCCGCACTGGACCTCATCCAATTGTTGCTCAGCTAGGCGTCGGAGTCTCTGCTCTAGGATTCTAGAGTAGATTTTTCCAGGGACACTGAGAAGGGATATGCCTCTATGGTTTCCACACTGTCGATTGTCACCCTTTTTGAAAATTGGTGTTATGATGGCGATCTCCCAATCCTTTGGTATGGTCTTGTTGCACCATGCTGCCTGTAGGACCCTTAAGAGTAACAGGTCGCCTGATGCTCCCATGTACTTAACCATTTCTGGTGTTATACCATCATGCCCTGCTGCTTTGCCCATCTTGATTTTCTCCAGTGCTGCCTTCAGTTCTTCCATCTTTATGTCATCTTCATCACCATTGGTTTCCTCTTCTGTGCTAGTGGTTATCATTTCTGATGTTTGACCTTGCTCACCATCAAGGAGTTCTGAGAAATATTCTTTCCATCTTTCCATTACTTCCTTCGGGGCAGTAAGCAATTTGCCTTGCTTGTCCTTTATAAATTTGAGAGGGCATTGTTTTTTCTTTCCTCATGTTCTTTAGGGTCTTATAGAACAATTTCTGGTTTTCTTGTGCATCTTTTTCTAGCTTTTCTCCAAATTCTTCCCAGGACTTCTGTTTTGCTGCTAGCACTTTGTTCTTTACTTCTGTTCTGAGTGTCACATATTCTCTATATTTTTCCATTTGTCCTGTTGTGTTTTTAGCTCCTAAGTATTGTTTCCATGCCATTTTCTTCTCTCTTATTTTCTCTTTGGCTTCCTCTGTCCACCAAGGTGTCCTCTTTCTCTGGTTCCCAAGTCGGACTTCACCACATGCTTCTGCAGCAGCTGTCTTTATGATATCCTTGAATTTAATCCAGAGGGTTTCCAAGTCATCTGGTTGTTCTTCTGTGTTGCTCACCGCTGCAGCAATAAGCCCCTGATATCTGGTCTTAATTTCTGGCTCTCTCAGCTTGTAGGTCCTAATGCTCATTTCTCCTGCTCGTTTACTTGGTTTCTTGCGTGATGTTGAGCAGTTCCTAGGCTGAGCAACTCTTTCAGTTGTTCGTTTGATTGTTAGCAGGTAGTGATCACTTCCAATCTCTGGCCCCCTCCAGACTCTTGCATCTCGGACATATTTGAATGAGCTTCTCCGAACAATAGCATAGTCGATCACTGACTTCTCATTCTTTGTTGGTTCCCATCTAGTGTATGCATGTATGCGCTTATGGGGGAACTTTGTGTTTGTAATGATCAGATTCTGCTCACTGCAGAATCTAAGGAGTCGCTTTCCATTGTCATTGAGAGTATCTTCTCCATATCTTCCGATAACTCCACCCCATCTAGCATGGTCATTTCCAACTCTGGCATTAAAATCTCCGAGCATGATAACTTCATCTAGGCAGTCATCCACTGTCCTTTGAAGCAGCTCGAAGAATTCCTCCTTGACCTCTGCTCTCTCATCCTCATTTGGCCCATACACTATGACCAGGTTGACTATGGTTTCTCCTTCTTTTAGTTTCACAACCATAATGCGCTCTGAGACAAAGTTCCACCCCTTGATACTATCTTTTTGATTTTGGGCCACAATGCAACCCACACCCCCTTTAGCTCTTTCGGATATGGGTACACCACTGTAGAGCAGCGTGTTGCCATTGAGATCCATGACTCCTTGTCCTTTTTTCTTTGTTTCCGTTATAGCCAGGATTTCTAGTTTTGCTTTCCTCATCTCTTCCACCAGCTCCTCTTCCTTCCCATTTATACTTCTTGTGTTCCATGTTCCATAAGTCGTAGTCCGTAGTCCGTTCCAGTTCGTCGCCTTTAGAATCAGTCCGGTTTTCTCTCTTGTGTTACTCGTAATCGTGGTTTAAAGCAAACAGGTGATTGGCCTGTTGTGCCTTTGCATGGTGGAGGGGCTGCCTCCTTACGGCCTCCATGCAGGCCGCCCTCCTCCTTTTTCATCCGGGCTTGGGACCGGCATAGGCGGAGTTGGTTTACAACTTCATCAGGTAAAACACATTACTACAGAAACCTCCACTACAGGAGTATGTAAATGCTTGGTGCAGGAGGCATTCCTACAAGAGGACCAGCTACATTGGTGGCTCCCTGCTCCATAAGAAAGAGAGAAAGGAGGGGAAAGGAAAATGAATGAAGTAAGTAAATACCACTATACAATACTTACTGTGGATAAACACTACTGCATAGTACCTACATTGGGTAAACACCACAAAACAGCACTTCACATTGGGGAAACACTACAAAACAGTAACTGCATTAAGTAAACATCACAATGCAGCACATAAATTAGGTAGACACCACAATACAGAGCTTATTATTAGGTAGACACCATTAAATGGCATTTGTTACGTAAACACCACAGTAATGCTCTTACATTAGGTAAATAACACAATTACTGTTCTTGTTAGGTAAATAACACAATACTGCACTTACGTAAGGTAAACACCACAGTAATGCACTTATATTAGGTAAACACCACAATAATGCACTTATGTAAGGTAAACACCACAATAATGCACTTATGTCAGGTAAATACCACAATACTGCACTTATGTCAGCTAAATACCACAATACTGCACTTATGTTAGGTAAACACCACAGTACTGCACATGTTAGGTAAACACCACAATACGACACTTATGTTAGGTAAACACCACAATATTGCACATGTTAAGTAAACACCACAATACTACACATGTTAAGTAAACACCACAATACTGCACATGTTAAATAAACACCACAATACTGCATATGTTAAGTAAACACCACAATACTTGTACATCATCTCTCATCTCAGCCCGTAACCCGTCATGGGTCGTAGGGGTGCCATGGTGGAAGCATCAGCAGACAGGGTCCTCCACTGCTCTCTATCCTCAGCAATGCGTACAAGTGTGGAAAAACCGTGTCCTGCCCATTCTTTGATGTTATCAGCCCAGGATTTTCTCTGCCTTCCTCTTCTCCGTTTACCTTCGACTGTTCCCTGAAGGATCGTTTTCGAAAGGGAGTCATGACGAGTTACATGCCCAAACCAGGCAAGCTTTCGACGTTTCACTATTGACAAAAGTGGTTCTTGGTGGCCTGCATAGGTGTTTATCTTCTCTCTAACATAGACATTTGTTTTGTGCTCTTTATAGCAAATGCACAAAATTCTTCTATAACATTTATGCTCGAAAGCCTGAATCCTTCGCTCCGTATCTGCAGTGAGTGTCCAGCCCTCACACCCATACAAGAGAATAGATAATACAAGTGATTTGTATAATTTGATCTTCACAGGAAAACTGATGTTACTTTTCCAGATCACATTCAACCTTGTCATGGCAGCTGAGGCCATCTCAAGTCTTGTCTTGATTTCTTTAATTGATCTTCCATCACTACATATAGTGGACCCGAGATATTTAAAGGTGTTAACTTCTAACGTTTGCCCATTTAACGTAATGTTGGTCGGAACATGTTTCTTATGGCTATTCACCAATATCTTGCTTTTTTCTATATTAATTTCCATCCCATACGTTCTTGTTACTTTCTCCAGTCTAGAGGTAAGGTCTTGAAGTTCTGATTCTGATCCAGCTATCAGATCAATATCATCAGCAAAACGCAGGTTGCACAGAGGTCGGCCTCCAATCGATATGGTTGATTTATAATCGTAGAGAGCCTCTTGCATAATATGTTCTAGATATATATTAAAGAGCACTGGTGACAGGATACATCCTTGGCGAACTCCTACAGTTGTTTTAAAAAATTCTCCAATGTCGTTGCTTGCAAAAACAGCACTGCTTGCGTCCTTGTATAGTGCTTCAATGATATCTATGATGTTGGTATCAAAATTGAATTTTCTCATTACTTGCCATAAGCCTTCATGCCAGACTCGATCGAAGGCTTTTGTGAAATCAATGAAGTTATGGTATAAATCGTGTTGATGTTGGAGATGTTTTTCGATAAGTAATCTAATATTGAAGATTTGTTCTGAGGTACTTCTTTTTGGTCTAAAGCCAGCCTGTTCCTCTGACAAGATTTCTTCTGATTTCTGTTTTATTCTGTTCAAAAGTATCCTTAACATCACCTTACTTGGATGACTAATAAGGCTAATGGTTCTGTAGTTCTTGCACATTTTTAGATTTCCTTTCTTTGGAAGCGGTATTACTAATGACTGCGTCCATTCTTTTGGCCATTTTTTTGTACTCCATATCTTCTGGCAAATTGTTGTCATGATTTTTACTATATCTGGTCCTCCATATTTCAAGAGCTCTGCTGGGATATTATCCACACCCGGTGACTTCCCTCCTTTCATCGAACATATAGCCTCTTCCACTTCTTCCCGTAATATTGCTGCATTTCCGAGTTCCCTGTTTTCGCACTTAATGTTGTTTAATATGCCTAAGTCAGTGTCAAGTTTACAGTTATATAATTCTTTACAATATTCTGTCCACCTTCTCATTACAGCTGTTTTTTCATTGAGCAGAGCCCCATTGCTATCTTCTATGACAGTTACCCTGGGCTGTTGGGGTTTTGATAGTTTTCTTAATGTGTCAAAAGCTGCCTTGCTGTTACCTTTTATTAGCCCCGTATTAATGGACTCACATTGATCAGCTACCCATTTTTCTTTGGCCTGTTTCATTTTCTTCCTAATATTTTTGTTCACCATACTGTATTGCCATGCTGCTTCAGGAACCTCTTTCTTAACCTTTTTCCTTTCCCTCCGTGTATCACATAACTTTAGAATGTCATCTGTAACCCATGGTTTGTTTATTTTCTTTCTTTTACCATATACTTGTACGTATTAGGTAAATACCACAATACTAAACATGTTAAGTAAACACCACAGTACTGCACTTATGTTAGGTAAACACCACAATAGCACCTATAGTGGGTGCGTTGGATATGGATAAGGGAGAGATACTGAAGACAATTAATGATCGTCTGTTAGAGAATGACACTGCAATCAATGAATCATCACGGCTGAGATTGCTGGAGTTTGGCATTAGGCATGGGACTGGCAGGAATGAACGTATGAGAGGATGCATCTGGTGTATGTACAATCAGCGCGCAACAGGAACTGTTAGCATTCATACCCTTCGACATTTGCTGAGGGAGACTGAGCACTATGGGTTTGCCCGGAGTGCAATGATGTCAATTCTAAACAACAATAACAGTAACAATAACAAACACCACAATACTGCACATGTTAAGTAAACACCACAGTACTGCAGATGTTAGGTTAACACCACAGTACTGTACATGTTAGGTAAACACCACAATACTGCACTTATGTTAGGCAAATACCACAATACTGCACTTATGTTAGGTAAACACCACAGTACTGCACATGTTAAGTAAACACCAAGGTACTGTACATGTTAGGTAAACACCACAGTACTGCACATGTTAAATAAACACCACAATACTGCACTTATGTTAGGCAAATACCACAATACTGCACTTATGTTAGGTAAACACCACAGTACTGCACATGTTAAGTAAACACCAAGGTACTGTACATGTTAGGTAAACACCACAGTACTGCACATGTTAAATAAACACCACAATACTGCACTTATGTTAGGTAAACACCACAATACTGAACATGTTAGGTAAACACCACAATACTGCACTTATGTTTGGTAAATACCACAATGCTGCACTTACATTAGGCTGACACACTACATAGCACTAATATTTGATTACTGTTCACAATAGAGAAAAATGCACTCAGGGCAAACCCAGAGGTGCTAAGTATAATGAATGCTGATTATTCCTATAGCGTACTGGTTGTACATATGACTAATCCATCCTCTCATACATCCATCCCTGCTAGTCTTATGTATGATTCCAGAGTCCAGCAGTCTTAGCGTTATTGATTTATCAGCTGTCGTGTCATTCTTTAAATCTTCTTCTTCTTCTTTGATCCTTAGCCGCCGACCGTCAAAGCAGTCAGTGGCCATCACGCCTAGTGGCGTCTTGTAGGGCAACAACAAATTGATTCCACTTTGCTCGGTCGGCGGCCATCCTTCGTACAGTGCCCCAACTCTGGTTCATTCTTTGCATCTCAGCCTCCACAGTCCTCCGCCAGGTTGTTTTGGTCGGCCTCTCTTTCGTTTTCCTTCAGGGGTCCAAAGCATAGCTGTTCTTGTGATGGCATCGGGGTCTCTTCTGAGGACATGGCCAACCCAGCTCCAGCGTCTGCCAGCAATGATGGTGTGCATGTCCTCTTGCTTGCTCTGAGTAAGCAGATCTTGGTTGGTGATGGTATTCGGCCAAAAGATTCGGTGAATTTTTCTTAGGCATGTTGTGTGAAAAGAGGACAAATTCGACATTTCCTTCTCTGTAACTCTCCAGCATTCCGCACCATAGAGAAGCACAGAAAGCACACAGCTCTGATATAATATAATATTCTTTAAATGGTGATCGTAAATTGTCTTTAGTATCTCCCATCTTCATCGATATCCAGTGTTCTCGCGAGGATAGTCTGTCAGCTCTCTCATTACCGAGAACCCATGCATGACTAGGACAGTAGATCTACACCAGCTGTGAACACCGCTGTTCTGTACTTACAACGTATCCGGAAAACACCGCAATAGCAATTATAATATGTTAGTTGAAAATAACCACAACCTCTACACCTCACGGTAGAAAGGGAACGACTAAGTAAGTAAGTAAGAAAATAACCATACAGCGGTTTGAGAACATTACTTTAATATCATATTGCATGAACCACAACTCATATTTAATAACGAAAGTAACGTGAATGTACACGGGGTGGCCGAAATGTCACTCCCTGTATTACAATGTTTATATCTTGACATGTATATATTGGATATACATGAAACAAATGTCATTCCGTTTTAAAATGTTTATATCTTGACTTTTCTATATTAGATCTACATGAAACAAATGTCACTTCCTGTTTTAAAATGTTTATATCTTGACTTGTATTTATTGGATACATGAAACAAAACACAACTAAGTTATCAGACCTAAAGGTCTTTTATGTTTGGACATGCGCCCTAATATAACTGACTAGGTTGAACGGGACGTGCCTCGCCAATACGAAGCAAAATTTTATTTTTTTTTAAAAATGAAACAAATGTAAGAATTAGGCGCAATAACTGCTATTTCATGAGTCATGGACAATTAGTAAACAAATAGGGAAGGCACTATAGGCCACAGAGGTGTGGTTTTACAGAAGAATGTTAAAAGTACCTTGGACAACCAAAAAGAGTCACGAGGATGTCCTGAAAGCAAGTGAAACTTATTTCACAAGTTAGAAAGAAGCAGTCCACTTTTTTTGGGCATGTGATGAGAAGGGCAAAAGCTGGAATATATCGTAACAACAGGTAAGACTGAAGGAAAAAGAGATGGGGAAGTCAAAGAGAGCAAATACTGGACAGTTTCACATCGTGGCATGAACAGAAGTCAACAGCAGAATTGATAAATTGTACTGGAGACAGGAAGTAATGGAGAGACATGATCTCCTACGGCACTAGGCTTGGTACTTGAAGAAGAAGAACTACTATTTGACGTCTGACTAGTAACTTTTTCAGAAACAAAATAAAATCTTAAATGGCCAATAAATTGACCTTACAAGATAGAAAAAAAATTGTCTATGAGGTCACGTACTGCACAGGCTGGATCTCACACTGATATATAATGTGTAGTTTATATAATAAAATAGTGAATTCTGTTTATTTTGACATTTCTAACATATAAAATATGATGGATTTGAGTGGGATCCCATTACACGCCCATTGAGCCATACTGGGAATATGGTGTTAGGCACATATTTTCTTGACCACACAGCACACTAAGGGTGATGTGGTCAGCATCACGCCGGCCGCCTTAACCTTCCCAGAGTTGTTCTGGTACCTAATTCATGAGGCTAGGTCGACCTTGGAGCTGTTTGCGGTCTTAAAAATCTCACCTCAACTGGGGATTGAACCCAGGACCACCGAGCTAGGAAGTCAGTGCACTAACCACTGTACTTATGTAGCTCTAAAATTATGCAGTTGATCGCTTCAGTGAAGAAATAAAATTTAAAAATTGAGAGTGATTTTTCATTTATCCTGTACATACAGTATATTGTAAATTTGAGGTTGTGATTTCAATTAAATGCAGATAAAATCTGTCAATTTTTCAGAAAAATAAATGTCATGAAGGCACTTATTGTAGTACAGAGTAAGTGGTAAAACTGTATGATCCATACCTCAGCACACGGGTATGCTTCTATGTATATTTTTATAGTGCTCACTAACATAGCACTGTGACAGTTTTGTGCTAAGTGAAGATATCTATTCAGTTTTTGGATTTTTTTTTAAGCAAAAACCGATTACACGATGTTGAAATTCACTAGTTTAAGGTATATCCACATACTAACTAGTGCACTTCAAAAGTTTACTTCTAGGGGAAAAAAAAACTTCAGATGTCTGAGGGATTTAAAGTTTTGAGAGTAACAAAGGAATACTATGTCTGTGAAATAATGTGTCTTCAGCATAACAAAGAAAAACAGGCATTCCGTTACTAATGTAATAGATCACATGTAACTTTTTCTACAAGTCTAAGTTTGTAATGAATTATATTTCCTATTTAGATGAATTTAACATTATACAATGAAGCTGAGAAGTAAAGATTAGAGGTTGATGCCACTGACATAGAAGAGATAACTGAATTGCATGGTAAGAAATGATTAAACGAAGATCTTATTGAGTTAGAAGCAGCAAAAGATGCTGAAGCCATTCAAGCTAAGGTTTCTCAAGAACCATAAGAACAGCCAGCCATGATGTTTTAGCACTAAAGAAATGACACATGCATTATGTGAAACTACATCAGCACAGTTGGAGAAGATGGATCCCAGAGCTATACAGTTTTTTATAAGTCTAAAGAGGGAAGAATGATATGTTAGCCTGTCATTGAGAGATTTATGAAGAGAAGAAAAATGCCACAATTCAGTCATCTCTTGATAAGTTTGTCAGGACGATCAAATAAACTGCACCTACCATCCACAAAGCAACAGCCTTCCATATTACAAAAGCCTTCCAGTTTTGCTGTGGTAAGCTCTAGGAATTTAGACAATCACCTAGACAATTTTCTTTAAACAATCACCTTCTTTGTTCATAGCATTAATGAATTGTTTCACTAATCTAAACTTTATGCGGACAGGGGATAAAAGTACCTTTGGTATATTAACAAGACTGGGACATGCAATATTTTAGATCAGTTAAATTATCTTTGTGAGGCCACAGAAATTATCTCTTTTTTTAATCCAATCCTCAGATTGTGCTCTGCTGTCCCAATAACTGAGGAAAATTCATAAATCCAGATTGTTGACTCAGTAACATTGAAAACAGTTTTCAAAACTCTATCAAAATGCCAGTTTTGCTTCTTAGATAAGACAAGAATGTGCAACATTTTTTAGATCATATAGTTAAATGATCTCTGTGATGGAACTTTTTCTTGGTTCGGTGCTGAGATAATGCTTTACTGCCTCATTCAAAAAGGAAACATGGTATATCAAGATCGTTTACCCAGCAACACTGGTATAATTGTCAAGTCCACAAATTTGCCAGTTATGTTCATATATTGCAGGCTTAGCTTACATACTAATTCAGGAATACTGTTACAATAAACCAAAGAACCCGCCTTAAAATAAAAACTGAATGAATTCTTCCTCATGCTTACTTTACCAATAATACAATGTGCCTGGGCAAAGCAGATTTCTGGCACTAAGCCTTGATCCTAAAACCTCTTTAGAGTTCTAGAAAAGGCCTAGATCTTCCACTTAATCATTTAGGCCACTCCAGAGTAAAAAAGGCCAAGGTTTGTTAGAAGATGCTTATGGCTGAAAATCAGGGTGCTCTTCTCCAATGCCAGTAGAATCATAATCAGATGGAATCCTAGTTTCCAGACATTAAGGTACTGATACATTAGGTTTATGAGGTACAGGCAGAATACTGGACTGAATACTTGGATAGGTAATTTCCTTTCTTTTTTTGGTATTGTAGCCATGGACATTATAAGAGTTAACGAGCAATCTTGGAGGTATTAGGGTTCCCTGTATACCATCAGTATGTCAAAAAAGTTAAGAAATTCTCTTACTTTTAGTCCACTGTTTCATTTATGTGATGCAAGTTATGCAGATTTATGCAGATCCCAAGACGTCTTGTACGCTTTTATTTGGTGACTGTTATTTCAAGAGCTGTGTTAGCACAGTGGTTAGTGCACTGGCTTCCTAGCTCAGTGGTCCACGGTTCAATCCCATTTAGGTGGGATTTTTTTAGACCGCAAATGGCTCTGGGGTCGACCCAGCCTCATAAATTGGGTACCAGAGCAACTCGGGGAAGGTTAAGGCGGCCGGCGTGATGCTGACCACATCACCCCTAGTGTGCCGATGGTTAAGAAAATATGGGCCTAACACCGTATTCCCAATATGCCTCAATGGGCGTGTAACGGGACCCCTGTGCTATTTCACCACTGCTTCTTTGAAACAAATTTGCTCCACAAATACAACAGAAGGTATGTGGCCTACTGACACAACCTCTCTCTGGCATTCTGAGATTTGCTAAGAATTCACAGTAACAAATTTTATTAACACACCGCTACTCGACCAACGGCTTTAATCTGCCGACACAGTGCCTATTTGTATAAACAGGTCCACTTCCTGGTAAGTTCTTGCCTAATAAAGAAAAGGAGGCAATAGAACCATGTAAGGACACCAGCTCCATCCACTCTGGAACATTCTATGACAATCTTTGATATTGTAGAACAATAAAGAATGTGGTAATGCTACAGCACAATGAGAAAATTCTAGTGAACATAGCCATAAGCCATCTTTATTCATAAATACACTTTAATAAACTGTATCTATATGTTGGGAAGACAATAGGGTGTATAGCGAAAAATGTACACATTATAGGAAAATTCAAATTTTATTTCTATATTTAGTGTGTTCCGATTGTTACAAAAAAGGTAAAATTACTGTAAACAGAATCGTCGCAGGCCAGTGTTTTATGTGTACTTTTAGCATGGTTTATTCTCATTCAACACTGAAGGCTTATTAATACCTGCGACAAAGAAGAATGGTTCAGTGATATTCAATCATGCTATTAAGCTAGCCATGAAGGCTGGCACTGGTTGCATCAAAATGGTACTGGCTTACAATGCTTTGGTAAAATCTAGTCTAGCAAGCTGAAGATGGAACTTATACTTGCTTAAAGAGATATGAAAAACAATCCTGAAGATGGAAATTATACTTGCTTAAAAAGATAGGAAAAAAAATTTGACAGAATTATATGAATCTCAAAATAACATCACAAAAAACTTAATTATCTAACACTGTTACAATTTTCCATATAACAAATAACACTAAAATGACTAAAACTGTCAAAAGGTTTAAAAAAACAAAACTGTTTTTGACTAAAAATGCATGACAGCAAATGCCCCTAATTAACAAATATATATCAATATTACATCAATTTCTGCACGATATGGTTGAATGCAGTTCATGTATGTAAAGTCCCAGTAGTCTGAAAAAGAAAAAGATAATTAAAGAAAAAACTCCTTTCAAGTAAAGTTGAGTACAATAAAACCAATTCCAAATGGAATTCATACCAAAACTATTAAATGTTTTCATTGAGCTCATAGCGCATATATTTGTTATTGCACATAAGTTATGAAACAAAATCTCAGATAATCACCAGAATAAATGACATACAATTAAAATGTCTGACCATTTCACTGATCCACTCTGATATATATTGTCCAGTGTAGTTCTCAGGTCTCTCAAAACACACACAGAAATAATTGGACTACTGCACCCTCGCACATGTCGTACAAAGTGACTAATACAGGCATACCTTACTTTATTGCGCTTCGCAGATATTGCGCTTTTGTTTTTTTCAAATTATTCATGTTTATTTATTAGAACGTGCCTTCTTCTTCTCTGATAGATTTTGGCTGTCCACCAGCAAAAAGATTACGATTCGCTGAAGGCTGAGATGATGAAGATCAGCATTTTTTTTTTTAGCAATAAAGTATTTAATTTTACAGTACATTGTTCTTTTTAGACCGAACACTATTGCGCACTTAATAGACATAGTGTAAACATGATTTTAGGCTTTTATATGCACTGGAAGCCACAAAAATTGGTGTGACCCGCTTTATTGCGATATTCGCATTATTGTGGTGGTCTAGAACCGAACCCACAATATCTCCGAGGTATGCCTGTATGAGGTTGTGCATGGGGCTGACAACCTCATCATGAAAAACAAATTGCTTCAGAAACCACCTCTACAAGGTGATGTGAATGCTTGGTGCAGGTTTCCTGCAAGGGGGCAAGCTACAGTTGTGGCTCTATGCTCCGTAGGGAACAAAAAAGGAAAATGATGATATACATGATTCACATTAAAAGCTTGAATCATGTTTTTCCCCCAGGAATCAAATAACCACTAACAAAAAGTCCTGTAGCACATTCAAGATGTGTACAAGCCATGTCGTACTTATCTTTCAGTGCTGAAGCCATAAATCTCTGTACAAAACCAATGTGGTGAATACTGTCCATGTATGAAAACCATATCCGTTTACCCAAAGTTAACTAAGTTTGTGCTTTGTTCTCAAGGTCATAACTAGACTCTGATCCACACCAGCTCTTCAAACACTCATTGTGTTAAAGGCTAAAGTGCTGATCACTAACAGCTGTACATTATTCACAAAAAATAATCACAATAAATGAAATTGTAATTTGGTCACAGAATGCATATAATTCTGGAAGCACAAATTTGAGATATCCTTTTAAGGCCATGGTAAGACAGAAAACAAAAATGGCAAAGTTGTTAATCACTTGAAAAGTTAAAACAATAGATCAATTCCATGATACGGTTGGAATTTGAGCTAATTTTACAAACTCTAACTAAAAAAAAAAAAAAAAACTCATTATAGTGTAAACTAGTAAACTACCTTACCCAAGCCATGCTCAATTATATGTCACATGAATGCGGTGTGTAAAAACAATCTTTGGTTTAATGATTATCTTTTCAAAAGCACAAATAAAATAAGCATATCAAAACAATAATCACAACATTTATAACACAATAAAATGAATGAGAATCAGTGTAATATAAACAAAGAAAAACAGCGTAACATAAACATAGAAGATAAGTTCTTCATAACAAAACGGTTTCTGGTGCATTACAGACCCTCTCATTAGACACGCAGAAAGATAGTTTAATTTTATAATTAAACTGGTGGCAAAAAATGTTTAAATGGGAAATACTGTTTTTTTTTTCCTTACGAAAAAAACCATAGTCAATTTTTCTCCTATGTTATTTCTAAATAAATTAACAGCTCAGATTTGAAACTGCAGTCAAGGAAGGACAATAGCTGCACACAAAAATATTATGCTTCAATATCCGTATTTCTGAAATTTAATTAGGCAGATGCTGGGCCCTACACAACAGGACAAATGGAAAAATATAGAGAATATGTGACACTCAGAACAGAAGCAAAGAACAAAGTGCTAGCAGCAAAACAGAAGTCCTGGGAAGAATTTGGAGAAAAGCTAGAAAAAGATGCACAAGAAAACCAGAAATTGTTCTATAAGACCCTAAAGAACATGAGGAAGGAAAAACAATGCTCTCTCAAATTTATAAAGGACAAGCAAGGCAAATTGCTAACTGCCCTGAAGGAAGTAATGGAAAGATGGAAAGAATATTTCTCAGAACTCCTGGATGGTGAGCATGGTGAAGCATCAGAAATGATAAACACTAGCACAGAAGAAAAAACCAATGATGGTGAAGATGATATAAAGATGGAAGAACTGAAGGCAGCACTGGAGAAAATCAAGATGGGCAAAGCAGTAGGGCATGATGGTATAACACCAGAAATGGTTAAGTTCATGGGAGCATCAGGCGACCTATTACTCTTAAGGGTTTTACAGGCAGCGTGGTACAACAAGACCATACCAAAGGATTGGGAGATTGCCATCATAACACCAATTTTCAAAAAGGGTGACAATCGACAGTGTGGAAACCATAGAGGCATATCCCTTCTCAGTGTCCCTGGTAAAATCTACTCTAGAATCCTAGAGCAGAGACTCCGACGCCTAGCTGAGCCACAATTGGATGAGGTCCAGTGAGGATTCCGAGCAAACCGAAGTACTCAAGACTTAATCTTCACACTCAGACAGCTGAGTGAAAAGGCCCTTGAGTATAAGAGTGAGATGCATCTTTGTTTCATAGATCTGGAAAAGGCATTTGACAGGGTCCCCTGGAGCAAACTTTGGGACTGTTTGGCAAGGAAGAATATTCCAGCACCTCTGATTCATGCTATACAGAGCTTCTACAAGTCTTGCAGAAATTATGTGAGGACGGCAAACCATAAGTCAGAAGAGTTCAGGACCACCACTGGTGTAAGACAAGGTGATATCCTATCACTTTACCTCTTCATACTCCTTATTGATGATGTCATCAAGGCATGTAAGGAGAGAACAAGAAAGTATTCAGTGGGGTACTGGAAGATGAGACAGGTCTATATTTCGGAGCTGGCATTTGCTGATGATGTTGCCCTGATTGCTAAATCAGAAGCACATCTCCAATCCAACCTGCAAGTCTGGAAGAAAGAGCTGAAGAAGAGAGGGATGGTCATAAGCAGCTCTAAAACAAAATCCATGGTGATATCACGAGAAGAAAGAAGACATCAGATTAAGCTGGGAGAACAGATCCTGGAGCAGGTCGACCACTTTAAATACCTTGGAGCTATTAGACCGAAAGGGAGGCATCAAAGAAGAGTTGGCCACTCGAAAAGCAGCAGCTGGGAGACTTTTTCAGGCCATAAATCGAGGATTCCTCAGCAAGAGAGAGGTTGGTAAGAAAAGGAAGATGGCTGTATACCGCTCCACCTATGTCCCAGTCTTGACATATGGATGCGAGTCATGGGCAATGACTACAACCCATAAAAGCCAGATCCAAACCTCAGAAATGAGGTATCTGAGGAAAGTGGTTGAAGTAACAAGAAGAGACATGGTACGCAACCAGACGATAAGTCAAGGCCTTAAATCCTACCCCCTGCAGACCCAAGTAGAACAGTCCCAATTAAGATGGTTTGGCCATGTCTGCAGAATGGGAGAAGATCGGATACCACGACAAGCATGGGAAACAAAGAGCCAAGGATCCAGACCCCCAGGACGACCCAGAGTCCGCTGGGAGGACAACATTAGACAATCTTTGAAGGACCGAGGACTAGAATGGAACCAGGCCAGGAGGAAGACAGCCGATAGGATAGTCTGGCGCTCACTCTTCCAAACCTCTACACCTCACGGTAGAAGGGGAACGACTAAGTAAAAAAGATGCTGGGCCATGGACTAGAAAGACTAAATATCTAGCTACATTCTGGGACCACTCTTCTTTGATATGAGATCATTTATTTCGAAAATTCAATTCAAAGATGTTTTTTAAGCTAGCAGATCAGCTAAGTGCAAATAAGTGTAATGTTCTTAACACAACAAAATGTAACACAATATTTTTGTTTGAGTAATTGTTATCTGTGGTTTTCCCGTTGATGTTTCCCCCAATGTTTCATTTTATCACTGTGTTTTTGTGCTGAAGCAAATGAATCCATTATATATGCTCGTATACTGCAGTTACTGGTACTCTTCCACAACAAAATACAAACTGGAAACCATCCTGCAAACAAAGAAAATAAGTAAATAAATAAATAAACAAAGTAAACCGAGTTAGCATTAGACTGAAACAAATTCATAGGATCCCGTTACATGCCCATTGAGGCATATTGGGAATATGGTGTTAGGCCCATATTTTCTAGACCATCGGCACACTAGGGGTGATGATGGTCAGTATCACGCCGGCCGCCTTAACCTTCCCAGAGTTGCTCTGGTACCTAATTCATGAGGTTGGGTCGACCTCAGAGCTGTTTGCAATCCAAAAAATCCCACCTCAACTGGGGATCGAACCACGAACCACCGAGCTAGGAAGCCAGTGCACTAACCACTGTGCTACCGTGGCTCCTGAAACAAATTCATAACTTCCACTAAAGACAGAAGGAATATAAGATGAAAATTGCAGTCATCTTTTGTGTACAAAACAAAAATAAAATATGGTTTAACATTTTTTTTTTTAAACATAGTATCTCATTCAACCCTCGGTTATAATTAGGATATATAGTGTAATAAATTCAAGGCAATATATTAACTTCTTGCCCCCTCCATTCAGTCCAAATAGAGCAAATAAAAACCAAAATTATGTATGTGTGTGTGTGATCTCAACTTTCCAACAAACAAACAAACAATAAAAACATCCCAAATGGTACAGTAAAAAAAATATGGTAAAAATAAAACTGCAGAAATTTCTCAACAAGTGCCTGAAATAAATCTGGAAAAGCCAAAGGCTGGAAACAACATCTGCATCTTTTTTTAAAGTAATGACTTAATAATTTCAAGACATTACATATTTTAATAAAAATTATCTCAACATAACAATAGATTTTAAATATTTATTTTAAATAACAATCTGAAAGTAATATTGAAGAAAATAATGAATTAATATCCTGGTTTTGCCCCTTAACACAGAAACAAAACTTTCAGCAATTTTGATATGAAACATATAAAGTTGTAACTATTTACTTCATAAATTTTCTTAGATAATCTTAAAAACAGGACTTCTTAAGAGATAATGAAATTATGTATTTTCAACAACAACAACAAAAACACACTGAAAATTCAAACTTAATGGTTCAACAACAAAGGTTAAGAAAATGAGGCACAGTTGCCAATAGAAGTATCAAGGATACAAGTGTGGACTGTGTCTACCATACTCTGTCCTTTGTCTCATTATCTAGAGGCAATACATAAAACTGCCACCTTTATGCGAGGAAATCAGGAAGACAGTCATCTCAAACTTTGCAATGATTTAATATTAAATAATAATGAATGTTCTTGGCATACGTACAACAAACGTGGCATAATATATCTCAGACCTCACATTCCAGGTCAAGTCAATAATCATGGTATAGCATAGTTCACATTCCAGGTCAAGTCAATAATCATGGTATAGCATAGTTCAGAACCCACATTTCAGTTCAATCTACATCAGCTGCCAGACACACACACAGAGTTGATTTCTTCCATAAACAGCCTCCATGTTCTTCTTTTCTTTTGCACTGCACGCTTTACAAAACTCGGTGACGTCACAAGCGTACAAGTTGCGCATCATTTTCACACACAACCATTAATATCATTGCCATGCGAATGCTTAAAATCGAACTGTAATAAATAAATCAGTCCATGCAATCTCACTCATCCATCCATCTGACGCAACCGTGATAATAACATAGCTCCATGTGGAGCACAGGTGTCTTATAAATGTACGAGGGACGGTCAAAAAGTAATGCCTCGTGATTTTTAATTTCATTCAATAGGCAAGAAAACAGATAAAATTCACACTGAAATGTAGCCCCAAGTCTAAACTTCAAACATTTATTTCTCAATGTAGTCTCCGTTATTTGTTACAGTTTTTGTCCATCTTCTCACAAGGGCATGTATCCCCGCATGGTAAAAATTTGTGCCCTTTTTCTTAAACCACTGGTGTACGGCGCGTTTAAGGGTCTGTGTCCTCAAAGTGATGTCCGCGAAGATCTTCTTTCAGTGGTCCAAACAGATGGAAGTCAGAAGGTGCAAGATCGGGACTGTAAGGGGGATGTGGTAATAATGTCCAGCCAAATTCTGCAATCGCATCAATGGTGCGTTTAGCGGTGTGTGGCGTGGCATTATTGTGCAACAGTAGTGCAGTTCTCTGATCTTTTAATGGGTAAAGTCGCCGAAGACGACCTCTAAGCTTCTTCAAAGTTTCAAAGTAACAGTCTGCATTCACTGTGTTTCCCTGTTCCAAGAAGTCGAGAAGAATCACACCCTTCTCATCCCAAAACACGGAGGCTATAACTTTCCCTACAGATGGTGAACTTTTGAACTTCTTTCTTGTCAGCGATGTTGTGTGATGCCATTCCATTGACTGCCTCTTGGATTCTGGTTCAAAAAAATGAACCCAAGTCTCATCACCTGTCACAATATTCAATAAAAACTCTTCTCCTTCAGTTTCGTAACGGTGCAGGGGGTTGATGGCTATGGTTTTCCTTGTTTCTTTATGTCTGTCTGTCAACATTCTGGGTACCCACCGTGCACAAACTTTTGAATAACCCAGGTCTTTAATGATGTTCTGGACACTGCCTTTACTAATGGACAACATGGAAGAAAGTTCATCCAGTGTTATCCGACGGTCACTACGAATGATGCCATCAACTCGATGAATGTTGTGTGGAGTCACTGCAGTACACGGACGGCCAGTCCGCTTTGCATCAGCCATTGAGGATTGACCTACTTCAGCTTCGTCACAACCATGTACCCAAAGTCGGACAATGCTAATATCCACTGTTGAATCTCCATAAACATTCTTCAAACATTCGTGGATGCGAATTGGGGTCTCGCCTTCAGCATTGAGGAATTCTATGACATAACGTTGTTTTAACCGAACATCTTTGGCAGCCATTTTTAAACTGTTACAGTGGTGCCACCTGTTACTGAAACAGGTTGGTAATGCTATACAGTGCAGAAGAGTGTTTGAGGAATCCTGCTAAATTTACAAATTGCACACCGATGCAGTATTTACATACATAAAAAATAGGAGGCATTACTTTTTGACCTTCCCTCGTATAATTCATATAACACCTAAATTATCATTCTTGACAAGAAGTAATGAAAATGTGTGACTTAATCATCACAAAAATAAATCTTTAGATATGATATTCAGATACCGGTATTGTAATAAAGGTTGTTCTAAAATCTACAGACATGTGGTATCTTTATTAAAACTGAGTACTCTATCACAGTTGGTCCAGCTGTAACTACACAGAAAAGGTTTGACATCAGCAAATTGAAGGACCCCCTTACCAGAAAAGCTTTTGCGGCCAACATTAAGAAACGATATCAATTTGCCAAAAGCCAGGAAAAGACATTGACTGATGATATAGACAAGAATTTCAACACCATTTCAACAGTATATAAGGAAAGTAGCAAATCATGCTTAGGATTCCAGGAAAGGAAGAAGCAAGACTGGATAACACCAGAAACACTAAACACCATAAAGATGAGAAAGGAAATGAAAAGAAAGAAAACAGAAGCGAAGTCCCCCAGGTTAAAGCAACTATATAGCGAACAGTACAGCCAGCTGGACAGGGAAGTTAAACGCCAAACCCGAGCCAACAAAAGGAATTTCCTAGACGATCTTGCAAAACAGGCAGAAGAGGCAGCACTGAGAAATGAACAAAGCACAGTATACAAAATAACTAAATTCATCAGCGGAAAACAAGGTGTAAACAATATTACATTAGTAAGAGATAAGCAAGGAAATCTCATCAAGACAGCAGAGGGACAGGAAACAAGATGGGCAGAGCACTTCAGAGAAACTCTGAACAAGGAAATACCAGAGACACAATTGAATGTTCCTGAGGCTGAAAACGATCTAGATGTAAATACAGACATTCCACGAAAAGAAGAAATCATCACATCAATCAAAGGGTTAAAGAACGGTAAAGCTCCGGGCCATGATAACTTAAATGCAGAGCTATTTAAGACAGACCCTGAGCTAGCAGCATAACTATTAGAACCACTATTTGCACAAGTGTGGAAAACGGGGACAACACCATCAGAGTGGAACAAAGGAATAATTGTCAAATTGCCCAAAAAGGGAGATCTTGCAGACTGCAATAATTGGAGAGGAATCACTCTTCTCTCAGTTCCCAGCAAAATACTAGGCAGGATAATTATACAGAGAATTTCAAAGGCAGTAGACTACAAACTGAGGAAAGAACAAGCAGGATTTAGAAAGAACAGAAGATGTGTAGACCATATATTCACTCTCAGGAACATTATAGAGCAGTGCTCAGAATGGCAAAGACAGCTTTACATAAATTTTGTTGATTTTGAAAAGGCTTTTGACAGCATACATAGGGACAGTGTATGGAAAATACTGAGGGCTTATGGAATTCCAAGCTGCATAGTGTCAATCATAAAAAGCCTCTATGCCAACTTTACGTGTAGTGTTGGGCAGAGCAACCTAACCTTCGAGGTGAAGACAGGAGTACGACAGGGATGCCCCTTATCAACCACTCTTTTTTTAACAGTCATAGACTGGGTGATGCGCCAGACCACAGAGGGCAGTCCAAGAGGAATAAGATGGACTACATTTTCTACATTGGAAGATCTGGAATATGCAGATGACATTGCACTGCTGGCACATTCACATCAACACATCCAGGAAAAAACGGATAGACTTAGGCTAATAAATTTAGCCAGCAGGTGGGCTTGAACATCAATTTAAAGAAGTCTGAGGTCATGACGCTCAATGTGAGCAACCCTGAGCCCATATCAGTAAGGAATCAGCAATTGGTACAGACAGATACCTTCACATACCTAGGAAGCATAGTAACACCAGACGGTGGGGCAGGCAAAGACATCAACATCAGAATGAATAAGGCAAGAACAGCCTTCTTTAGCCTAAATAACATCTGGAAGTCCTCCCAATACAGCACAAGCACAAAATTAAGATTATACCAGAGTTGCGTGCTTTCTGTGCTTCTCTATGGTGCGGAATGCTGGAGAGTCACAGAGAAGGAAATGTCAAAATTGTCCTCTTTTCACACAACATGCCTAAGAAAAATTCACCGCATCTTTTGGCCGAATACCATCACCAACCAAGATCTGCTTACTCGTAGCAAGCAAGAGGACATGCACACCATCATAGCTGGCAGACGCTGGAGCTGGGTTGGTCATGTCCTCAGAAGAGACCCCGATGCCATCACAAGAACAGCTATGCTTTGGACCCCTGAAGGAAAGCGAAAGAGAGGCCGACCAAAAACAACTTGGCGGAGGACTGTGGAGGCTGAGATGCAAAGAATGAACCAGAGTTGGGGCACTGTACGAAGGATGGCCACCGACCGTGCAAAGTGGAATCAATTTGTTGTTGCCCTACAAGACGCCACTAGGCGTGATGGCCACTGACTGCTTTGACGGTCGGTGGTTAAGGATCGAAGAAGAAGAAGACTCTATCACAGGGGTTACCGTAACCCCTTGGCTTTTAGTAAACCTTCTCATATTACCATGTTCTTCCTCTTCTTCGTACACTCTCAGACGTCAACTTAAATATTTTCAAAGAAAGAAAGAAAGCAGCGGTCAGCATGAGTCTATTTGTATCTCCATTGAGTTTTTCTAGGAATGGTCCTGGTGACGGCCATATCTGATTTCTCTGTTCCTCATATGTTGGGCATTTTTAAAGCAGATGTTCAGCAGTTATTTTATCGGTGCCACAGTTACACTTGTTAGTATTTCCTATCTTTAGCTTGTTGAACAGATGGTATCCCAATCTATTTTGGCCGTTCAATATGAGAGGTAATACACTGTAGAGTTTATAATACTTAAGCACTGAAGAAAAAACATAAAGTGAATAATTAATTGTTCATAAAGAAAACTTTATTCGGCACATAGGTATGGTTTGGTTTTAAAAACTATCTTCATTGCACACGGACAACTCCATCAGTGCTCTGATCTCCTCCCTTAGATCACACAATGAGGATCTCAGCACAGTGCATGAACTCTCCAATCCCCAACGTTCTCCACTAACACTATTACCTTTGGAATATTTCAGTTAGATTTGTTGTTGTTGTTGTTTAACTAGGGCTGCTGAGCTTCTCGCTTTTTAGCAGCCAATACCAAGTGAAGACTCCTTGGTACCATCTACACTGTAGATCTAGACTTTTCCTGTGGCTTTTCTGACATTCCGAAACATGTTGAGCTGAAGTCATGAGCTCCAGTTTGGCTTGCATTTAAAGGATCATCACATCTGGTCCCAAGCTAGGAGTAAGAAGTGCGTGGCATACTGTGCATTCAACGCCATCCAAGGGGGCTCTCCAACTATGCAGAGCTAAAATACTGTACTCTGGTTCTGGGCTCTCCCAAGGAATTGTCACGTCCTGCACAGAGCCACTTCTCAGCTTCCCCTGCCTATCACTGGGTCCATAGTGAGGTCTTTCTGCATGCAGTCAACTAAGTCAAAGCCAAAGAATTACACCTGGGGCTCAAGTGACTTCTCCAAACTTAGTGTGTAATGCTGGGTTCTCAACAAGTTTCACCACAGGGGGAATCCCTGGAAATGTATGGATGATTTCAAGAGTCAAAGAGGATGTAATTAGCCGAACAGACATAGGTTCACTTCCACGTACACATTTTGTAGCATTGTGCATAGCTGGTGGTCATATAAGGATGACTCCAGATGTGCCGCCATGCATATTTCAGTAAGATAATTTATTTAATTTATTCACCAAACCCTCCCATACCCCCAATACAAGCTTCTTGTATCCCCTAGGGGCACAAGTATCCCATGTTGGGAACCCCTGATCTATAGCAAGGAATGTGTCGTAGAAGATAATAACTTTTGGAATGTATGAAAACTATATTTAAATTATATGTTCTCAAAAAATGAGACCCTTTTGTTAGCAGAGAACCTGATGTACATTAGGTGTCTTAATGTCAAAACTGATACTTCAACCAAAGTATGACCTGTTTCAAAATTTTCTTCAAAACAGACAAGCTGACATAAGCTTGATTGTATAATGATGCTATAAACTGTTTGATTTCACCGTGAGCCTATCACTTCTGTTATTTTTCTGCTGTCCTCTTTCTGTTTTTCTTTCTTACGAATGCCATTTTTAAAAAAAATAACCTACTTTCATTTATTATTTACTACTCATTGGCATGAGGTTTCCCTCTTTATTTATTTATTTCTGTATACACTGAACAGACAAAATTGTAATTATAAAGATGTTTTACAACAGGCATCTTTATTCCAGCACAGAAACCAAAGGACATCATTTTGTAGCTGAATATTCAGAATCTTATTGTTTCTTTGTCCCTTATCATTTCTCTATTCGCTCTCTTACGAACGGCTAGGCGGTGTTGCCATTCGGAAGATCCTGGGTTTGATTCTCCAGCAAACCTGTCACTTCTGTTGTTTTTCTGTTGTCTAGTTTTCTACTCCTTTACTTCTCACGAGTGCCTGAAACATACCTTTATGTGTGTAATATTTATTTATTTGCTGCTTTCAATGGACACATTTTGAGAAGAGCAGAACACATCATGACAGAATGCTCAACTGACAGAGAAATCCAATATTTGATTATCTGCGGGCATGTGATTCATCCATAGCTGTGGAACAGGTGTTGAGAGTTGATAGACCTAGAGAATTGCACGATATAGTAAGACAGTATATAACGGGAAGTTCCAAAGGTTGTTATTGCCGGGAGTTGTGGTGAGGATAAGCTCTCACTGCAGATAAAATACTTCTATGGCACGCGCCTCAAACAGCCTCTGACAACCAAGTCCAGCTCCCGGCCTTCACGTGTGGCTCAATTTGAGCCCGGCGGAACTGTTTCCACTGACGGGAGAAGGGGCAAAGGCGAGCGACTGGCGCCTTAAAACCAGCAGCTTCGGGCAGATAGGGCTCGTGATCCTTGGTTGGTAGCTTATCTAAGAGAAGGAACTCTGAATTCAAACCACCGCTGCCTTGCGGGAATATCCATTTATGGAATTGGCTTCGGGAGTAAACCCCGAGGATAAATCCGGAGTTGGAGTCCCTAAGGCAGTCTAATGTCGATTTGACATTATTCTGGCAACTCCTGCGACATGGCTGGTACCAAACTGTATCGGCTACTGCCGTTCCTTTGGATCTACCGGCTGTGTGGAGAGGGGGAACATGCTGCATGGGCAACAGCTTGATCTCCATATAATGTGCCCAAGCTCGCGCCCTGGAGAGGACACTCCAGCTTCACCTTATAGGTGTCGGCAAAACACGGGAAGTAGCAGTTACCGGTTATAAGCATTTTGCCCAATTGGCGTAGGGCATGGCGCCAGGGGCTACTTCCGACAGTGGGAGAGGTTCTAGGATCTCACTGGACAGCTACCGCCCGCTTCAAGCTGGGCAGCCCCCAGTCAATAAGGTGTTGTCCCGCCACTGTCTGCTTTCCCCATTGGGTGCATGGGGATTAGGGTCAAACCCGAACTGTGGACAGAAAATTTTGCACCAAGCAATTATCGAAAAAATAGAAATAAGCAAACTCTCAGATTGGGATGCTGGAACGTCCGGACTATGTTGACTGGACTATCCGAAAACCTACAGGATGTAAACGATGTAAGGAAGACAGCCATAATTAATGATGAGCTTAAACGACTTCAGGTGGATATAGCTGCACTTCAGGAAACGCGCCTGGCGGGCTCTGGAACGGTGAGCGAGAAGGACTACACATTTTATTGGCAAGGGAAAGATCTTAATAAAGCTAGAGAACACGGAGTAGGTTTTGCGGTCAAAAAATCGCTAACTAAAATGGTTGAACCAGGCGAGAATGGATCAGAACGCCTGTTAACGCTCCGCCTGCAAACTAGCACAGGTCCCATCACCCTTGTCAGTGTGTATGCTCCTACTCTGTACTCTGCCTCAGAAGCTAAAGACGAGTTCTACGAGAATCTAACAGCAATTATCAAAAGCATACCTAGGCAAGAACAGCTTGTTCTCCTTGGTGACTTTAACGCTAGAGTGGGTGCCGATAATGTTTCATGGCCTTCATGTCTGGGCAGGTTTGGTATTGGCAAGATGAATGAAAATGGACAATGGCTCTTAGAGTTGTGCGTCCACCATGACCTCTGCGTGACCAACACCTACTTTCAGACAAAACCCCAGCATAAGGTGTCATGGAGACACCCACGATCCAAGCACTGGCACAAACTTGACCTGATTCTCGTCAGAAGGCCACTCCTCAGGTCTGTGCTCTCCACGCGCTCGTACCATAGTGCAGACTGTGATACAGATCACTCCTTGGTTTGCTGCAAAATCAGAGCACAACCAAGAAAACTCTATCGTGTCAGACATGAAGGGAAACCACGCATTGATACCAGCAAGATGTCAGACCCTTTCATGATCGCTCAATTCACTGCGACCTTCGAGAAAGTGCTCAGTAGCCCTCAGCATGGTGATACTATTACAGAGAACTGGGAGCATCTACGGAACACCATTCAAAGTACTGCACTTGCCACCTTTGGTAAGAAAACAGCAAAGTCAAATGACTGGTTTGATGCTTCATCAGATGTGATGGCACCTGTCATTGAAGCTAAGCGCAGTGCTATGAATGAATACAAACGTTCACCGAGTGCCAGAACCCTACAGATCCTGAGGGCTACGAGAAGCAAAGTTCAACAAACTGCTCGACGCTGTGCAAATGACTATTGGCTCCAGCTCAGTGAGAGCATCCAGATCGCAGCGCAAACAGGCAACATTAGACAAATGTATGACGGTATAAAGAAAGCACTTGGCCCCCATAAAAGTAAGACGGCACCGCTAAAAACCATCAGCGGAGAGAAGCTAACCGATAAGGGTAAGCAGATGGAGAGGTGGGTCGAGCACTACTCTGAGCTTTACGCTAGAGACAATACCGTCATGCCTGCAGCCCTTGATGGTGTCAACAGTCTGCCAACTATGGAGGAGCTGGATGCCAAACCAACATTAGAGGAACTCAGCAAGGCCATTGATAGCTTGGCCTCTGGCAAAGCACCAGGCAGTGATGGGATTCCTCCTGATTTAATCAAATGCTGTAAGAGCACGCTATTACATCCCCTGCATAGGATGCTGTGCCAGTGCTGGGAAGAGACAACTATTCCTCAAGACATGCGAGATGCCAGGATTGTAACACTGTATAAAAATAAAGGAGACAGAAGTGATTGCAATAACTACAGAGGCATCTCTCTTCTAAGTATTGTTGGTAAGGTTTTTTGCCAAAGTCATCTTAATGCGACTACACAAGTTAGCTGAGCGCATATATCCAGAGTCACAGTGTGGATTCCGAGCTGGCAGATCAACAACAGACATGATCTTCTCTCTCCGCCAGCTTCAGGAAAAATCAAGAGAGCAGAAAAGACCATTATATATCGCCTTTATAGACCTCACAAAAGCATTCGACCTGGTTAGTAGGGATGGACTCTTTAAAATCCTCCTGAAAATAGGCTGCCCTTCTAAAATGCTGGAAATGATAAAGTCATTCCATGACGGCATGAAGGGAACAGTCCAATATGCTGGAAGCACGTCACAGCCCTTTGATATACGAAGTGGCGTTAAACAAGGCTGTGTTCTGGCTCCGACCCTCTTTGGAATCTTCTTTGCCTTACTCTTGAAACATGCATTCAGAGATGCAACTGAAGGAATATGCCTTCACACTAGGTCAGATGGCCGTCTGTTTAATCTTTCAAGGCTGAAGGCAAAAACAAAAATCAGAAGGGTCACTATAAGAGACTTGTTGTTCGCTGATGATGCTGCAGTCGTCACTCAAAGCCAACAGGAGCTTCAGAGCTTGATGAATCGCTTCACTAAAGCATGCAAGGACTTTGGCCTCACAATAAGTCTAAAGAAAACGAATGTGCTGAGTCAGGATGTGGGTGCTGCACCAGTTATCACTATCGATAACTATGAATTGGCAGTGGTGCACCACTTCATATACCTAGGGTCTACCATCAATGACAAACTCTCACTGGATACAGAAATCGACAGCCGCATTGGCAAAGCTGCAGCTACCTTTGCCCGCCTCACATCGCGTGTTTGGGGAAACTCTAAACTCACAATGAAGACCAAAGCTGCGGTATATAATGCCTGCGTCACCAGCACACTCCTATATGGCAGCGAGACCTGGACGACCTATGCTAAGCAAGAAAGAAGGCTCAATACCTTCCATTTGCGGTGTCTACGCCGCATCCTCGGCATCTCGTGGAAAGATAAAGTGACAAATGTCGAGGTGTTGTCACGTGCTGGCCTTCAAAGTATGTATACGCTTCTTAGACAGCGCAGACTTTGCTGGCTTGGCCATGTTCGCCGCATGGAAGATGGTCGCATCCCAAAAGATATCTTCTACGGACAATTAGCAGATGGCAAGAGAACAGTTGGGCGACCACAGCTGAGGTTCAAAGATGTGTGCAAGAGAGATATGAGGGCACTGGACATGGATCCAGCAACATGGGAGGATGAAGCTGCCGATCGCACTGAGTGGCAATGCTATTTACGGCGCCACCTCAGATTGGGCGAAGAGAGGCTCACACAAGAAGCAGAGGTGAGGAGAAAACGTCGAAAGGAGCACCAGGAAAATAAGCAGCTGAGGGCTGTCACCTCAGGGGCGCATTCCCATAGTCAGTTATGACTGAAGGGGCTATTATTATTATTATTATATAACGGGAACAAAAACTGATATACGTATAAGGATCAGTGATGGTGTGACAGGACAGCGAGACTCTGGCGGGGGCCTTGTAATGCTTATTGATGATGGCAGATGATTGGTGGACTGGGTGTCATCCCGGGCTTTCCCACCCATCTCCCCCTTGTTAACAACATGGCAGTTGTGAGACTGTTTTTTTTTCTGTTCCTTTTTTTTTTCCTTCTGTTTTTGTTTTTCTCTTTTTGGAATGGGGAGAGCACACACATATACATTCACATTAATTTTACATTTTTGATTTACTCTATTTGGATTGAGTGGAGTGAGGAGATACCATATTTTGAAATCAGAAATAAAAATTAGTATCGTGAATTAACTACAACATATATCCTAATTATAACCCATCACAGGTTGAACGAGATATTTATTCTTTAAAAAAAAGGGATTTAATATTATGGTAACACATGAGTTATTATGCCAGTTGGCATGACATTTAACGACAATAATTCATTTCAATAGGTTCCAAAATGTGTTGCTATATTTATATAATGCTGTACTTACAACAACGTAAACTGGGAGCATGGCCCAAAATTTGGCATGAGGAATCACATTTGCACCAAAGCGACCTCTGGCCAAATTGATCATTGCACCAAGTGAAAAGTAAAGGATGACTGACACAAAAAATCTGGAAGAAAAATCAATAAATAATATACAGTAACCAGTGATAATACCACAGACAAATATGAGGGCAATAAAACATCACAACAAACTTGGATAGTGTTACTTATAATAAAGATAGACAGCGCAGACTATGCTGGCTTGGCCATGTCTGCCACATAGAACAGGGTCGCATCCCAAAAAGTATCTTCTACGAACAACTGGCAGATGGCAAAAAAAAAAACAGTATGGTGACCGCAGCTGAGACTGAAAGGTGTATGCAAGAGAGACATGAGGGCACCAGACATAAATCCCGCAACCTGGAAGGATGAAGTTGCCGACTGCACCAAGTGGCGATGCTATCGATGGCGCCACCTCAGACTGGGCAAAAAGAAGCTCACACAACAAGCAGGAAATGTCAAAAGGAACACCAGGAAAATAATAATAATAGTTGCCCATCGCAAGCGAAGATGGTGACAGCTTCAGACTTGAGTTGTGACACATCTGTGCCGTGATCTCATGTGACTAATTAATCCTATTTTGGCCCTACAGGCCCTGCCACATACGGGGCACACATGGTTAGAGTCGATAGTAGTGGTGCTGTGCATTCTGGCCTTTCTTGCAGCACGCTTGCCTTCTGCCTTATCAGCTAAATTCTGTTCTGCAATGCGAGCACCTTGAGTAATGTTTGTCCGCCAGGCACAGCGATCCTGTGCAATAGTCTCCCAGGAGGAGACATCAATTTTGAAGCTGCTCAACGATGCTTTCAGTGTGTCTTTGAAGCGTTTCTTTTGTCCCCCTGCTGTTCGCTTACCCGTGGAGAGTTCGCTGTACATCAACTGCTTTGGGATGCGTTTTTCGGGCATGCGAACAACATGTCCGGCCCATCTAGTCTGGGCCCTCTGCAGCAATGTGTAGATGCTTGAGATATGTGCTCTGTTGAGGACCTCAGAATTAGATACTCTATCATGCCACTTGATCCTGAGGATCCTGCGAAGACAGCTCATGTGGAAATGATTAAGCTTCTTGGCATATCTGCTATACACTGTCCATGTTTCACAGGCATACAGGAGGGTAGTGAGTACTATTGCATGATATACTTTTATCTTGGTGGCTGCACTAATTCCTTGTCGATCCCAGACATTTACTCTTAGTCTTCCGAAAGCTGCACTTGCCTTTGCAATTCTGTTGTTGACCTCGGAGTCGATATTCGCATCTTTGGTAAGGGTACTGCCTAGATAAGTGAAGCTGTCCACCACTTGGAGACGTTGGTTCTTTACTGTGATATTTGGTTCACAGTAAGGTTTCCCAGGAGCAGGTTGCAACATTACTTCAGATTTCTTCGTATTGATGGTAAGGCCAAAGTCATCACACGCTACAGAAAGCCTCCTCATATTGTTCTGCATGTCCAGTTCTGTGCAGGTGTTGAGGGCACAGTCGTCCGCAAAGACGAGGTCAGAGATCATTGTTTCATTCACCTTCGTAAAGGACTGTAATCGTCTCAAATTGAACAGATTCCCACCAGGAAAATAAGCAGCTGAGGGCTGTCACCACAGGGGTGCATTCCCATAGTCAGTTATGACTGAAGGGGCTATTAATATAATAAATATCCAAGAAAAGTACTTATAACAAATATCTATGAAAAATTCTTATAATGAATATTTAATAAAAAGTTTTGTGAAGACTAAACAGGCATACCACAACACAGCTAGCTGTATGTAGTTCCCAGGGGTATCTGAAGAGAAAAACTGAAAGAACATAACTGCTGCTTCCTCAGGTATGTCGTACAAGGGAACTAATAAGAGGTTGTGCATAGTGCTGGCAACCTCGTGTAAAACAAATTGCCACTGAAACCACCATGGTGCAGGGAGCTGTAAGGGGCCAGCTACAGACTTGGCTTCTTACTCCTTAAGTTGTACAAAGGAAAATTATGATGATACCACATCAAGCTCTTAAATGCAAATATGTTAAGATATTTGGTTTGGAGGTGGGGAGATAAGACATGACCATGTTGACAGGGAGATAAGACATGACCATGTTGACAGGGAGATAAGACATGACCATGTTGACAGGGAGATATGACATTACCATGTAAACGGGGAGATAAGACATGACCATGTTGACAGGGAGATAAGACATGACCATTTTGACAGGGAGATAAGACATGGCCATGTTGACAGCTTCAACAGGATGGGGTATTTGGCTCAATGCCCAACCATCCTTAGTCCCCTCTAGCGAGATGCTTGGTAGGCTACATTGCTACTATCCCTTGCTCTCCATTTGGCACTGGTAACACATGGAGCAAGCAAGAGGACATGCACACCATCATAGCTGGCAGACGCTGGAGCTGGGTTGGCCATGTCCTCAGAAGAGACCCCGATGCCATCACAAGAACAGCTATGCTTTGGACCCCTGAAGGAAAACGAAAGAGAATCTGACCAAAAACAACCTGGCAGAGGACTGTGGAGGCTGAGATGCAAAGAATGAACCAGAGTTGGGGCACTGTATGAAGGATGGCCACCGACCGAGCAAAGTGGAATCAATTTGTTGTTGCCCTACAAGACGCCACTAGGCGTGATGGCCACTGACTGCTTTGACGGATCAAAGGATCAAAGAAAAAAAACACATGGAGAAGAGAACTGGAAACAGAAGTGACAGGGATAAAGAAGACATGGAGAGAATGGCACAAGACAGGAGGACTTTACATGAATGTGTTGATGACCTTTGCTCTTTGGGATACTGAAGGGTAATGATGATGATGATTACAACAATTAGAAAAAAAAAATAAATGAAGAGTTGAAAAGAAAAGGTAAGAGGGGGAGATAAAGAGAGTTATGGAGAAGAGAGCTGTACCAATCCCTAAATATAAACATTAGTGGTTAACAGCAATGAAGGGTTAAAAAAAAAAAAAAAGTTTATTGTTTAGCAAACCTTTCAACTTTCTGATTTTAAGCATAGCAGAAAGACATAAACCATTTTACATAGCAATCTAAGTGTATGCAGCCGATTTACATGGTGAGTTGCAAACTCCTTGGTGGCAGAATGAACCCTGATCTCTTGCTTGGAAAATTGCATGACTAACTACTTTAATAAGAAACTGTAAAATGTCTACTTGTGACGTAGTTCCATGACTACAGAAACATGCTGGCACAGGTGGTGTAGAGAAATAAAGCACAACAAAAATAACACACACAAAAACCTGTTACTCGATTAAAATTTTTTTTTTGAGATATTCATATTTTATGAAACTTGGGCTTCTGTGCTATCAGATGATATAGAAAACGTGTTAAAAATGATCCTAAATACATTTTAAATGCCTCTGACTGCACTGACGTATTTAGAAAGTCAATATAATGCTGAATTAAAAACTTGATTTGTTCAGAAGTTACATTTCTGAGGTTTTTTGGTTTTGCTTTTTAAGGATCATATTCATTGCACACAGACAACTCCATCTGTGCTCCAATCTCTTCACTTAGAACACACAAGGAGGGTCTCAGCAAAGTGCATGAACTCCACCGCACCAGTAAGGATCCAAATGTGTGTATACAGGAATCACACATTCTATAAATATTTTTGTGGTGTGTAGGTTTCTAATTTTTAAATTTTGCCAGGTCAGCGGCCGTATGGCCTACTCTTTACGATTTCCAACTACCGAGGGATTTTTTACATGCTCAACTTGCCCATGGTACCTATTTTTTTCACCCTTATCCGAGAAGGCTAGGCATCTAATCTCACTACCCAGGAGATCAGGGGGTGAGTTTGACATCATTAGGAACCATTAGTTCTGAAAAAGATTTCCAACAATTATATTCCCTAATTATTATATTCCCTAAACTATATTTCTGAGGTACAGACTTCTAACGCATAATTTATGTGACTCTCTCTAATAAATCTTTCCCTGGTACATTCCAGAACAGTGTAGCTACATTAAAGTACACTGGAAATATTCTGCAACATCACTTTTCAGTCAATCAATCAAACTCCCTATAGGTACACCAGCCAGTAGCCATACAGTTTATCACTGTTCATTTTCACGAAATTCATTTTCTACGAAGGCATATGTAGTTGGGTCTAACTTTAATCATACAAGTGTGGCCGTGCGTGCTGGTGTGTTGTTTTTGTTTAGTGTAAGTCCGATCACTATCCCAACAGTGGGTAGTTGCACATGATGATGTTTCACGTACAAGTACATGCATATAACACGAAATAGAACTGATGCAGGATGATGAACACGATGATAATGGACTTCACTAGAACAGCGGTGAAGCAAACAAAATAGTCAAGTTTATTCACATGATGCACAAGGCACCAAAACCCGCTGTGCATGGAGGTAACATTTACGTGGAAGGAGATTTATTCTTGCCTGGCCACTCTGCTGCTACATGTAATCAAACTGACGCAGTCAGGCATTTCAATAGTGTTGATTATTTGCAAAAGTTGACCTTTCATTCCTCGTACTATGGGTTCTGGTTACTGTCCCTGTTTCTATTCTTTTCCCTTCTCGTCCTTACTATTTCTTGCCCAACTGTTTCTTTTCTTTTCTGAGTCTAGAATGTTAAAGTCTCAAAGTTACTGGTTTCTTTTTCAATTCTTTTCTGACTATAAAATGTTCGGGCCTATTTCTGTGTGCACTGGTTGGTTTATCTTGTATGATGAAGACTGGCTTAAACCGCCATGGTATGACTATTTCTACCAACTGTTCTTACTACACACTACTAAACAAAACCATTCATACCTGCTGTCTCTGCGCTTGGGAAAAACACACTTGTCTTGAGCCCACTGCGTGGGTGTGGAAAACACACATCATCAAAACTATATCTAAATTGCTCAAACAGCAATTCTCTCTATAAAGATGGCATTTGAGTCTCCAAGGAACTAGACAACCGTACATCTCTTGTGAACACAAGTCAACCAAACTATGGCTTGTTGTCTACGATCTTTCCTGTGGTGCTCACCATTCAAACATTTTAATACATGGGAGAAAACATTCCTAAACCTATGCTACTGCTACTTTTGACATCTCAAATCCAACTGACTAACTTCTTTCCTCAATTTCCTATTACAACTTTATAAACTCACAACTCATTCATTGTCACGGACTGTTCACTTCAGAAACCTGTGCATCTCATTTTCATTCCAACTTCATCCAAAACAAAACTCACCGAGAGACCTAAGGGACACCATAATATTATTACCTCCCTTCGCTAACTAAGTCCCTATTCCATACATCCCTATTTCCCTTAGAACCTTCTATAACGTTATTCAAAAATCGTGAACCATATTTTGTTACATCACGACTTTCATACTCACAATCTAATACTTTTCTCAAGGGGCGCAACTTACAGAGTAGGCTCCCTTAGTCAAAAACCACAAACCTTCACTCTATTATTTCCCATGTCAATACAACATGACCGCACATCATTTCCCATTCAATTTTCATAAAGCATAACTTCATACTAAACCTCTCTACTGACTCCAAAGCTCAACTCCCAGTTACACAAGTTTGTACTAAAATATAGATATATACAACAAATATTTTATAGCAAAAACTCACATTGCAAGAAGCACAGTTCCTGCGCTCATATTCTCTGCAGACAGAAGCTGCTTCTGGCAGGCACCAGCATAGTCAAAAGATAGACTAAGCTGTGGAAGAATGTACAGAATAGTTACAATGTGATTGAGGTATAACCTGCTCAGTTCTTGCAAAAAATAAAAAAGTTAATCCTATAGTAGAAACTGCGGTACTTGTGCGTTAATTCACCGGTTAAATCAAATTGTGGATATTTATTACCCAAACCGATCACCGTACTCTTTCTTGACTGAAAAAGTGTCATTGTCCTCTCCCCCCTCCCCCGTTGCTTAGAATTTTTTTTAAAACACGCCTGCCGTTTGTAAGGTTGTAGTCACGTAGCACATTCTGCCGTAGGGGAGTGAAGTGTTATAGACTTCGATGTACTGGGTCCCAGCTTTATGAGGTGGGGTGGCCTGTTCCCTTCCTCGCTGCCGTTGCCTTCTCTAACTCAAGATCAGAGGCAGGTACCCTTTTACAGCTGGTTCGACTGATGCGTGACACCTGTTCCCTTTCTCGCTGCCGTTGCCTTCTCTAACTCAAGATCAGAGGCAGGTACCCTTTTACAGCTGGTTTGACTGATGCGTGACACCTGTTCCCTTCCTCGCTGCCGTTGCCTTCTCTAACTCAGGATCAGAGTAAGGTACCCATTTACAGCTGTTATGGAGTGTTAGAGACTTCACCATACTAGGTCCAGCATCGAGAGATGGGGTCTACCTAGCTATAAATGGGTACTTAACTTTGAGTTAGGGAAGGAAAAGACAGCGAGGAAGGAAACTGGTCTTAATTATTACATATCTGACTTTTGAAAATTTATTCAGGTCCATTTAGTTATTTAGTGCCTCATACATTCTACTTCAAGTGTTATGCCAGGTGGCACAGTTAATTATGTCTCTCACAACTTTTGGTCCTACTTGTGGTATTCTATCTTAGTCCTCTAAATGAACCAATGCTAGACTCTTGTCATTCTTAACATTTATTATACAAACATGTCTAACATCTCACAACGGCCATTATTCCAAGTCCCGTAACTCTCTCCTCATATCTAAATATAGGACACTACACTACTGTTGCTTTTCCCAGCCATTTTGCGTCTTCTCTGTATTATCTTATCTTTGTCCTCCTCTACATTAGTTTCTATCATTCTGCCTGTTGTCATATTGTGCTTTAATGTTTCTCTTCTCAAAGTATACCCAATAAAAGTGGATTGTTTTCTTCTGATCTCTTTATTGCATTTTTTGTTTGCACAGTGGCTTTCAGGTCATGCTCATTAATCTTTCCAGTTTTCAAACAGTATCTTGTCACACTGTGAACAGATAGTGAATGCTTTAGCCTTTTGTCCACTAACCACTGTGGATGGATGAGTCAGTTTTCAAAACTTGAGTTTTGTATTGTAGTGGTTGTCATTTCTTTGAACTTTTTATGCTCTAAAGTTACTTTGAACATGAAACTAATTTCTGAGACTATTTTTTTTCACACTCTGGTATTGATAGCCTTTGTGCCTTTCAAAATTCATTGTTTAAAATGTCTATGAAGCAAAGAGTACTTGAGCCCAGTATAGTTCATGGAAACATCTGATGAGACAAAGAATACTTGAGCCCAGTATAGTTCATATGAGAGGTCACAGCAATTGGGTCTGAAAATACACAGGGAAAAGACAAAAATAATGAGAATAAATGCAGGTAATGGTAACAGGGTTGAACTTGAAGAAACACCAATACAAGATGAAGAATCGTACACATATCTTGGCAGCAATATAGACAAAGTTGGAGGGACAGACAGTGATATCAAAATAAGAATACAAAAAACAGGAGGAGCTTTCATTGCATTGGGAAATATATGGAGATCAAGAGAAATCAGATCCAACACAAAAATAAGAATCTTCAACTCAAATGTGAAGTCAGTCCTATTGTATGGCTCTGAGACATGGAGAACAACAAAGACAACAACCAAAAAGCCACAGACTTTCATAAATGGGTGCTTACGTAGAATAGAGGGATTAAAATGGTATGACAAGGTTACCAACGCGGAATTGATGACAAGAACTAGACAAGTGCCAGTGGAACAAGAGATGAGAAGAAGACGATGGCGTTGGATAGGACATACACTGAGGAAACCTGTTGATAGCATTACAAGGCAGTCCTTGTTCTGGAACCCCCAGGGCAAGAGAGGCAGAGGTAGACCAAGAAGCACATGGAGAAGAGAGCTGGAAACAGAGGTGAAAATGATAAGGAGAACGTGGAAGGAACTTGAGTTGATGGCACGTGACAGGAGGACTTGGCATGTGTTTGTTGAAGGCCTATTCTCCTTTGGGAGTGGAGGGGTTACGAATGAATGAATGAAGTATAGTTCATGGGAGTCTCTGATAAGACAGAAACAATAGAACTATTGTTTCATCAGGCATGCAGTACGAGGCAGCTAATATAAGATTGTGTATGAGGCTGGCAACCTCATAGTAATACAGAAAACACTGTTGCAAGAGCATGTGAATGTTTGGTGTGTGAATGTTTGGTGTGTGAATGTTTGGTGTGTGAATGTTTGGTGTGTGAATGTTTGGTGTGTGAATGTTTGGTGTGTGAATGTTTGGTGTGTGAATGTTTTGAGTGGTGGTTCCATGCTCCATAAGGTTTGTTTTTTTTAAATTTCTATCCATAACGTCCTAACATCCCTACAGTTTCCACGGTCTCTAAAGAGACAAAGAAAGAAAAGAACAACCACTCCTGCAGGCATGATGTACAAGGTGCTTATACGAGGTTGCACACGGGGCTGGCAACTTCATCATGTAAAACAAATTGCAACAAAAGCCAATGTTGCAAGATCATGTGACTGTTTGGTGCAGGCTTCCAGCAAGGGGACCAGCTGCGGAGGTGGCTCCGTACTCCATAAGGAACACAAAGGAAGATAATGATGATACTGTGCTAACATTCTGTTTCAACCTACATGACTAACATACTACTGACCACAGCCATTACTTCCTCTAGGAAAAATATCGCCTGTTAAAATGTGTGATATACCTGACAAGTTTTGTTACTGTATGACAAATATTTTGGGTCTGGTGCTTTCTTTCTTGATTCTGAGGTACCTGGAGCTGCCCAAATGGCTGATTTGTTACATACAAAGATTATCTCTGTTTGGAGTAGGCAGGGGTCACTTCCTGTGCTGTATCTGCTCCCATTTGGAAACACAGCCTGGAAGCCATCAACATCACTGGAAGTTGCTACAGAAATTGTGAAAATGTATAAGAATTATGTGACACTTGTTGAGTAACCCTCTCTTATTTTATTCATTTAAGTTAGGTAGCCATTCTCTCTCTCTCCCCCCATTTCGTCCCTGATAGTTTGCCTCGTATTGTTCCCGCGGGTCTCTGAAGACACAGAGAACAAATATGGCTACTGCACCCTCAGGCTTATCACACATGGCGACTAATGTGAGGTTGTGCATGAGGTTGGCAATATCATCGTGTAAAACAATTGTCCACAGAAACCACTGCTGTAAAAGAATGTGAATGCTTGATGCAGGTTTCCAATGCTACAATGGTAGCTTTACGCTCCGTAAAGAGAGCACAAAAAAATGAAAATTAATAAATGTTGACTAAATATGTGTGTATGTCAGCATGTGTGTGTGTATGTCAGCATGTGTGTGTGTGTATGTCAGCATGTGTGTATGTCAGCATGTGTGTATGTCAGCATGTGTGTCTGTATGTCAGCATGTGTGTATGTCAGCATGTGTGTATGTCGGCATGTGTGTTTAACGCATGAACGCTTCCTCTTCCTCATGCCCCCCAATATATCAAGCATGCTCAAAGATGATGGCATACTGAACACATGAACAGAAATAAGATAAGGTTAACACTGTGGCTTACCATTGCCCGTACTGCTCAGGCAACCACATATCTTAACAGACACATAGCGACTACTGATGAATAACATAGTTGCTCTAACCATTTGCTATCAGTGTCAAAGAGGCACAATTACAATCAGAAGAGAGATAGATTCCAACATTCAAGATGAGATGACTGAGAATAGCTACAAATGTCATGACAAAACAAGAAGAAACAGAAATATCAGGACGTTAATGGGAACAAACAACACTGTACCAGGAACAAACTGACAGAACAATAAAAAAGTATGGACATCTCATCAGAACGCAATCATCTACTCTCAGTCCATGCTTCGAAAGGTTCAAAGTGGTTGGCTGCGGCATGATTGGAAAACATTCATAGAAGCTTTGAGTCTATAAGAGCTAGTGTGGATCTACTGTCCTGGTCATGCAGGGGTATGTGGTAATGAGAGAGCTGACAGACTAGCATCAAGAGCACCCACAGTGGGAACACTGGATATGGATAAGGTAGAGATACTGAGAACAATTAATGATCGCCTGTTAGAGAATGGCACTGCAATAGATGAATTATCAAGGTTAAGACTGTTGGATTTTGCATCAAACGTATTGCCTCCCCTGCTTTGCAGTAGTGGTCCAACAGTGGACAAAACTCAAGAGTATCTAATATGGGCTTCCAAGGTATCTAGCTTCGCACAAGATTACTCTTGGCAGAGATGGAGATAGAAGGGTGATGACACTTCTATTACAAAGGGAGTCTTCACAAGATATTCAGAACAAGCTAGAAAAATACTGCTTTGGCTGAGTATGTTAACTCTGTAATTCTGCCAACGCTTTTTTGAAGGATTTAAGCACTTCTTAAGTTCAGCTCATTTAAGTGTATGTCAGTGTATTTCTGTTCATGTGTTCAGTATGCCATCATTTAAGCTCAGTGGAATTCTATTATTTTAGTATAGCTCTGTTTAGATGGTGTGTATTAATTTGACTGAGACAAACATGCAGTAACTTTAAATAGATTAAATTGAAGTTAAATTTGTAACTTTACAAATAACAACATTTAATAATTACTTTAGGTTTTAACAGTTGGAAATAATTTGAATAGTTATGGGTCAAGAAAAGTTATCTTCACAGTCTTTAGGGAATGTGAGATGTTACAAGAAGTTCAAGTGGCAGCATATATTTGAACTTAGCTGCCAATGACGGTTCTGCTCCTTCTTATGGATTGGTTCTATTCACACTGCTCGCGCTCGTCTCGGATCAAGGTTGTCGGGGTTAGCTCATTTCCCAGAAACACCAAGAAGAGTCTACCACGAGGGTCCTTCATCTTAAAGCTTAGGCCACGGTTCTCTTCTTGTTCCAGAGATAGTACTTTCTGCTGGTACCACCAGTAACTAAGGTAAAAGAATAGAAGAAACGCTCTTCTGAATATGGCGTTTTCCACCCCATAGTAATGGGTTCCTATCTTCCCATACCACCATCCCAATTACTCAGACTTTACCCTCGATGAGAATTAAATTTAATTTCTCGGGATAAAACTTTCTTTACATTTATATAGAATAGCTTTCATAGTTACTTTATATTCAAATGAAAAGGTTAGTAATACAGATAGAGTCTGTTTACATATACATCTCCACTGATTGAAAAATGTTCACAATATAAATTGAATATGTTTTCATTTATGTTTTACACTGATTGAAAAGTTTGAAACTTCCATTACTTTAAAATGAATATTTTCACATAGACATTTACACTGGTTTAAAGCTTGAAAACTTACATTAACTTTAAAGTGACTATGTTTATAGGGACATTTACATTGCTTTGAAAATGTAAGTATTATATTTAGAATGTACATCATTTCTTTCATCTTTCCCTCCCTGCTCCATAGGGAACCTGGAACTACTTTATGCTTTTAGTTCTCTTTACAAAACTATCAATAAAGCAATCACCAGCCCGTGCAGTGGTGGTTCATGAATCATCATTCTATACGCCGAGGTTGCCAGCCTCAAATGACTTTGACATCCAATAGCGAGTTTCACCCATTAAACTTCACACAGTAATATATATATATGTTAGTTCACATGTTAGTAATAAAATATGAAATGTAAATCACAACTTACGCCAATCCTGACTCACAGACTTTTTGATCAGATGAATAAAAGAGACTTGAATCAGCCTCTTACTTGCGTCTGGGGTGTCGTTAATTTTAACTTCAATTCCCTCTGACTTCGTGTTTTTCTTCAGTTTCCTAGTCCTGGTGTTCCTTATTAAAATGTAGAGATTTCCTGTGCTTTGTAAGTCTTATTTGGTTCTCCAATAAAAGGTCCGGTTAAAAAAAGGAATTATGAATCTAATCTTTACTCTGGCGAGGTCTGATGTTGTCTTGGCGAGCGTGAAATTCACAGTGAAACAACAGTGCGAAATAGTCAGACTATATTCCTATCTTCCCACGCATTGTTGTTATGAATCTAATCAGAAAGATCCAATCATTTCAAATCATGCCAGGCGGGTGTGATATTTATAAAATAGTCCCACGTGAAATAAGGTGCGTGCCTGCAAAGGTCACATATTAATATATATGGACATCTGATGCCTTGCATACACTCTCACAGGCAGATCAGTAGACACACATGACAACATGGGTAAGCTGTAATACTTATTACTTTATTAGAAAGTAATGTTGTCATAACAAGTCGGCCAGGAAGCGATTAGGTCACACTTGTCTGCCCACATGTGTCACACAGACAGTAATCTCGTTATCTGTCGTATGAGTATGCAAAAACTCTGTGTTTGCCCATCTGGGTTACCAAACGAGTTGTCTTATCAGCGGTTCAATCTAAACACGCCGGTGACTATCTTATCTCAGTTGCTCACCGCAAGCTAGGATGACCGGGTAACAAACAGGTGACATCACAGAGAGGAGTGTCAACAAATGTTTGCACCTACAAAATATTTGCCACACAAGCAAAGATAAAAAGAAAGAAAGAAAGAAAGAAAGAAAGAAAGAAAGAAAGAAAGAAAGAAAGAAAGAAAGAAAGAAAGAAAGAAAGAAAGAAAGAAAAAATGAAAAGTGCGACAATCAGTACCACAAATGTACCAATACTGCCGGAGAGAAACAAAGATCGATAGGGGCCGCCCCATTTTGTCAGAGTATGGCTAGCAGATGGACATATGAGAGGATGCATCCGTCGTGTATACAACCAGCGAGCTACAGGAACAGTTAGCATTCACACTCTTTGACATATACTGAGGGAGACTGAGCACCTATGGGTTTGCCCGGAGTGCAATGATGTCGATTCTGTTCAACAATAACAATAACAGCTACTATCAACTTTTCCTAGTCTACATCAATGACCTGGTTGCTGAACTACCACATGGAATGAAAGTGGCAATGTACGCTGATGACCTGGTAATATGGTGCACAGATGAGCATGCAACAGTGGCCACCAAACTGCTACAAAGAGCTATAGATGCCTTAACCTCATGGGCAAATAGATGGTGTGTCAGCATCAACACAGACAAGTGCAGCACTACGCTCTTCACCCTCTCTCCAAAACAAAAAGCTGGTGTCATCAAGATAAATGGAGAGCTCCTGAGAGAAGATAAACAACCCACCTATCTCGGAGTTACATTCGATGATAGGCTGACATGGAAGCAACACATCAACAAGGCAGCAACAAAGGCCAGGAGGAAGTTAGCCATCCTGAGAAAACTAAGTGGAACCACATGGGGAGCCAGCGGGAAAATACTTAGTAAAGTTTACCAGCAGGGTATACGACCACACCTGGAATATGGGTCAGCTGCGTGGTGTCCAGCATCAAGCACCACATTACAAGAGCTAGATAAGGTGCAAAACCAGGCGCTTAGGGTCATCACGGGTGCAATGAAATCACCGCCTATAATGGAGATGGAGAAAATGGGGAGGATACAAGCACTGAGAACACAGAGACACGAAAGTGCTAACACAGGCAGAAAAGTTCCTCTGTATGCCGAGCCATCCAATGAAGGACAGATTCCAAAACCTAGCAATGGGGCGATTGAAAAGAAGCAGTTTTATCCACCAGGACAAATGATTTCGTAGACAAACCTTAGACTTGCCTGAAGTTGACAGCCCCCTAAAGTCTGTGTCAGAACAAACCCCTTGGAGAGAGGATACTGGACTACCAGTATACATCCAGACAAAAGTGAAAGGAATACTCGCAAGGATGAACAGAACAGCGTGCAACGTAGGACAGTCACTCTCAGTTTCCTGGATGATGAATACCCACAGGACCTCTGGGTCAGAGTATACATGGATGGGTCAGCACAAAATGCAGTAAAGAATGGAGGAGCAGCAGTGTACATAGAATACCGAAACAACACTAGGGATACGGTCAGAGTACCAACGGGGAAATTCTGTAACAACTATGATGCAGAAATCCAGGCAATCAAGGTGGCAACTGAGAAACTGTTGAACACCAATCTCGGTCCATAGCCTGCGGTATTCCTGACAGATGCAAGATCAGCACTCCAAGCACTTCAGTCCAGAAAATTACCAGGTATACAAGCCTTACTGTCTGAACTGTGCAACTAGCGCAAGGTCGCCATGCAGTGGATACAGTCACACTGTGAAATACCAGGAAACGAGAGAGCAGACCGACTGGTAAAAGAAGGTGCTGCAGACGAGCAACCAGATGTACCAGTTACGTACCATCAGAAGAAAAAGATGATCAAATCAATCAGAAAGCCACCAACACCAACGCAGGATGACTACCAAGTTATGAACAGGTCAGAACAAATAGTCATTCTGCACCTCAGAACAGGTCACAACCGACTCTGCAGCCACATGTATACAAAATTTAAGATTGGCAATTCAGCCATGTGTACATGTGGACGGGCACACAGACTGCAGAGCACATACTTCAAGACTGCCCCGATTATGATATATTGAGGCAAACCCACTGGCCCAGCGAAACAACACTGGAAGCAAAACTATACGGACCTCTGTATGAACTACAAGTGAAGTTTATACAAGAAACAACATTGCAGATATAGACAATATATTTCAAGCGAATGAAAGAAGAAGAAGAAGCTACTATCACAAGTCTTCAGCAGAAGATCAGGCTGTAGGGCAAAGAGATGTCCAAGAGTAAGGTGGGTAGACAGGACTAAAGAAATCCTGAAGAAACATGCTATGATGCTAGCCAAAGCAAAACACATTGCACAAAGCTACTTCCCCCACCCAATGTTTAACAGTGCAAGTGGACACAAAAGGTGTATGTAAGACAGACAAACACATCAGCACACAACACATAGTTATACATATATATATGAAATGCAGCTAATCACTAACTCAGTGGACCAAATGGATTCTCTCTGTATGTTCCTAGACTTAAGTATCCTTGCTGTAACTCAGCACACACTGAACTGTTCTGACAAAGCCCAGGGCCACTAATTCTGTGGCAGATTGCTATGTCAACTGTACACTGTGACGCAGGCTGTGTCCCATTCACAGAAAGGCAGTATTGTTGGTCTAGATTTATGAACCATGTCCTGTTTATAAGAAAGAGGAAATCAAATTATGAATTGTTGTTGTTGTTGTTTAACTAGGGCTGCTGAGCTTCTCACTCTTTTGCAGCCATAACCAAGTTGAAGACTCCTTATTTTTTTATCTACACTGTAGATATAAGCTTTTCCTGTGGCCTTTCAACGTGTTGAGTTGAAGTCATGAGCACCTTTCTCCACTTTGGTTTGCATTTAAAGGATCGTCACATCTGGTCCCAAGCTAGGAGTAAGAAGCGTGTGGCACACTGTGAATTTCCTGCCATCCAAGGGGGCTCTTCAACTTTGCAGAGCTAAAATAATGTGCTCTATTACTAATGCCAATTATATACAGGGTGATTCATTTAGAACGAAACCCACAAACAGGTGAACAGAATTTGATAATGTTGGTAGGGCATATACCTTGTTTAATAAACTGATGTCATATCATATGCTACAAGTGCCAATGTTTCTGACAAGTACATCTGACGGTGGCTTTCCATGTTGTCGGCAAAGACATTAAGTAATGTGCTGTCAAATAGCCTGCCTTCATTTGCAACGTTAGTAACAAATCAACTGTACTGAGTTTGTTACGAAACACTTGTTCCATAATGCAACTCTACTAAAAAAAGAAACTAAGAAGAAAGAAGCTAAGCATTCAGTGTCCACAATTCCTTTAAAGAAAATGGGACAGATGATCATGTGACCAGGTATAGTCTCTCCCATTTTATCCCAATGCAGTGGTTCTTTGTGATGGACATCATCATAATCAGCTGCCATACCACAAAGAAAGTTGGCTGCAATGGATCTCTAACATCTGTCTCTGGTCTTGATGATGCACTCTGACAGGCTCTGTCCTGCCCATCTCTTGATGTTATCTTTCCCACTTATACATATCTTCCTCTTGCAAGTTTGCCTTCAACTCTGCCTTCCATTCTGGTCTTCAGTAAGGGGTTATGTCCTTTTACATGGTCAAAATATTTTGACTGTCTAATTTTGATCTTCATTAATCCTTTTTATTCCTAGCTCTTTATTTGTTTCTTCTCTTTCCATGAGATGTGTCCGATTCTTCTATATATATCCTCATCTCAAGAGCCTCAATTATTTCTTTCAATTGCTTGTTCATTGTCCATGATTGTGGACATGGAAACCCTGTGCACAACTCCATGTGATGAACAGGCAGGAAATAAAGGCTGCTATAAGAGCCACTAGGTGTGAACCTGGCAAATGACTCAAGGCAGACTTTTAAAGTAGCTGGAAGGTAATCAATGCTGCCATCATAGCTAAATATTTAGGTTTCATTACACACAAATCACTTTGTATTTTCAGACAATTATAAAATGCAATGAAATAAAGAATACGAAAATACTGAATTTAAGTTATCATCATCATCATTGTCATTTGATTTCTAACAGCCTGAAGCTGAAGAACCTTAATGTCTCTCCCTTTTGAATCCCTCTAAAATATTCAATTTATAGTTCAGTCTCATCAGTTCTCCTGTATGTTATATAAAAAAATTAAGTGATTACCGCAATTGATGTAACATGTAAAATAAAGAGAAGATATATAACAAAGAGAAGTAACCGTTTTACAGAAGTTTCTTGCCATTATGTTGTCTTTTTTATTCTTGTTAGTCTGTAAAATATTTCCTTTTGCATCCATACCAAAATTTGTCCCACCTTATTCTCACCAAAGTTGCAATCTTTTTCATGGATCTTTTCAATCTTTGTTTACATTATTAATAACGGCATTTGTTCTGATTCTTGACAACAATTTTTCAATTTTCCCCATTGTTAATTTGGGTGAGTGAAAATAAAGAATGAAGCGGAAACTCGGCCGATTTAGTCGCTCAAGTTAATACTCCATTAAATAATGATTCGGAGACGGAGTAATAGAAAGTATATTTTGAATTGATTGTTTAGGTCTTTTTTTTAAAAATTGTACAAAGGCAAAATTAATGAAGAAATAGCCGTACATTTACAAAACGTATTGTCATAAGGTAGCTGTAAATTAATTAGTCTAATTTCAGTTCATTTGCTTTTTTTTACTTCTCCCCATGACACGTTTTTGGACGTGCATGTAGACAAAGACTATTAAAAAAACTAAACAAACAAAAACAAAAAAGAGTGATAAAACAAAACAAATAAAAAGGTAAACCAAAAAAAACACCAAAACAAAAATAAACAAAGGGGTGGGGTGTCAAGGTCTGGGATGTTTAGTTAGATATTTAATTGACCTTCATTTGTTATAAGTGTTACAGACTTTTTCTGGATTTAATATATATATCCCTTTTAAACTTTCTTCTGATTGATATTACTATGTCTATTGAACTGTATTAAAGTTATTATTTTTACCGTAACCGTGGGTTTTGTCGTTATTGTTCTTTGATTATGGATGTTCGAGCGTTAAATATTATTTCATTTCATATTCCATCATCCTGTCGTCTGAGTTCATCTCAATATATATATGTCTGATGTGTATGTTGAATTCAAACCCATTAAGGTTGAACAATAATACTTGACCGTAGAACAGAACTGCACAACGATGCGGCATAAACTTTCATAACAAATAGTTAATCGACAGAATACCTGATCGATGACTGAATCCTTTAATACATTCATTAACACATCTTCACATCATTAACATGTCATTTTAACCGTCATTTAATCACTCTGACTCTTCTGAGTTATAGCAGCGCACAGATATTTGTCATACCATTTCAGTCCTTCTATTCTACGCAAGCACCCGTTTATAAAAGTCTGTAGCTTTTTGTTCTTGTTTTTGTTGTTCTCCATGTCTCAGAGCCATACAATAGGACTGACTTCACATTTGAGTTGAAGATTCTTATTTTCGTGTTGGACTTGATTTCTCTTGTTCACCATATGTTTTCCAATGCAATGAAAGCTCCTCTTGCCTTTTGAATTCTTATTTTGATATCACTGTCTGTCCCTCCAACTTTTTCTACATTACTGCCACGATATGTGTACAATTATACATCTTTTAGTGGTGTTTCTTGAAGTTTAACCTTGTTATCATTTCTTGCATTTATTCTCATAATCTTTGTCTTTTCTCTGTGTATTTTCAGGCCCACTTGTTGTGACCTCTCATCGAGAATTTTCATTTTCTCTTGCATCTGATTATGGTTATGGGACAGAAGAGCCAAGTCATCTGCAAAATCCAGATCATCAAGCTGTTTAGTCAGATTCCACTGGATTCCATTTCTGTTGTGTGATGTTGATGTTTTCATTACCCAATCTATTGCTAGTAAGAAAAGAAATGGAGACAAGAGGCATCCCTGTCTCACTCATGTTCTAATCCTAAGCGGTTCTGTAAGTTGTCCTTCATGAAGAACTCTGCATGTCATGTCTTCATAGGTCTTCTTTATTAAGTTAATGATGTTCATGGGAACTCCATAATGCCTCATCAATTTCCAAAGTGATTATCTATCTACACTGTCAAATGCCTTGTCATAGTCCTTGAATCCGATGTATAGCGGTGAATTCCATTCCAGACTTTGTTCAACTATTATTCTCAATGTGGTTATCTGGTCTGTACAGGATCTGTTTTGTCGAAAACCTGCTTGTTCATCTCTCAGTTGCTTGATGGCCTCTGCTGGAATGCAATATGGACCAGCTGCATTTCCATCTTTCAGAAGCTTTATGGCTTTCTTTATTTCTTCTCTACTTGGTCGTTCACAGCTGATTTTAGCTCCTCTTCTGCTGGCTGGATGTCTGGGGGATTAGTTGGAGCTGGTCTATTGAGAAGTTCCTCGAAATGTTATGTCCATCTTTTCATTTGTTCTTGTATATTACTAAGCAATTTCCCATTCTTATCTTTTATGAGGCCATTTGCTTGCTTATATTTCCCTGTTAGCTTCTTTGTATTGTTGTACAGGTATCCTCATAATTCCTTTGGCTGCAGCTTCCTTTGTTGCCATCTCTTCAATATACTTCCTCTTGTCTCTTTTGATGTTTCTTCTTACTTCTTTGTTTGCTTCTATGTACACTTCATGAGCCTTGGCTTTGGAGCTTCTGTTTAAATCTGCTTTCTTGTTTTTCCTGTCTATTTTTGCTCCTTTATCTGCCTTTTCATTTCCCTCTAAGGCAGGAAGGTATCAAAGCACGAACTCCGCAGCACCAGCGAGAATCACAATGTGTGTATATAGGAATCACACATTCTATAAATATTTTTGTGGTGGGTAAGTTTCTAATTTTTAAATTTTGCCAGGGCAGCGGCCTTATGGCCTACTCTTTACGATTTCCAACTGCTGAGGGATTTTTAATGTGCGCAACTTGTACACGGGACCTCCTAATTTTTCGCCCTTGTCTGAGAATGCTAGGCATCCGATCTCACTACCCAAGAGACCAGGTGGGAGTTTGACATCATTAGGACCCCTGGTTCTCAAAAAAATTTTCTTAAATTATATTCCCTCTACTGGGAATCAAACCTGGTACCTTTAGAATTTGAGGAAGAAGCCATACCTCTGAGCCACTCCGACTCCTTCTTAGTGCTTGAATTGTTGAAAGTGAGTCTGTTAAAACTGTTAGTTTCTTGAGATGGTTATAAGAGAAAAGATTTCTAATGATTTGCCACCATTTGTTATCTTCTCCCTTGGATCCATCTGTATATACAGTAATGTTCTCCTATGATATTTGTTGTATATATTTGTTGGCTGTGTTTTTACTATTTTTTATATATTTTTTTTTCTTAAGTACTTCTGTCTGGTTTCTTGAGCTCCCAGAGTAGATTTTTTTTAAAGACGAAGTATCCCGTTCAACCCTTGATGGGTTATAATTAGGATATATGGTGTAGTAAATTCAAGATAATAAAATCTGATTTCCAATATCTAAATACAGTATCTTTTCCCCCCTCCACTCAGTCCACATATAGTAAATCAAAACTGTAAAATTGTGTGAATGTATGTGTGTGTGCCCTCCCCTTTCCAAAAACAAAGAGATAATTAAAATAAAAAACAAATTCAAACAAAAACAAAAAAAGGAAAAACAATAAAGTCTCTCATAACTGCCCTGTTGTTAACAAGGTGAAAAGGGGTGAGAATGACTGATGGTGTCCGGGATGACAACCAATCCACCAATTATCTACCATCATTCACATGAGCATCCCATCAGACTACCCTTATCCTTACTTCCTACATTTTAGTAAGGAATGCTCTATATTATTATTTTTTTTTAGACACTGCACGGTAAGGTTCTTCTATTCTAAAATAGCCCATTCCTAGTTGCAGTCTAAGAAGTTTCTTATTGCTAGGAATTTTTAGTTCTCTAGATACCTGACATGTTCTTGTTGGAGTCTTGAGCAATTTATTTGCCTGTCTGCCCTTCAGGTTTCCATCCCACTCTACTGTCCATTCATTAGTTATTATTCTTTTAATTAAGCTTTTGATCTCTGTTTTACTCATCCCCACATTTATTTGATTTCTATTAGTTCTACTTTATTAGAACAGAACATTCTCTGGAGTATAGGTAAGTATTTGCCAGTAATATCTCTTCTGCTATATCTGGTCTACTGCATTCTCATAAGTTTCTTATAGCTTGAATGCTGTGTACGCTGTTGTATTGTCCTTTGATATGGTGGAACCACCGGCTTGTATTCACAACTGTTATTAATAATAATTCTTCTTCTTCCATCCTTAGCCACCAACCGACAAAGCAGTCGGTGGCCAGTACGCCTAGTGGCGTCTTAGGGCAACAACAAATTGATTTCTTTGCCGCTGTAACCCATCATGCCTAATGGCATCTTTAGGGCAACGACAAATCAATCGATTTGCCATTGTTTCCGTAATCAAATTGACTAGCAAACAGGTGATCAGCCCGTTGTGTATTAATAATAATAATAATAATAAATTCTTTAAGCACCAAACACGGCGCATAAGGCAGAAACCAGTGCTCTCCAGGTTGTTCGTTGTGACGCCACTCCTCTTAGCTCTTGCACATTATTTAGGCCCAACGTTCTTCCTTCTCTTATTATTGTTCTTCTGAGTGTTTCTTTTGGTCTTCCTTTTTTCCTCTTACCCTCAGGAACCCAAGTGAGTGCCTGCAATGGTATTCTGTTGTTTTGCATTCGTAGGACATGACCGATGTATGACCATCGTCTTTTCCTTATATAGTTGGAGACATATTTCTGCTTAGAGTCTTCTCCTATTTGTCGATTAGTCTTGAATTCTTTCCAACTGATGTTCATGAGTTTTCTAAGACATTAACTGTTATTAATTGATGTAATTAAAGTACCCAGGCGGACAATTTAGGTTAGGTCCTTGTGTGCATTTTCGCGTTTAACGGGGGTGGAGGGTGGTGGTGGGGGGTGGTGGGGAGGGGGTGTTAGGTTTATGTCTACATTTTCGTTTTTAATGGTATTTTGTGGTATGTGGTGGTGGTGGGGGGGGGGGGGGGGGGGGTTAGGTCTATGTCTGCATTTTTGTTTTAGAACACGCCTGCTATCGTTTTGACACATAATTTTGCTGCAGTTTGCGCGCTCACCTTGACACAAAATCCAACGCTTTTTCGAGCTTGCACTGATGGAAAAAAAAAATAGCCTCTAAGCTGAGGAGTGTTCGGGTGTGGTCAAGCAGAAATAGGGTGTGGGGTGTTCGGGGCGGATTTTGGTTAGGTTAGTGTTAATAGTGAGTTTTCTACAGTGTGTCGAAGAAAAACTGTTACGTGTGCGGAATCGATAGCGTTTGGGCAAAATGACTGACCTTGTTCCACTATTCTTCCCCTTTACCCTGCTATCATAAAAATCTGAAAGGAAGACATGCATATAAGATGTTCAGGGCTCCAACAAGAAAATGTCAGATATCTAGGGAATTGAAAACTTCTCAGACTACAGCTGGGAAAAGGCTATTTCAGAATAGAAGAACCTTACTGTGCAGGATGTCTTCAAGACAATAATATAGAACATTTCTTGTTAAAGTGTAAGAGGTATGACCAAATGAGAATACCAATAATGGATTATTTGCAGGCATCCAACTTACCTATAAATATAGAGGAGGTGTTGAGAATAGACAGACCTAGGGAACTGCATAATATAGTCAAACAATATTTAACACGAACACATGTTAATATATAGTGGCTGGGAATGTGAAGGTCTGATGCTGTTCTTACAATGCATGTGACTTTAAACAGATGAAAGTCAATTAAATATCTGGTAAAGTCCGTTATATAACTAGAACCATCAGACCTATACACCCCTCCACTTTAATATTATTCTTGTTCATAGTTTTTTTTATTTTTTTTATTATGTTTGTTTGTTTTTTATTTTATTATTTAACGTATAGGCCTAAGCACAATTGTGAGTATCCATATTTTCAAATGTGATGCCACTTTCTCATGTCGGCAGTTGTTCATATTATTTGGAATTGAAAACAATATATATCCTAATTATAACCCATCAGAGGTTGAACGGGATTTCTGTTTATCTTCATTAATTTAAATATATAAAAAAAATAGCTTTAACAGAGAAACCAGGAGCCATTCGTCGAGCAACTGGACGCGTTGTAAAACTGGATGATGCCGTAAAAGGGGGCCAATCACGATATTGTAAAATGTATCAAAAATCAATAAACAAAATGCTTGTCTAGTTAAATGGGGTAAAATCCAAGAATTTTATCTTAAATGGGTCACACTGTTGTATTTTATTTTACGCAGAGCCGACTTCAATTTTCATCAATTCGGCTCTACGAGTTTGTCAAAACTGGCAATGAGCCGAGGAAATAAAATTGTTCTCCAACCTGACAAAAGGGCATCCTTTAAGAACCGAACTCACTTAGGCCTACTTGTTATCAGTTATAGTAAGATTCCCATGTCGTACTTACGCAAGTGTTAAATTGAAGTAGTCATAACCATCTATTGCACATAGCAATGTGTATGGGTCATCACACAATGTCCGGCTGCTTCCCATTAATAATGAGAGACAGACAACAGAAATCGAAAGTCCACAAACACGCGCCATGTTTAGTCACGAGACATTGTTGACAAATTAAACATTGGATTGGACGCTGTGTTGTGATTTCAACCCTTCCCCCCCCCCCCCCCCACGTTTTTCCCCCAAACACCAGTGGCTCTGTTTACCCCCAGTGACTACATATAGAGTGTATTTTTGTGGGTAATTGAGCTGGAGCAGCATTGACAGAAATATGACTAGTGGATGCAGATACAGTGACGTAACTACAAAGGAAGGCGCCTCCTGGCATAAACTAAGTGGTGCCTTCCTTATATAATGGAATCGACAACCATAATCAGTATACGACAAATCTGTGTTTATAAGGGGCGTACTTAAAGTACCGGGTATTTGGCACCCGGGGCAGATCCTACCCCCTCCCATTAAGAAACACACTTGCAAGTACATTTTTAACAGTAAGTATTATTGTAATCAACTCCGCCAATGCCGGTCCCAAGCCCGGATGAAAAAGGAGGAGGGCGGCCTGCATGGAGGCCGTAAGGAGGCAGCCCCTCCACCATGCAAAGGCACAACAGGCCAATCACCTGTTTGCTTTAAATCACGATTACTAGCAACACAAGAGAGAAAACTGGACTGATTCTAAAGGCGACGAACTGGAACGGACTACGGACTACGACTTATGGAACTTGGAACACAAGAAGTATAAATGGGAAGGAAGAGGAGCTGGTGGAAGAGATGAGGAAAGCAAAACTAGAAATCCTGGCTATAACGGAAACAAAGAAAAAAGGACAAGGAGTCATGGATCTCGATGGCAACACGCTGCTCTACAATGGTGTACCCATGTCTGAAAGAGCTAAAGGGAGCGTGGGTTGCATTGTGGCCCAAAATCAAAAAGATAGTATCAAGGGATGGAACTTTGTCTCGGAGCGCATTATGGTTGTTAAACTAAAAGAAGGAGAAACCATAGTCAACCTGGTCATAGTGTATGGGCCAAATGAGGATGAGAGAGCAGAGGTCAAGGAGGAATTCTTCGAGCTGCTTCAAAGGACAGTGGATGACTGCTTAGATGAAGTTATCATGCTCGGAGATTTTAATGCCAGAGTTGGAAATGACCATGCTAGATGGGGTGGAGTTATCGGAAGATATGGAGAAGATACTCTCAATGACAATGGAAAGCGACTCCTTAGATTCTGCAGTGAGCAGAATCTGATCATTACAAACACAAAGTTCCCCCATAAGCGCATACATGCATACACTAGATGTGAACCAACAAAGAATGAGAAGTCAGTGATCGACTATGCCATTGTTCGGAGAAGCTCATTCAAATATGTCCAAGATGCTAGAGTCTGGAGGGGGCCAGAGATTGGAAGTGATCACTACCTGCTAACAATCAAAAGAACAACTGAAAGAGTTGCTCAGCCTAGGAACTGTCCAACATCACGCAAGAAACCAAGTAAACGAACAGGAGAAATGAGCATTAGGACCTACAAACTGAGAGAGCCAGAAATTAAGACCAGATATCAGGGGCTTATTGCTGCAGCGGTGAGCAACACAGAAGAACGACCTGATGACTTGGAAACCCTCTGGATTAAATTCAAGGATATCATAAAGACAGCTGCTGCAGAAGCATGCGGTGAAGTCCGACTTGGGAACAAGAGAAAGAGGACACCTTGGTGGACAGAGGAAGTCAAAGAGAAAATAAGAGAGAAGAAAATGGCATGGAAACAATACTTAGAAGCTAAAAACACAACAGGACAAATGGAAAAATATAGAGAATATGTGACACTCAGAACAGAAGCAAAGAGCAAAGTGCTAGCAGCAAAACAGAAGTCCTGGGAAGAATTTGGAGAAAAGCTAGAAAAAGATGCACAAGAAAACCAGAAATTGTTCTATAAGACCCTAAAGAACATGGGGAAGGAAAAACAATGCCCTCTCAAATTTATAAAGGACAAGCAAGGCAAATTGCTTACTGCCCCGAAGGAAGTAATGGGAAGATGGAAAGAATATTTCTCAGAACTCCTGGATGGTGAGCATGGTGAAGCATCAGAAATGATAAACACTAGCACAGAAGAGAAAACCAATGATGGTGAAGATGACATAAAGATGGAAGAACTGAAGGCAGCACTGGAGAAAATCAAGATGGGCAAAGCAGCAGGGCATGATGGTATAACACCAGAAATGGTTAAGTTCATGGGAGCATCAGGCGACCTATTACTCTTAAGGGTTTTACAGGCAGCGTGGTACAACAAGACCATACCAAAGGATTGGGAGATTGCCATCATAACACCAATTTTCAAAAAGGGTGACAATCGACAGTGTGGAAACCATAGAGGCATATCCCTTCTCAGAGTCCCTGGTAAAATCTACTCTAGAATCCTAGAGCAGAGACTCCGACGCCTAGCTGAGCCACAATTGGATGAGGTCCAGTGCGGATTCCGAGCAAACCGAAGTACTCAAGACCTAATCTTCACACTCAGACAGCTGAGTGAAAAGGCCCTTGAGTATAAGAGTGAGATGCATCTTTGTTTCATAGATCTGGAAAAGGCGTTTGACAGGGTCCCCTGGAGCAAACTTTGGGACTGTTTGGCAAGGAAGAATATTCCAGCACCTCTGATTCATGCTATACAGAGCTTCTACAAGTCTTGCAGAAATTATGTGAGGACAGCAAACCATAAGTCGGAAGAGTTCAGGACCACCACTGGTGTAAGACAAGGTGATATCCTATCACCTTACCTCTTCATACTCCTTATGGACGATGTCATCAAGGCATGTAAGGAGAGAACAAGAAAGTATTCAGTGGGGTACTGGAAGATGAGACAGGTCTATATTTCGGAGCTGGCATTTGCTGATGATGTTGCCCTGATTGCTAAATCAGAGACACATCTCCAATCCAACCTGCAAGTCTGGAAGGAAGAGCTGGAGAAGAGAGGGATGGTCATAAGCAGCTCTAAAACAAAATCCATGGTGATATCACGAGAAGAAAGAAAACATCAGATTAAGCTGGGAGAACAGGTCCTGGAGCAGGTCGACCACTTTAAATACCTCGGAGCTATTATAGATCGAAAGGGAGGCATCAAAGAAGAGTTGGCCACTCGAAAAGCAGCAGCTGGGAGACTTTTTCAGGCCATAAATCGAGGATTCCTCAGCAAGAGAGAGGTTGGTAAGAAAACGAAGATGGCTGTATACCGCTCCACCTATATCCCAGTCTTGACATACGGATGCAAGTCATGGGCAATGACTACAACCCATAAAAGCCAGATCCAAACCTCAGAAATGAGGTATCTGAGGAAGGTGATTGAAGTAACAAGAAGCGACATGGTACGCAACCAGACGATACGCCAAGGCCTTAAATCCTACCCCCTGCAGACCCAAGTAGAACAGTCCCAATTAAGATGGTTTGGCCATGTCTGCAGAATGGGAGAAGATCGGATACCACGACAAGCATGGGAAACAAAGAGCCAAGGATCCAGACCCCGAGGACGACCCAGAGTCCGCTGGGAGGACAACGTCAGACAATCTTTGAAGGATCGAAGACTAGAATGGAACCAGGCCAGGAGGAAGACAGCCAATAGGATAGTCTGGCGCTCTCTCTTCCAAACCTCTACACCTCACGGTAGAAGGGGAACGACTAGGTAAGTAAGTAAGTATTATTGTAATCACCCTTGTGTTACCAGGGCCCGAAAAGGAAGCAAACAATAGTAGTGCCGTACCTTACCAGGCATGTCGTAAAAAGCGACTAAGGAGGGTGGGCATGGGGCTAGTTACCCTATCCTGTAACAAAAATACGTTACCACAAAAACTTCAACAAACAATACGGATAAGTCAAATGCAGAATAAAAGTCAATTCAGCTGTCCAAGGTAGAAGAAGGTCCTTTGGAAAAGAGGCGTTTGAAGCAGCCCGTTGAAAGCCGAAAGGAGTCTAGGTCTAGGCTGCCGACTAACCTTTTTTTGTTTAGGAAAGTCTATACGATTGGCACCTAGAGCATTTGCAGTCTAAGAGAACAGGTGAAAACTGCACAGACAGCAGCAGAAATGAGGAATTGCTGAGAAAAAAGCTGAGATCAATCTGTCAAATCTCTCATTTCAAGGGATATCAATCAATCAATACACTTTAGCTGCCCAAGGAGTGTTGGCCTTTAACAAATACATGCCAAGTCCTCATGTCACGTGCCATCAGCTCAAGTTCTTTCTACATCTTCCTCATCATTTTCACTTCTGCCTCCAGTTCTCTTCTCCATGTGTGCATTTTTTTTCCTTCTCTACCTCTGTCTCTCTTAACCTGAGGATTCCAGAAGAAGGAATGCCTTGTAATGTTATCAACACGTTTACTCAATGTGTGTCCTATCAATTGACAGGCGCCAACTTCTTTTCACCTATTGTTCCACTGACACTTGTCTGGTTCTTGTCATCAGTTCCACATTGGTGACCTTGTAGTACCATTTCAATCTTTCTATTCTACGCTTGTCATCAGTTCCACATTGGTAACCTTATCGTACCATTTCAATCTTTCTATTCTACGCTTGTCATCAGTTCCACATTGGTGACCTTGTCGTACCATTTCAATCTTTCTATTCTACGCTTGCCATCAGTTCCACATTGGTAACCTTGTCGTACCATTTCAATCTTTCTATTCTACGCTTGTCATCAGTTCCACATTGGTAACCTTGTCGTACCATTTCAATCTTTCTATTCTACGCTTGTCATCAGTTCCACATTGGTAACCTTATCGTACCATTTCAATCTTTCTATTCTACGCTTGTCATCAGTTCCACATTGGTGACCTTGTCGTACCATTTCAATCTTTCTATTCTACGCTTGCCATCAGTTCCACATTGGTAACCTTGTCGTACCATTTCAATCTTTCTATTCTACGCTTGTCATCAGTTCCACATTGGTAACCTTGTCGTACCATTTCAATCTTTCTATTCTACGCTTGTCATCAGTTCCACATTGGTAACCTTGTCGTACCATGTCAATCTTTCTATTCTACGCTTGTTATCAGTTCCACATTGGTAACCTTGTCATACCATTTCAATCTTTCTATTCTACGCTTGTCATCAGTTCCACATTGGTAACCTTGTCGTACCATTTCAATCTTTCTATTCTACGCTTGTCATCAGTTCCACATTTGTAACCTTGTCGTACCATTTCAATCTTTCTATTCTACGCAATCATCCATTTTTGAAAGTCTGTAGCTTTGGTTTTGGTGTTTGTTGTTTTTCTTCTTCTGTCTTGGACGGTTGGGTTGACTTAAATTATGTTTTTGACCTAAACATGTTTTTTTTTTTTTGAAGTTTTTGCTGTAGGGGAGTGAAGAGTTAGAGACTTTACAGCATCGCTGTCTTTTCCTTCCCTAACTCAAGAGCAAAGTCAAGTATCCATTTACAGCTGGTTAGATTGAAGCGTATTGAAATGGTGAATCGAACCCAGCACCTATGCCGCGAGGGACCAGCGCTCTAACCACTCTGTCAATCGGACGTTCATCGGAAAAGTGTTCATAAGGGAATTTTCTATATCTGGAGCTTAATTAAAATAATGCAAGGGCTCTGAAACCTTATTTTCGTGGATGAAAGAGTTGTCAAAGGTGAAGATACCATTTCAGAGGTAGAAATATTCCTTGACCTGAAGGAAAATAGCGCGTTGAAATCTTACTGTGAGGAAGCTGACGAAAAACTGATGGTGACTGCCCGATTCTTTCTCGCAGAGCTCTCAGGCTCCCTATTCACTTGTGTATCCTGTATTTTTAGAAGACTGGACTTTCTATAGTGGTCAGCATTTATGAAAAGAAAAAAAAATCTTCCTAGCGATCTATGATTTGCATTTTGTGTGAATAAACCTAACTTCTCAAAGTTGATCAAGAAAAACTAATACCGGTCATCACCATGTGAATTTCATTTGAACACATGGCTTGTTGTGTGTCCAAGAAATATAAGTAGTCCTTAAACAATAATTTTATATCTGTCCGCTAACTTTTCAATAAATTATTTCCTAACCCGTACCCATTTTTACTGCATCTTTGAATTATTTCTTTAAGCTGTAATGAACATACGGCCCACTGTTTTTCATTTCAACCCAGTGTCAAAAAAGATAAGAACCACTACTTTGGGATCTCGGTCAAAATTAATTATTACCCCCTACTTCAAGAATAGAATCATACCACCGATGAGTGTTGTTCTTCATCATTACTCTTCACCTGCTTAAGTAACATAGGGCTGATGTAGTTCATGTATCACAGTTCAAGTTAAACTCTCCTGCCATGCGAGATCCAATCAAGTTCTTTACTTGCCTTCTGTGTCCATGTCTGACTCTAATTACCTTCTTCTTCTCCTCTTTAATGAGAGTATCGCCTTGCCTTGACAAGGCATGCCCCATTCACCCTAGACACACGGGTTGTCGGTATATTGTGGTCAGTTATCTTCTCCATTTATTCTTAGCGATTCCCTACATTGGCTGAACAATTCGGTAGAAGAAGAAGAATCATCTGTCAAAATGGCATGGAATGTCTGAGAGAGCTGCGACTTTCATTCTTGTCTTACTCACGTACCACCCCTAATATAAAGACAACTACACTTAACGCCATTAGCTTTTAATTTATTTACAGTGTTCATTCATCATCACATTTAGGGATCATGTAACCACCAGTATAGTTGGTACATTTACAGTATTAGTTGATTTATATATTTCCTTTGTTAATATTCTCTCTATTTCTTATTTGCCATTTTATCTATCAGGTTTTCTGAAACATCACTGTTGGAGTGTTCTTTTGAAAAACGAACATGTCATTTATTTTTTTTTTTTTTGTTACACGAACGTGGAGAGAGTGTGAAATGGCCTGATGTTGATCATGAAGAGCTACATTTACAGATTAATTACAGCCTCTATCAAAGGATCGAGATTCATTTGGACCAAGTTTCCCTGTCTGCTCATAGAAAAAAAAATTTAATCAATTGGGGCTGGGTGGTAAGGAAAACTTCAGTAACCATTATATTTGTAAATTTAACTTTAAAATTATGTTCCTTAATTTCTTTTTAACACCTGAACTCTTTCCTTTAAAATAATCAAAATAAAAACTGAACATTTACTACCCTATGTAGTTCCAAGGAGTCTCTGTTGAGATAAACATTTACTACCCTATGTAGTTCCTAGGAGTCTCTGTTGAGACAAACATTTACTACCCTATGTAGTTCCTAGAAGTCGTCTCTGTTGAGACAAACATTTACTACCCTATGTAGTTCCTAGGAGTCGTCTCTGTTGAGACAAACATTTACTACCCTATGTAGTTCCTAGGAGTCTCTGTTGAGACAAACATTTACTACCCTATGTAGTTCCTAGGTGTCTCTGTTGAGACATACATTTACTACCCTATGTAGTTCCTAGGAGTCTCTGTTAAGACAAACATTTACTACCCTATGTAGTTCCTAGGAGTCTCTGTTGAGACGAACATTTACTACCCTATTGATAAAGGGCCACCAGCTGATAAAGGGCTGCAGATAAAGTCGTTTATATAAGTAAGGCCGACATGGTTGAAAGCTGGTTATGTATTTTGTTTAATCGCGAATGCGTGCTTCGTCCGGTTATCATCTTGGAGTAAGGGTCAACGTTATATTGATTAATCATTTGTTGAATGTCCAAGAATACATTCGTTCCCTTCGGAGCTCATCATTATAGATGCATAATTTTCCTATCAGAAGAGTTCTTCATTTGCATAATCATTAACATTGGCAAATGCAGCAAATAGCTGTAACGTATCGATGTGATAAAGTCCTCAATTCAGAGTCCATGAATTTATTACAGTTCACACATAAGACATTCACGTAGGCATACATCCAGATATAGTTCATATATAGTTCATTAGGAATTACATGCATAGTATTTATGTCCGTCCGTGTCAAAACAATATGTCAGATGAACATCGTGGCTATATACGTGCGCTGTTGTATTCAACAGCCAGAAATGAGCACATGAGTTCTTGACATCTACAATTTGAATCATAATACGATTCTCCTTCCATTATTAGTTTAATTTAATTAATCTCTTACTTAGATTAATTTCCGAACTGACCCTGAGTTCTACATCGATTCATCTATATAATATAGGCTATATACTCAGCCTTATTTCCTTGGAAGAAATACAAGACACGACCTTCTTGCTTGACGGATAGCGTAACAAAGGCCCTGTAACCAAGTCACCCAGCGTGACCTTCCCAACGCGAATGCGTCATAATCTCCGCATATATTTTGCGTTCACTATACCGTAAAATATCGACATATTCTATAAATATTAATGACCCCCAAACGTTGCGCATGGGTAAACCCCAGCAGACGCCGTCATTTAAAATAACACCGTAACAGATTTCCTGTCAGACGGGGGCAAAAAAAATCTATTAAATAGATTTTTTTTGAACAATATTAATCAAATTATCAAAAATTTAACAAAACCCGACGTATGACCTACGATGTTCTATCTAGAACAGTGTCGCGGTCATGTCAGTAATATCTTATACTAAAATCAACGTCATATAATACATATAACTTATATAAACTAAAGAAATGTCACTGTCACTAACTAATTAACTAATTAATTTGTTGTACTAACTAATAATGTGAGGTGTTATTAAAATTATTCTAACTAACTAAAATTAAAATAATTAATTATAGTATGTACGTATGGTACTAACTAATTAATATCTAATAGAAGAAAATGAGAAATAGTATAAGAGAGTAAAAGAAATAAAAGTATACATTAAATTAGAATGCGTGTGAAAATGAAGTGTAAGGATAGATACTTAATTAAATTAACGCAATCAGAAGAACAGAAAAAATTCATACATTTTAACTATATATATGAAATGTCATAATGTAATATCCATTACCTTAATAATTACACTAATTAAAAGGTTTAATTGGTGTGATATTCTTTTGTTTCATCTTTTCTTAGTATATTTTATTTTTTTATTTCATCACACTTTGACTTTATTATATATTAATTTAATAACTAGAAAAGTTAATAATATTGGACATGAAGATCCAATCGTTGTTACCTCCTGTTGAATTGTATGAAAGTTCATTAAGAGACAAGGTTCATATTATCAAATTATGATTTGATTATCCATTCATCGTTAGTTCCTTTATTAAAGTTTGAAAGTAAATTGACTAAGTCATCAACGTATCTGTCCCTTATACATCAGAGATTGTTCCTTTTTAACAGTTTTCAATCGAAGTGAGTGATACTCAAAGTGGAATTGAAGTTCAAATTTTCAAACGATCCGTAAAACTTGATATTTTGATCACAATAGTTTATTTCGAAATGTCCTTATTTAGGTAGGAAGTCCAACTGAATTGTCGTATATTCTGACTTGATATCAATACCGTTCATTGCAAATGTAATGCTTTAATAGTCAGAAAATTTTCTTGGAATTGTAATATTCATTCAGAATCCGTAGGATGTCTGGACAACGTGTCGGCTATGACGTTTTCAGATCCAGGTATCGACTGTATCTCGAATTCGTAGGGTTGCAACGTAATAGCAAATCGTGCAAGTTTAGCACTTTTATGGTTTGAGCGACGTAATGCTGCCACTGATTTCTGATCAGTCTGGATCAGGAATGGAGATCCCAGCAAAAATTTTTCCAACTTGGTAATTGCCCAGATTACGGAGAGCAATTCTCGGTCCACAGTGGAATATTTCGTCTCCGGAGGTTTCAGTTTGCGTGAAATATACAGTACAGGGTGGAGGATATCATCATGATATTGCAGTAGACAAGCCCCGAGTCCGTAATTACTCGCATCTGTACGTAGAACAAACTTTTTAGAAGCATCTGGTAATCTTAAAATAGGTGGGCATGAAAAAATTTTTAAGATAGTGCGAAAAGTTTTGTCACATTCGTCTGTCCAATTTATCCTTAAAGGCATGTTCTTCTTTAGTAACGATGACAGGACAAATAGACGATATACAAAACTTATGCTGCATTGGCTGAGCATAGTTAGAACAGTCAATCACATTACTGTCTAGTGTAGGCATGGTAAAACAATCAAAGACAGAAATACAAAGTGTTATTGTAGATAAGACAACACAAGTGTCACCTAATAGAAGAGTCTACATTCACTAATATACGCCTGAATAGATTAATAGGAAAGAAAGTAAAAAAAAAATAATGATGACTGACTATGCTGAGTCATCGAAGATGTGACGAAGATGGTTATAGTATCCTGTTATCTGCATGACGCAGAATCAGCTACTAGTTGTAAATTTAGTGACTGGTGATGAAAATAAACACCATTATCACGCTCGATTACCCAAAGAGCGTCTCGATTGTTACGAAAAGTAACCATCGCCTGTCTATTCTGCCCATTGCATGATGGCAGAAGACGAACAAACTTAACGTTTGCTGTATAATCAAAAAAATTTCTAAGTGCCTGCCAGGTAGTATCCTGCGGCAGATTGCGCACTAACACTGTGCGAGAATACGTACTTTTCCCAATATATGTCGTATCATTGTCACGAAATTGAGCACAATGATGATATGTATTATTTGTTAAAGAATTAACCGTCCCTTTCAACAACGACACTGTCTTTTTATTAGATGATATATCATCCTGACTGGACTGAGGATGATACCTATCAGTATATATGGCAGCAGGTTTCCTGCATGTCGGAGACACTTCCTTGCTGTGCAAAGTAAAAACTTTGCCGACAGACTTATTTGTCTGAACTTGATTATGATGGTTCATGTGAACCCTAGCATTATTTTTCAACACATTACTCTTCTCCTTACAATCCATTCTCCTGTTGACAACGTCAACAGTTTTCTTAAGATCAGTTGCCAGCTGATCCTGTCGCCAAGACTTGTTCATTGAATTGGCAGTAGTATCCTGACGAAGAAAAGTATATCTCCCTCGAAATGATCTTCTAATCGCCACTGGGTGTATTGATACCTTAGTATCAGTTTTCGTACTTGAGTCATGTCGTAAAGTACGATTATTCCATTTATTGTTCATCAATATTTTTTTACCTGCCAGTACGTCTAGTAGACAATCAATCCTCATTCTTAGTTTATTATTTTCAGAAGTCAGGAATGTAATATCCTGCCTCTGTTTCTTATTTAACTTATCTAAGTTAAATGTTATCTGCTTCTCACTAGCTAGTAAGGAATCAAATGTGTTCACTGCCGTAGCAAGATCGTAAATTTGTTGTTGTGTCTTATTTTCCAATTCTGTATATCTATCTTTCTCCTTCAGGAGTAACGCTTCTAATGTAGTCAATCTTTCATCCGCTGAACCAACAGCATCCAACTTTTTTTCCTGTCTAAGACACAATTCAGAAATGTTATCATTATCTGTATGACATCTATCTATCATATTATTGTCATCAAATGATACACTCGCATTTTCCATTTTTCCTATATTAATCTTCATCTTCATTCCCCTGTTTAGACAGAATTGCTTATATTGTTCATCATCATGAATAACTAATGAATTAACTGCATTCAGCTTTGTTGAAAGTGCATTAATCTGCTTTTGCATTCTCTTTTCTAGTTCAAAATATCTATTATTCTCTTTAAGGAGCAATGTATCGAGTTTAGCGAAATTGTCATTAGTTAATTTTTCATGTTGACTGATAATTCGTCTAAATTCATGATTCTCGAGTTCAATTATTTTCATTTTATTCTCCAACACCATGTAAGAACTCTTCATATCCTGAATTAACACCTCTTGTGCATTAACCTTTAATCTCCAAAATGAAACCTCAGATTTCAGCCCATGATTCTGAGCCGTATGTGTATAATCATCTGTCACTAACCCGGTATTACCCTTATCTAATTCAATATCAACACCATTCTTGTCAGAATTATCAACATCTTTCATTAGTTCTTGATTAGTCAAATCAAGATTTGCTACATTTTTATCCAAAACTGTCATGCTGAAATCCTTTAAGAATTTCTTGATCCTTTCTGCTTCGTTGAATGTGTAATCTGTTTCAACAGCAATAGCCAACAGTCGTTTGAACCCGTTGACTAATGAGTGTGGGGCAGAGGCAGCTGTTGGGTAGCCAACAACCTTTTCCTCCATTATTCTCATCTTTTCTTCAGTTTCTACGAATTCTCTTTTCTCATCAACCTTCTTCTCCTCTAATGGATAAATATTTTTTTTATCCTCTAATGCAAATATATTTTTAGTTTCTTCCAGTTCCTCAATACGCCTTATCTCAACTCCCATTTCTTCTTCATTATATGCCTTTCCTTTTTCTTCCCATTCATCTACAATAAAGAATCTCATAGCAGATATTTTCAAAGCTTCACCCTGCAAACCATAATAAAAACGTGCCATATTCATGTAATACTCTAATGTACGCATGGTAGATATATATATCTATGACTCTCTTAGTCAATTAAATCATATATGCAACAAAGTATTGTCACTCAATATAACCAACTATAATCTCCTTAATATCATTAGTTGTAAGTCCCACAACTATTTTGTCATCAAATAATTTATATCAATAATATATAAATAATATATACTCATTACATTAGACTCTTAATGTAATTGCTATATACCCTGTATTGTTATTAAAGTTTATGATGCTGAATTGCTATATCATGCACTAACAATTAAATAGTTATGGTATATATGCTGAAATTATATCCACTCAATAATTAGGTTATTTAATCTTAATTGTCACTAAGTTCCCAATATAGTACTGAGAAAGTGTACTAATTTATATCAAATATGTCTTAATATGTTATCAAGTTTTAATAATTAATCATTATATATTATGCCATAATCATGAGCCATAAAGTGCATTGCCCATTTCTAGGACCACCACTGCAAATTGGTGCAAAGTCCCTAATTCCTCATCAAAGCTCATAAAAATTTAATCATATTCATCTACCCTATAATTAATGAAGAAATTATAGCATTAATATTAAATTATAAAAGGATGAAATGAATACAAACAATACAATGGGTTAACCAAGGATTACGAAACAGTATTACCATACGACAAGACATTTTCACAATAAAAATTGCATTAATAACTAAGTGGTATAAAACGGAAGTGAGAGATTAAGAATGAACTGAATAGAAAGTTAAGCTGTGTAAGTAACAAATAGTGACGTCACAGGACTCATTTGACGTTAATACAATACATTTAATTAAAATAAAAGATAGCTGGATCAGAATAAACAAGATAGATTACGAACATAGGACTGTAAATGAATAAAAATAAGAACCAAATACAACAGAAAACACCAGTTATAACATGACTATACACCTAACATGCAAAGTGAATTAATGCAAGTCCGAACGAAATGATCACCGATATTGATAATTCGACGCTTTCTTCGCGAGGTGCTATTAATTCACAGCCTTAGGAACATTCAGAATGAATATCGGCATCCTCAGAGCCATTTTATTCATTCCGAACCGCCGCCCAACCATACCCGCTACATGAAAAAGACAGAAACAATATTTAACATGGATACATAGAAAAAAAAAAAGAACATGGCGTTATTTGGACAAAGAGGACGAAATATTTTAACCTTAAAAATCAGTGACTTATCTTGTTTTGGCGGTAATATCGTACATTATATGCTTTGCCGACAGACTCGAGAGCATGTTTGTATCATTGAGAACGTCAGCAATAGGTTTCATCTGATGTTTGAAAGCTTCAAATAAATTGTTTTGATGGACATTGTCAGCTGCTGGCTTTTCCAACCGTTTGTGCTGTCGTCAAGGGCATGACGTCACCGGTGTATTTGCAAATAATGTCCGTTTCGCTCGAAAGGAATTTAGTTCTTTCAACTCGTTAATATTTGAAATTATCCACGCCACATCTGGCCGCCAGCTGATAAAGGGGCTGCAGATAGAGTGTTTATATATGGGAGTCCGATAAGGCCGAGCTGGTTATGTATTTTGTTTAATCGCGAATGCGTGCTTCGTCCGGTTATCATCTTGGAGTAAGGGTCAACGTTATATTGATTAATCATTTGTTGAATGTCCAAGAATACATTCGTTCCCTTCGGAGCTCATCATTATAGATGCATATTTTTCCTATCAGAAGAGTTCTTCATTCATAATCATCAACATTGGTAAATGCAGCAAATAGCTGTAACGTATTGATGTGATAAAGTCCTCAATTCAGAGTCCATGAATTTATTTACAGTTCACACATAAGACATTCACGTAGGCATACATCCAGATATAGTTCATATATAGTTCATTAGGAATTACATGCATAGGATTCATGTCCGTCCGTGTCAAAACAATATGTCAGATGAACATCGTGGCTATATACGTGCGCTGTTGTATTCAACAGCCAGAAATGAGCACATGAGTTCGTGACATCTACAATTTGAATCATAATGCGATTCTCCTTCCATTATTTAGTTTAATTTAATTAATCTCATACTTAGATTAATTTGTGAACTGACCTGAGTTCTACATCGATTCATCTATATAATATAGGCTATATACTCAGCCTTATTTCCTTGGAAGAAATACAAGACACGACCTTCTTGCTTGACGGATAGCGTAACAAAGGCCCTGTAACCAAGTCACCCAGCGTGACCTTCCCAACGCGAATGCGTCATAATCTCCGCATATATTTCGCGTTCACTATACCGTAAAATATCGACATATTCTATAAATATTAATGACCCCCAAACGTTGCGCATGGGTAAACCCCAGCAGACGCCGTCATTTAAAATAACACCGTAACACCTATGTAGTTCCTAGGAGTCTGTTGAGACAAACATTTACTACCCTATGTAGTTCCTAGGAGTCTCTGTTGAGACAAACATTTACTACCCTATGTAGTTCCTAGGAGTCTCTGTTGAGACAAACATTTACTACCCTATGTAGTTCCTAGGAGTCTCTGTTGAGACAAACATTTACTACCCTATGTAGTTCCTAGGAGTCTCTGTTGAGACAAACATTTACTACCCTATGTAGTTCCTATGAGTCTCTGTTGAGACAAACATTTACTACCCTATGTAGTTCCTAGGAGTCTCTGTTGAGACAAACATTTACTACCCTATGTAGTTCCCAGGAGTCTCTGTTGAGACAAACATTTAATACCCTATGTAGTTCCTAGGAGTCTCTGTTGAGACAAACATTTACTACCCTATGTAGTTCCTAGAAGTCGTCTCTGTTGAGACAAACATTTACTACCCTATGTAGTTCCTAGGAGTCGTCTCTGTTGAGACAAACATTTACTACCCTATGTAGTTCCTAGGAGTCTCTGTTGAGACAAACATTTACTACCCTATGTAGTTCCTAGGAGTTTCTGTTGAGACAAACATTTACTACCCTATGTAGTTCCTAAGAGTGTCTGTTGAGACAAAGAAAGAAACTGACTTCTGCACCATCAGGCATGTCATACAAGTCGACTAACATGAAGTTGTGCATGAAGCTAGAAACCTCATCGTGTCAAACACATTGCCACATAAACCAGTGTTGCAAGAACATGTGAAAACTTGATACAGGGGACCAGCTGCAGGTAGCTCCAGGCTCCATAAAGAGTGCTAAGGGAAAATAATGATGATGATTAATGTAATATTTACAGGTAAACACAGAGACGACAGCTATTGCCGGGCTCCCCAACAATCACAAACACTCTATACAGCACCACTCAACAGCTACAGAACACATGCACATTCTTCAGCTTGGCATTGACTGCTAAAGAGTGATGAGCTCATCAGCCCTAGTTAATCAACAACAACAACAACAGGTAAACAAAATGTAGATGTCTGAAATTCTTTATAATCTTGAAAAAGTTTTGTTTTGTTTTAAAGTACAGAAAAAAATTCTTTTATTCCCTAATTTTTTTTTTTTTGGTTTTATTAACTTTTCAGAATTGATACAGACCAGGTTTAAAAGAAAAGTTATTAATCTTAGTATCACTTGTGTAGTTTTCATTTTTTCCTGTATCCCGGGGGGGGGGGGGGGGGGGCGGGGGGGGGGGGTTGGGGTTGGGGGGGGGGGGGGGGGGTGGGGGCGCGGCCGACTCGAGATAAAGACAGAATAGTACTACTGCTCCTTCAGCAGGTATGTCGTACATGGCAACTAATATGAGGTTGTGGATGAGGCTGGCAACCTCATCATGGAAAATAAATTGTTACAGAAACCACCACGACAAGAGCATGTGAATGCTTGGTGAAGGTTTCTTGTAAAGGTACCAGCTACAGGGTTGGCTCCGTGCTCCATAGGGAGCAAAAAGGAAAATGATGATGTCTCAACACAAGTTCCAACAAACTATGGGGGGGTGTCATGATGATGTCTCAACACAAGTTCCAACAAACTATGGGGGGGTCCATGATGATGTCTCAACACAAGTTCCAACAAACTATGGGGGGGGGTCCATGATGATGTCTCAGCACAAGTTCCAACAAACTATGGGGGGGGGGATGGGGGGGGGGAGGAGGGGGGGGGGGGGGGGGGGAATATGATGATGTCTCAACACAAGTTCCAACGAATTATTGGGGGGGGGGGGGGTATGATGATGTCTCAACACAAGTTCCAACGAATTATGGGGGGGGGGGGGTCATGATGATTGTGACAAAATATGACAGGGGTGAAGTAGATGGAATTATTTTTAACATTGTATAATGTCATACAAGGTCAGCCCTACACCAGCGTTAGAGTTCAGGAATAGCTCTCTTGGGGTTTGTCTAGTATTTTGATTAGATATACCCAAAGCACTCTTTGGCTGAAAGCTGCATGCCTCACCATAAACAAGGCAAACACTTTAAAGGAGAACAAAGTGATACTTTAATACTGGTCTAATTTCACGGCCTTTTGAGTCTTTGACATGAGGTTATTATTGTGCTGTGGTCGCTTTTTCTTCTTCTTCTTTGATCCTTAGCCGCCGACCATCAAAGCAGTCAGTGGCCATTATGCCTGGTGGCGTCTTGTAGGGCAACAACAAATTGATTCCACTTTGCTCGGTCGGCGGCCATCCTTCGTACAGTGCCCCAACTCTGGTTCATTCTTTGCATCTCAGCCTCCAAAGTCCTCCGCCAAGTTGTTTTTGGTCTGCCTCTCTTTCGTTTTCCTTCAGGGTCCATAGCATAGCTGTTCTTGTGATGGCATCGGGGTCTCTTCTGAGGACATGGCCAACCCAGCTCCAGTGTCTGCCAGCTATGATGGTGTGCATGTCCTCTTGCTTGCTCCGAGTAAGCAGATCTTGGTTGGTGATGATATTCGGCCAAAAGATTCGGAGAATTTTTCTTAGGCATGTTGTGTGAAAAGAGGACAATTTCGACATTTCCTTCTCTGTAACTCTCCAGCTCTCCGCGCCATAGAGAAGCACATAAAGCACACAGCTCTGATATAATCCTAATTTTGTGCTTGTGCTGTACTGAGAGGACTTCCAGATGTTGTTTAGACTAAAAAAGGCTGTTCTTGCTTTGTTCATTCTGTTGTTGATGTCTTTGCTTGCTCCGCCGTCTGGTGTTACTATGCATCCTAGGTATGTGAAGGCATCTGTCTGTTCCAGTTGCTGATTCCTTACTGATATGGGCTCAGGGATGCTCACATTGAGCGTCATGACCTCTGTCTTCTTTAGGTTGATGTTCAAGCCCACCTGCTGGCTATACTTATTAAGTCTATCCGTTTTTTCCTGGATGTGTTGATGTGAATGTGCTAGTAGTGCAATGTCATCTGCATATTCCAGATCTTCCAATGTAGAAAACGTAGTCCATCTTATTCCTCTTGGACTGCTCTCTGTTGTCACGTTTTAATATACACATAATTCAATATGTCAGGTTGCAATCTACAAAATGACCAGTTGTCACTCCTCTTTACTGGAGTTAGTTGATTATTTTTTTTTTTTACTTTTATTCATTCATTTCAACAGTTGTTCTTTAGGAGTTTATGATTCACAAATTCCATTCATTCCACATCTTCATCAGGGGTCATATCAGATAGGAAATCTTTCACCATGAATAATAAGAAGTAGAGATAAGGGTCAATGATTACACCTCAGTCACACAGCTGTCATATCTACCAACTATTCTTCTTTCTTTGTGTACATTTTCAGACGTCATTTTGAATATATTTAATTAAAGCAGTGGTCAGCTTGAGGTAGTTGGTATCTCCACAGAGTTTGTCCAAGAAAAGTACTGGTGACGGCCATATGTATTTTCTTTGTTCCTCATATGTTGAGCACTTGTGTAGCAGATCTTTGGCGGTCATTTTGCCAGTGCTGCAGTTGAACTCATCAGTAGTTCCTATCTTTAGCTTGTTGAATAGATAGTATTTCAATCTGTTGTGGCCTTTGCTGCATCTGAAGATTAACACTTGTTCACTTCTGCTAAGCTAATAACATGCATAATGTTTTTGGTGGTCTGGATATTCAGCTTCCCATTTGTTCCTGTGTCTGCTTCTGATAAAACTCTTGGCCTCTTCATAAGTTATGCTTGTATTAGGTTGAGGCAGCTTTCCACCTTCCTTTGCCAATCTGTCTGCCTGTTTGTTGCCAGAAGTGTTACAATGAGATGGGATCCACTGTATCAAAACGTTTTTTTTTAATAGCTGACAAAGTTTGTGGAGTATTACTCTTAGATAATACAATGTCTGCATTATTCTAGCTTTCAGCGTTGCTACTAGTAACAGAGAATCTGTGAAGAAAGCTACTTGTCACTCTGTGCTTTCCTATGAAAAGGACTTCTGCTGCAGTTTTCAAGACTTCTTCCTGCGTTCTGAAGTTACTTGAGAATTTTCATGTTGCCACTGACAGCTTTTTTCTTAAAGAAACCATCACAATCCAAAATGATAGAATTGCTACTTCTGAAGGAAGTGAATATCAACTGTTATTTAGTATTTAAAAAACAATTTGTTGTGAATTCTTTTTTCCTTTTATGGTACATCTTCTGAGAGACTTCACATTCCAAGAAACCACATTTACTTCCTTAACAAATATCACTGCAGATACTGACATACAGCTGACTGTTTAAAATGTGGGTAGTCAAGAAGTGCAATTGTAACTATGTACACTGATGTAATAGATATAAAATTAAAGACCATGAATATGAACCTTAAATTTGGCAATCATGGTCCAATGTGCAGTAAGCATAGAAATATTGCATATGAGCAAATGAAAAACATTAAACCTAAAATGGTGGTGCAACCTTTAAATAACTGTGTTTAACAAAGTTAATGTATAAAATGTTCATGATAAACTGGAACAAAAGAACATTAAGAAATAAACTTGTCATTACAATTAAAGCTACATAAAATAAGACAGTGGTCAGGTGAAATCTAGGGTTGTGTATCATGGTGCAGATATAAATATATATCATCATTCCTTTTTTGTTCCCTGTAGAACACAGTCACAAGTGTTAACGTCCAATTTCTATCTAGTGATGTCGTCTTAATATTTAGCTCATCCTTGAGAGTTTGCTTCTCTATTTTACTTCTGTTACCATAATTCTCTTGGCATGACAAAGTCACCAAAGTGGAACTGATGACAAGAACCAGAACAAGTACCAGTGGAACAACAGGTGAGAAGCAGACGCTGGTGATGGATTAGTCAGACATTGAGAAAACCTGGTGATAGCATTACTATACAGTTTTTATTCTGGAATCCCCAGGGCAAGACAAGTGAGGCAGATCAAAGAACACAAGCAGAAGTGAGCTGGAGACAGAGATAAAAATAATGTGGATGACAGAGTATGACCTTGAGCTCATGGCATGTGACATGACGACTCTGGAACGTTTTGGTTGAAGGCTTATGTTCCTTAAAGAGTACTGATTGATTGGCCATATTGCTATGGCTTTATTTTACCTTCTATTCTTCTTTCATGACAAAATCAACAATAAAAAAGCTACAAACTCCCATAAATAGGTGCTTGAATAGAACAGAAGGATTGAAATGGTCTGATAAGATCACTAATGTAGAACTGATAGCAAGAACCAGACAAATGCCAATGGAAGAACAGATAAGAAGATGCTGGATATTGATAGCACACAGACAGAGGAATTCTGCTGATAATATTGCATGGCAATCCTCCATCTGCAATCCTCAGGGTAAGAGAGTAGAGGGAGACCAAAAAACACACGGAGAAAAGAACTGGAGACAGATTGATTGGGATGAAGAAGACATGGAAAGACCTTGACCTGATGGCATGGAGCATGAAGATTTGGCAGACGTTTGTTGAAGGCCTATGCTTCGTGGGGGGGGGCTGAAGGATGATGATGCTGATGACGATTCTTCTTTCCCCATGGATTCCAGTCGACGGCATGCCTGGCTATGTGGGTTGTTTGGGTCCTGCGGGTGATTTGGTTACTAAAAAAAAAAATCTGGTTTAAGTGGATAAAGTTGGCCTCTTTTCATAAAAATCTCGAATGATGTTAATAAACTTCTCAGGGACTCTACAGTGCCTCATTTTCAAACAAATACTGTGCAGTCTTTACCTTCATGTACTTTTTTACAGTTGACAAAGTTATATATAAGGTTGTCTGTCATTACTGTCCTATGATGTTTCAGTGTGTTACTCTCTGATCTGTAAATGACCTTCCTGTGTGAGATTCTGCTTTTTTTTTCCCTTGAGTTTCTCATATGAACTTCATTTACATAGTTTAGCATCAGTCTGATCAGAATTTTTCCAGTCACTACCAGCCGCATTGTAACTCAACAGCTTTTTCTTGTAGTCAAAATGCCTTTCTTGAGCAGTATAATTATGTGTTCCTCTTTTCGGTTCTTGGAAATGGCCTCTTGTTCCTGAATGATTAAGGTACATTAATGAAAAATGTTAATCATTTGGAGTTACTATATCTAGGACTGGAGTTTTGTTTAAAACTTTCCACCATTTAAAAAAAAAAATTTGTTAAGCAGACCATGTATCATCACACAGTGCTAATTGCATGCGCCTCATGGGAAATGACTATTGGTATGTCTCCTGGCAGTTATTTATCTACTGATAACATTCAATGTCACACTCTTCTAAATTTTACAGTTAAAAAAAAAATGAAGTTTGTTAATCAAAGCACAGCAGCACACGCCATTTTTTGTACATATGTACTACTTTGACAGGCACAGAAAATGTTGCATAATTAATTACATAGTACATTCTTTATATTTTACATTCCACATCACAAATTGCTACATTTTAAATGTAGGATTAAACAAGATTATGAAAAACACACAAATATTAACATAGACTTTAAAAACATTTCCATGATGTGCTCAGTTTTAAAACAAAAGTGAGTTGAAGCTGATTCTATTTAGCATATGTACATTAACTATGAAATGTCATTGTCCTGAGGTACCACTACCTAGAAGAAATTTAGTCCTGACATCAAACTACTGACATTATGTGAAAAAAGCCCATGTTTTAATTCACGACTCTGTCCACATCATTTCATATATCTGTTGTTTTCATGTGGAACCGAGGAACAGGCATGTCCAAACTAAAATTATCACTGACAGTCACATTGTCAACATTGATATCATCAAAGATGTCCATGTCCACATCACTGGCAGATTCAGGGATAAAGAAGTCCTCATCACTCAGCACACCTGGTGGGTAATTGTCATATTCAGACTCACAAACACCTGAGCATGAATCTTCATTATTCTGAGGATCTGACTGGGACATCTCACTGCTGCTGGCTAGAGAAGACAGACTAGTTTGATCTGTTCTTGAGGCAGCTGTCTGAGTCCCAAAAATTAGAGGCATAAGGTAGGCATGCCTTGTCTTTGGACTGCCGGTTGCAGAGGAAGTGGAGGAGGAGGTTGCATTGTCTTCTCTGTCACTGGGAATATAGTCCAGACTCTTACAGTGGCGGGGCGGGATGCTGTGCAGCTGTCGGCGTTTGATCTGAAATGGGTTTATTGAAATTCGCTGTTGTATCGATGACTGTTCTCCCATAGCTGTAGACAACTTTTTCCCTGTACAATGATCATCAATTCTTTGGTGCTTAGAAATTCTACTCTTTCCTTTACTTTCTGGAGACTTTTGTTTGAAGTTCTGGCCATATTCATCCTGTGACACAAGTCTCTGATGTTCATCATAATATTTATCAATGTCTGTGGGATCAGATTCTGCGGTCAACTCTTGCAAGAGTTGGGTAAGAGATGTAGATGGTTCTGGCACAGGTGTTGGTGGAAACTGTGAAATGCTGTTGATTGTATCACTTGATCGAGACCTGAACCATTCTAGAGTACTACATGGAGAAGTAAACACATAATTAATAACATTTTGCTTGTCTTCCTGGGGGTGCAGTTGGCGTATTAAAGCATTTCTTGATGGTTTTAGCTCAACAGGACTGAGAAATACAATGGAAGAATGATTACTATGTGGACGTGATGAAACAGAGTCTTTGTCATCATCAGAGATGAAACTCAGGTTGAGCGTTTCCTTTCTTTGCCTCGGAGGTGAACAGTAGAGTGGTTTACTGTGAGGCACTGCTGGATATGACTTTCTAAATTCTTTGACGTTTCGAGGTATGCCACCTGGCACATGACTAATACCATTTCTCAAAATATTGCCCTGTTTGTTTTCACTCAAAACTGACCTCAGAATGGCAATGCCATCGGCACGACTGCCACAGTTGTATACCTCTGGGGCATCTTCGTTTGGGTTTGTGTGCAGAGACATAGTTTTGCCATCAATACTGGCTTTAAGTCCTCCAGTAGGGGTCACTGTAGAGGCTGAGGAGGTGCTATTGCTTTCTTTAGATCCAAAAGATGACTGCCTCTTAATATTTATGACTGCTTTAGTTGATGTTCTTGTTACATGAAGTGACTTTTCGGGAATGCCATCATGGGTGATTGTCTCTGAAGATGTATTGCTTCTCTCTGAGTGTATACTTGTATCACTGCCTCTTGCTGGCTGTGTCACCGGGGGAGACTTGTCAATGGGTTCTCTGTAAATACCTGTCACAAATTTGTCCTCTGAAATGCTTGCAGACATAACAGAAATAGCTGGAGGATGGGGTTTGGTTGTGCATTCACAGAGGTGAGTATAATGATTTTCATCTACAATACCATTAACACTATTACCCACAGGCCAAATATTCTTGGGTGGAAAATTCTTTACTAGGCTTGCATAGTCCCGAGTGTTCAAGATTACAGAGTCTTCTAAAATACGATCTTCACTGACCTTTTTCAGTTGTGCTTTAGGAGGAGATATGCTATGATATATTGGTGGCAGAGGCCTTGAATAAAGTGGGCTGCCATTTGTCAAAGGGATGCCTGGTGGCTTGCAATTAGGCTCAGAGTGAACTTTACGTAGGGAATGAACTACATCCAAATGACTCGGGGATGCTGCTGGACTTGTCATGGTCTTGACTCCTCGTGCACCTTCAGATACTGTTGACTTTGGACTAATTGGACTAACTGGACTGAGCATTGAACCTCTGAATTTTAGACTGTCAAACATTGAATTCTGCACCCCAATAGAGGCAGGACGTAACTGGTTCTGCATTTTTGAATTGAAGAAGTGCACAGCAGGAAGTTCTGGGCTGTTGCTCTTTTGCACATGGTCACTTGAAGCACCATGATTAGAAGAGGAGATACTGAACTTCCTCAGTGGGTTTCTGCTTAAACTTGGGCTGTCAATGGAACTCCTACGTCTCTTGTTTAGACTTCCTGTGGGAGTCAGAGTGTTAGCACTCTTTCTACGTTCCATTGTAGAAGCATAGAGGTTAAATATTTCATTGCTTGAACTGTTCAAGTGATGCTTCATGTTGGTAGAATTTTCCACGATTTTTGGAACTGAAGGATCTTCTGGGCTGTCTACTGTTGTGTTAGTTATCACTGTAGGAAAACCTTCAAAGGATCTGAAAAATTCATGAAGACAATGATGGCCAATATATTTTTTAAATGATCTGAATACACTGATAACTACCGGGAAGGAGACAGCCTTTGGTTAATATCAAGTCAGTGTGTATGTGCATGTGAGAGGGTATATGTGTGTATGTTCCTTTTTATACTCCCTAAGGAGCATGTGGCCATCATTGTGGTTCATTCTCTTGTAGGAAACCAGGTCAAAGCACTTCATCTGTTCTGGCAGTGGTGGTTTCTGCAACATCTTATTATATATAATTTTTTTTCCTTTTAAACAGTGTCCTGTTCAACCCTCAAAGGGTCATAATTAGAATATAAAGTGTAATAAATAAATTCAAGACAATATAGTAATTTCTTCCCCTATTCACTCAGTTCAAATAGAGTAAATCAAAATCAACATTGTGTATGCGTGTGTTACCTCCCCTTTCCAAGAAACAAACATATGGTTGTTAATCCCTAATACAAATACAAGAATAAATGGATGAGAATCTTTACTTATACAGCATGAAAAGTAAAATTTAACCGTTATCAATTTCAGCCTTAAATTATTACTTCACTTTAGAAACCTTCTGAAGACATGCCTCATGCCTGCTGGCAGTAGTGGTTTATATAAACAAATATACTGCATATGCAAGCTTGTATGCACATGTGAGCTTGCAATGGTATTGTAACTGTCTTTTTTTTCTTGTTGAGGTGATCACTGGCCCAAGACAGTATACATGTTGTTAGATGTGTAGTGCGAGCGTATGATGAATTGAGTGTGGGTGCGAATGAAGGCGCGAATGTGTTTAGGCTCGTATAGATGTAGATCCTGCAACCCATACTCTCACATGCAGTAATCAAGGATGCTTTGACACTGCAGGCATGTTTCAAGACATTTATTGACGGGAACACACATAGTATCAACAGGAACAGTCAGTGTAACAAGGTCATGCTGACCTGACATCGATAGGTATACATTTGGCATTCAAAAAGGTAAACATCAGAATAGACGTGCATGGTCAATAGCAAAGTTCTTCAATAATGACAGTTCGTAGCGTCGCCCTTGGCGTCTCTGACTAAACGCGTCAGATGCCTTAGTTACTATGACACATAGGTGCAACTTGGCACTCCCCGCCAATTGCACATATCAGGCTGTAGTATAATAGCCGGAAGCACAGGCCTCGTTCTGACGTCGGCCGTGTACTTCTGTTAAATAGGTTATCATCAACCCTGCAGTAATACTTATTGTAGGTAGAAGTTCCGCCAATCTGCGGCTCCCACAATATATCTTCGTCACTGGATTTCTGGACAATATAAGACTAACAGTCTTGGATGGCTACCTCGAGCACAAATATATAAGTTCTGAAATGGCGGATCAGTGAGCTGCTGTTCACCCTAGGTAATCCTTTACATGTTCTGCCACCGAAAAGCGTAATAATGCATAAAGGTCGGTATTACCTGGCAAATGAATCCTCAGAACATCACAAGGAATTCTGTCGTCATCCCGACGCAGAGAGATTCACTGGGGAAAACTGCCATAGCAGTTACTTCGAAGATTCTCCCCGAAAAACAATGGACTCTTGGTCCCTTCAGAAAAACAGGACCTCCCGGCTTCCCGGAAGTATATCTCACTCCCGCTTAAAAAACCTTCCCCTAGGCCTACGCCGAACTGTCAACCTCTGACCCTACAGGTCAAACACAATGAATGAATAAACAAGGGAAGACAACCCCTAATCAACCTGACATCGCAGGTAAAGACACAATTATACTTATGATACAAACATAAGCAAATAACTTGACAGATGACTCCGTCGAAAATGACAGCAACATTACTACCACCCCCCCTGTAAAAAAAAATGCAATTTTTTTTTTTTTTAATATGTTCATGAGCAAGATAGCACCAGTATCACTTCTATGCTCATGCAAACAATGAACCTAATATCAGGTACAATAGAAGAGGGTACAAACCATCTCCCAACATAGGAGAAAATATTTCCTTTAAGCCAAACAAACTAAGGGATACCATTCAAGAAACCTAAGTTGCTGGCAATACCAATCATATATCAAACATTACTAAATAATATAATCATAGCAATATACAAATGTCAATGCTATTTTAGCAACATATCACTGATGGATGGACAAAATGAAATTTGTTAAATTATCTAAACATCATCCAAATACATTTGTATTACAACATATTATGATATTAAGGACAGACCTAAGTCTGAAAATATATCAGGAAAAACTAGGACACAAGATTTAACTGGAATCATGTGGGCATCTAGACAATATGTCCGCCATCACATTATCCGAACCACGGATAGCTCGCACCGTGAAATGGAAAGGCTGAAGAGCAATAGCATAACGAGTAAATCTCGAGCTCTTCAAATCCTTACTTTGCATAGCCGTAAGAGCTTTTTGGTCGGTTTCCATAAAGAAATGCGCGCCCAGAAGGAACCTTTGTAGCTTAAGAATGGACCAAACCATAGCCAACAATTCACGGTCCAAAACCGAGTAATTCCTTTCTGCCGCATTCAGCTTCCTAGAAATATACATTACAGGATGCAGAGTTCCTGAATATTCCTGCATTAGTGCCGCTCCAATGCCAGTGGAAGAGGCATCACTACGAAGGACAAAAGTCTTATCAATCGTCGGTAGTCTTAAGATAGGATGAGATGAGAACAAATTCTTAACCTGATCCAATGAAGATTGGCATTCTTGGGACCAACGCACCATATTAGGAGAACCTTTTTTCAATAACGTTGAAAGTGGTGCCATAATGGAGGACAGATTCTCAATGAATCTTCCATAGAATTGTATCAATCCCAAGAGACTACGCACTTGCTTTTTTGTCTTCGGAACCGAGATATTTAATATCTTTGAAATGTTTTGGTCCTCTGTCTTCAACAGACCATGACCAACTCGATGACCTAGGAAGGAAATTTCACTAAACCCAACAAAAGCTTTAGAGGGTTTAGCAGTCAAACTATGCTCACGTAGAGTAGATAGCAATTCCTTCAGACCCACATAGTGTTCTTCCCAAGTATCGCTGAAAAGACAGATGTCGTCTAAATATGCAATGACATCTGCACGATCTGATAGAATTCGTCGCATCATGCGTACGAAAGTCGCTGGGGCGTTCATAAGCCCGAAAGGCATAAAATTCCATTGAAACAGACCCCTAGGTGTCGAAAAAGCAGTGAGAGGTTTGGCGTGTTCCGTCAGTGGGACTTGCCAATAACCTTTCGACAAGTCTAGTTTAGTAAAGAATTTAGCTTTAGAAAGTCTAATAAGTAGATCATCTAATAACGGCATAGGTTCAGCATCGAACTTCGTAACTTGATTTAATTTGCGATAATCAACGCAAAGACGTATGTTATTGTCTTTCTTTCGAACAATAACTATCGACGAAGAATAAGCTGAAGTGGATGGTTCAATTATTTGTAGTTGAATCATTTCATCCAATTCTTTCTCGACTTGTGCTTGAAAATGAATAGGTATTGGGTATGGTCTTACTCTGATCGGATTACGATCAGTAAGTATGATGTCATGTTCTATGACATCTGTGTGTCCAGGAATGTCAGTAAGGACATCCTGATATGATTTTAACGTAGAGGATACTTGACGCTGTTCCTCAAAAGACAAGTTGGAAGAGACTGTAACGTCTCTCCACGATTCCGTTGAAGTAAGTGGAATCGCAGGAAGAGGTAAGTTCACGTCAGAAAAAATAGTTTCCTCATCCTGTATAACAGACAGGGATGAGATGTGACCATGTTGGACTGGAGAGTCGTCCGTCGCCTGGAAAATAGGCTGTAAATAGTCTGGACGTTCAATAAACTCTGTTAGCATATTTATATGGAAGGTTTTATGCCTTCCATCCACATCGACAATATAGTCGACATCAGAAATTTTCGAGACTATAGTGTATGGACCCTTCCAAGAAATGAGAAGTCTATTCTCTCTTGAGGGCAGTAAGACATATGCTTTGTCTCCAGGACAAAGTTGACGTAGGCGTCTTTTCTTGTTAGCAAATCGCCTAGCTTTTTCTTTCGCAAATTCGGAAGATGAAGTTGCTAACCTGCACGATTCGATAATCTTTTCTCTAAGAGCTATAACATATTCATATGACGATTGTGTATCATCGTCAATATTATCGGAAGTTATCAAATCGTGTAACAAGTTCGAAAGGAGAAAACCCTGTATGCTCGTTGGGAACCTCTCTATAGGCAAAGAGGACTGCAGGTAAAACCCTGTCCCAATCTTCAGGATGATCCTCCGTTATCTTGCCAAGTAAGTTCTTTAGTGTCCTGTTAAGACGTTCTACCAATCCATTGGACATTGGATGATAAATACTACTGAGAGACCTTTTAATGTCTAGCGTAGCCATTACCTGAGACATAACGTCCGAAATTAACTGAGTGCCGTGATCCGACAGTATTTCTCCGGGGAATCCCAGACGAGAAAATACGAGCCAAAGAGCATCAGCGATATCGACAGTTGATATGCTCTTCAGAGGAATAGCCTCTGGCCAACGCGTGCACATGTCCACGCAAGTGAGGATAAAATTGGTGTCCTCTGGCTGACTTAATTTTGAACGGACCAATGATGTCTATAGCCATTTTCTGAAACGGCCGAATCGGAATATCTGCAGCCTGAATAGGAGCAGCATGTCTCGGACCCCTAGACTTGACCTCTTGACAAATTTTGCAAGATCGGCAATAAATTCGGATGTCTTTATTCACGAATGGCCAAAAGAATGACGCAAGGACTCTAGTTTTAGTTCTGGAAAAACCCATGTGTCCAGCACACTGAGAATCGTGTGCATGCCGAAGAATTAAGGCTCTCATACACTTAGGCACAAGAATTTGCGAATGCATAGACTTGTCCGAGTGTTGTACCATTCGTACCAATATACCATTCTTCATAGTAATATACGATTTGTGATTCGTATTTTGATTGGGATCCCCTTTCTTTGCAAGAAGGAAGTATTTCTTCAAAGAAGGATCCTCTTCTTGACGTTTAACAAACGAGTCATGGGAAATCACCAAGTGCTCGTCTTGGCTATCAACTTCATTACTATTATCAGATGAAGTTGGGGGATTAAGAGCTTGAGCTTTTGTCATCACTGCATTGACCGTTTGAATGTTTTCTTCTTCCCAACTAGAAATTTGTTGCGGGGTGCATTCCTTAACCCCATGAATACGACCGATTATAAGATCCGCAATAGGATTAGGAAGAAGACATGCATGGACATCTCCTGTGAAGAAAGGAGTGTCAATCCTAATAATAGCAGTAGGATAACTTTCCATAGTACCACCAAATGTAACACATTTGATTGTTTTTCCAGTGGCACAGCAAGGATCTATCAGAGACTCCTTAACCCCGACGGTAGTACATCCCGAATCGAAAAGTACTGAGACTAGCCTATCATTTATTAGACCTTTATCTAAGATGAGAGATCCTCTCCCATCATGCGCAACTGTAGCAGGTAGAGCAGGAAGAGGGTGACCACAACTTAGCGTAGATACAGTTGATGAGTCAAACAATGTTAAGCATTGGGGGCATTCAGTTGCTCTCCCAAAATCGAAAGCACAACCAGTGATAGCCCTAGAGTTACCACTATCATTTGCTGTATTACAGGCTCCATCAAACTCTTGTTGCGCAGAGTTTGCCTGTTGGTAAGGTCTTTTCTTGTTAAACCTAGGTCTACCTCGATTATCATTTCCCCTGTAATTATTTCGACTATCATTTCCCCTGTAATTATTTCGACTATCATTTCCCCTGTAATTGTTATCATATTGCCTATTGTAATCATCATTCCGGTTTGAATCCCGGTTTCTAAATTCACCATCGTCATAATCTTGACGTCGAGAATGATTACCTCGAAAATTTGAATAGTTATTATTTGGATAGCCTTTGCGAAAGTGTCTCAAATTATTACCACTAAAATTACGAGAACTACCATCTTGTCTCCACTGCATAGACGAAGAACCATCATGTGTTGGATTACTCCGCTTCTGAGTGTAATTTTGATTACTTCCCCTATTCCAATTTTGTTGAGCACCCTGAAATTTTTTTTTGAAATTAGGGCCATATGGTGTTGCCGACGCGGCTGGCAACCCTTCTTTCACTTTAGAATTGCTAACTGTAGCATGGGGATGTGCTGTGGCATACTGACAACAGTATTCCTCCATTTCTTTTAAGTTTTTAGGCTTACGCTCATGAAGGAATGCAAGAAAAGAATCATTAACAGATGACAAAACCTTATCTCGCAATAATAAGTCCATTAGACCTTCATATGTTTTCTCAATCTGAGACAACTCAACCCATCGTGTAAATGTACGACGTATCTTTGTAACAAAATCAGAGAAATCTACTCCATTTTCTGGCAACATTGTCCTAAAACGAAGACGATAGTCTTCTTGTTTTAGTTGATATTTTTTTAGTAATGCTGCCCTGACAACATCATAATTAGTCCTCTCATGTTCGTCTATTGTCATAAGAGTAGTCACTGTGTCACCTGTAAAAAATGGCATCAGTTGTTCAACATATTTTTCCTTTTTTATGTTATGCGTATCGCACAAAAATTGGAATCTATCTAGATAATCTGCTACGTCATCCTTTAAAGGATTGAAATGAGGCAATTTAATCCTACTAACAAACTCCCTTGTCGTACTCGAAGTTGTTTGCTGAGCACCCGTACTCGCCAATTTCAATTTCTCTAACTCCAAAGTTGCGAGTTTTTCATCAAGTTCCATCTTCTGTTTTCTTTCCTCATGTTCCATTTTTCTGATTTCAGCCCAGCTTGAGCTTTCCTCTCCTCTGCAGCAGCTTGAGCTTTCCTCTCCTCTGCAGCAGCTTCTTTGTCTAATCTCTTTGTTCAGCTTCTTTGTCTAATCTCTTTTGTTCAGCTTCTTTGTCTAATCTCTTTTGTTCAGCTTCAAATCTCCTTTCCTCCACCTGCATCTGCAATTTCTTTTGTTCAGCAGCAATATCAGCTTCTCTTTCTAATCTTTTCTCTTTCTAATCTTTTCTCTTCAGCCTGAGCTTTTTTTCTTCTGCAGCTAATGCTTTGTCATACTGAGCAACAGCCCATTGTTCTAACTGTTGACCAGTCTTATCAAGGGCTCTCCCTTGTGTAATAAAGTAGTCCAATGTAGACATCTTGTCTACTGAGATCAGTAACTTGCAGAAGCAAATATATTAAATTATCCCACTTTAATGGGAGACAAGTCTGAAATGATAGACTTGTATACTCACTTCACTTTCTTTCACACTCTTAGTCTTGTTTATAATGTACCCAAAAAATCACCTGAGTACCTGTGGAAAAAAAAATTCCCTTATATCCCACTCACTATGGGCACAAGTCTTTTTTATAAAGAACTTGAATATGTATTTCACCTTGTCTCAATCTTTGTAGATAACAAGTCTTTTATCAAAGAACTTGTATAAATATCTTATATAATATTATTTAACAAACTCTATATGAAGAGTCTACCTTATCAATAATATCAAAACATGACCAAGTATGTGTATGTAGACTGTGCATGACAGTAATGTAGTACAACCAAAAAAAAAATACAAAGACAAAAATACAAAACAATACAAATGGCAACACTGTTTTAACCAAAAATGTGTAGAGAAATACACAAGAAAGGAGAGACCTACAGAATACAAACAAAACAAATCGACAATCAAAACTGAAAAACAGACAAAATATTACAAAAACAACGTTAAGTACAATTACATCACAGCTAACATCAATAGCGACCAATTGTCACTAGCAAATTTCCAAATTAAGAAAATTTGCACCTACAGAACGCTTACAGTAAGCCTCGATCAAGTGGCATATTTACCGTAAGACCCACCAACCGAAAAACCCGCAGAAAAATACACAAAAAACAGTAGAAGTAACATAATATAGCAATCAATTTCAATGTGTTGCAGAACAAGTTCAGTCACAGCTGAAACTAAAATAAATTCCTTGCTCCTTGCGAACACAGAAACGAAATGTCAAACGCGCACTGAACGTCAAATCCACTGTAACATAAAGTGGTATTCACGAACCAAAGTTACTATGACCTTCTCAAATTAGGGCTTGCACATTGAATGTTTACTATTTCCACGTACTGTTTACAGACACTTGACCTCCAACAATGTAGCTTGAATGCTCTGACCTAGAAAAGTCTGTTGTTGAATGAAACGTGTAACAACCAGCAGTACTGTTTACAATAGGAACCCGCCTTCTATGCAGTTATGGTCCACGTAGCAAATGCCTAGTAGTTAACTTCAGTACATGTCTTGTTATGCTTTATGTAGCATTATAATATAAATGCTCGTACTGTTTATTTGGGTCAACCGTTGATGACCTATATCTGTCCTGTTGTAGCCAAAACTTGCAAGTGTAGAATTAGCGCTGTGTGTTACGGCTGTCCCGTGTGTAGCTTAGACCCACAGATCAGAAGTGTAATGTGTACTTGTCCTTCTTGTAACTTTCTCGACAAAACTGGAGACATCATACATGTAACAGCCAACCAGGAATGTAAATTTCTGGATCCATAAATGTCAACAATAATGTCAAATGCTCGCTCTGTTCTTTTTAAACCCACAGATCTGGTCCATCAGAAATGTAAGTTTCTAGGCCACATTGGCGACAAGAAATGTATCATAAGAGCCCACGTAACTGGTCCACCAGAAATGTAACTGTCTTTTTTTTTCTTGTTGAGGTGATCACTGGCCCAAGACAGTATACATGTTGTTAGATGTGTAGTGCGAGCGTATGATGAATTGAGTGTGGGTGCGAATGAAGGCGCGAATGTGTTTAGGCTCGTATAGATGTAGATCCTGCAACCCATACTCTCACATGCAGTAATCAAGGATGCTTTGACACTGCAGGCATGTTTCAAGACATTTATTGACGGGAACACACATAGTATCAACAGGAACAGTCAGTGTAACAAGGTCATGCTGACCTGACATCGATAGGTATACATTTGGCATTCAAAAAGGTAAACATCAGAATAGACGTGCATGGTCAATAGCAAAGTTCTTCAATAATGACAGTTCGTAGCGTCGCCCTTGGCGTCTCTGACTAAACGCGTCAGATGCCTTAGTTACTATGACACATAGGTGCAACTTGGCACTCCCCGCCAATTGCACATATCAGGCTGTAGTATAATAGCCGGAAGCACAGGCCTCGTTCTGACGTCGGCCGTGTACTTCTGTTAAATAGGTTATCATCAACCCTGCAGTAATACTTATTGTAGGTAGAAGTTCCGCCAATCTGCGGCTCCCACAATATATCTTCGTCACTGGATTTCTGGACAATATAAGACTAACAGTCTTGGATGGCTACCTCGAGCACAAATATATAAGTTCTGAAATGGCGGATCAGTGAGCTGCTGTTCACCCTAGGTAATCCTTTACATGTTCTGCCACCGAAAAGCGTAATAATGCATAAAGGTCGGTATTACCTGGCAAATGAATCCTCAGAACATCACAAGGAATTCTGTCGTCATCCCGACGCACAGAGATTCACTGGGGAAAACTGCCATAGCAGTTACTTCGAAGATTCTCCCCGAAAAACAATGGACTCTTGGTCCCTTCAGAAAAACAGGACCTCCCGGCTTCCCGGAAGTATATCTCACTCCCGCTTAAAAAACCTTCCCCTAGGCCTACGCCGAACTGTCAACCTCTGACCCTACAGGTCAAACACAATGAATGAATAAACAAGGGAAGACAACCCCTAATCAACCTGACATCGCAGGTAAAGACACAATTATACTTATGATACAAACATAAGCAAATAACTTGACAGATGACTCCGTCGAAAATGACAGCAACAGGTATGCTTATAAATGAATTAAAAAAAATGATATAATCAATCCATCAATGATTTGGCTTCCTAAGGAGCATGTGCCAGTAATCACGTTATTAATAGACTTGCATCTGCAGTAAAACAACAACCAAGAACTTTTATAAATGGGTTCTTGCATAGAATAGAAGGGTTGATATGATACAACAAGATTATTAATGTGGATGCCAAGAACCAGACAAATGACAGTGAAACAAGAGACAAGAAGAAGATTCTAGCAATGGATAGGACATACATTGAAGAAGCCTGTTGACAGCATTAAGAGACAGTCAATGTTCTGGAATCCCTAGGGTAAGAGTGGTAAAAGGAGAAACAAAAAAACTCACGGAGAAGAGAACTGGAGAAAACTCACAGAGAAGAGAACTGGAGAAAACTCACAGAGAAGATAACTGGAGAAAACTCACAGAGAAGAGAACTGGAGAAAACTCACAGAGAAGAGAACTGGAGAAAACTCATGGAGAAGAGAACTGGAGAAAACTCACAGAGAAGAGAACTGGAGAAAACTCACAGAGAAGAGAACTGGAGAAAACTCACAGAGAAGAGAACTGGAGAAAACTCATGGAGAAGAGAACTGGAGAAAACTCACAGAGAAGAGAACTGGAGACAGAAATGTAAGGGATGAAGAGATGGAAAGACCTTGAGCTGATGCCATGGGCCAGGAGAAATTGTCATAAATATTCTGATATCCTAAGCTTCGTGAGGAACTGTAGGGTAACATGATGATGATGTGTCTACAGTCTTCCTTCAGGTGCATCCTCCATCCTTCTCTATGTATTGAATGGTCTTCCCTGAGATCCATGATGATGATGTGTCTACAGTCTTCCTTCAGGTGCATCCTCCATCCTTCTCTATGTATTGAATGGTCTTCCCTGAGATCCATGTCGATGCTTGATGTGTTCATGAAGAAGGTGGCTTCCTCAATTTATTCAATCATAATCAATAAGTTTTCTAATCTGCTGATTGGCAGGCTCTGGTTTGTTCATCTTCCAAAGGTTAAAATTATATAAAACCTGCATGAAACACAATTATTCATTTATATATTTTTCAAACAAACCTGCAGTGTGGAGTCCCAGTGTGAGGGGTGCTAGGTGGTGTGACTGGGGGATAAATGCAATTGGGGTCTCTAGGCATAATCCGGTCTCTCACAAAGTATGTGATCATATCCCCCTTTCCCTTGACTTGGACTTTCCCACGGCACTCAAAAGTAAATACATTTTTGAGAACTGTATAAACGTCTTCTGTTACCTACAGTAAATATAAAAACAAATACGTATAGTGCATCCACAGCAATCAAAAATTATAATGACTTAACTATTATCGTCTTGGTTCATAAGATAGCTGAATAAAAATAATTTTAAAAAAATACTGAATAATATTTATGATAATAGATGACCTACTAAAATCCATGATCATACCCTTACCAAAGAAAGCAGGAGCCAATCAATGTAGATAATAAAACCAATAGCGTTATGAGTCATGCAATTAAAATATTATAAGGAAAAGAGTAAGACCTAACATAAAAATGGAAACTGTGGATTTGCCCAGAAAATAGGGGCACAAAATTATAATTTCTTCATTTTCCTTCTGCACCATATGGAGCATGGAGTCAATAAATTATGTTTACAGAATATACCATTTTGTCCTTTTTGAAAAAAGTAAAGTTAAATTCTTAAATTCTGGTAAATGACGTAAATTTACAAAAGATCTGCAGCTGACATCTCCATTTATAAAATGGTATAATTTCATTTAACTGACTCAAGTTAATCTTCATTCATTTCCTTCACTCCTTTTGAAGCATGAAGCTACCACTGGCATTGGCCCACTTGCAAGAAGCCTGCATTGAAGTATCCATATGCTGTTGTAGTGGTAGTTTCTGTAACAATGTGTTTTGCAAGATTAGGTTGCCAACCCCATGTAAAGGTAAAAAGGTAGTCCCATAACAGATACTGCTGCAGGGGAGTGAAGTGTTAGAGACTTCACCATACTAAGTCCAGCACTGAGAGGTGGGGGTGATGAGTTACCTTCCTCGCTGTCTTGTCCTTCCTGGCTCTGGTCAGATACCCATTTACAGTTCTGTAGACTGGAGCGGGAAGGTACCGTGAATCGAATCCCGCACCTTTGCCGTGAGAGACCACTCAATTGGACGCTCCAACTCTATGTACAGCCTTGTAATTCATTCATTCATAACCCTCCACTCCCAAAGGAGCATAGGCCTTCAACAAACACATGCCAAATCCTCCTGTCACGTGCCATCATCTCAAGTTCTTTCCACGTTCTCCTCATCATTTTCACCTCTGTTTCCAGCTCTCTTCTCCTTGTGCTTCTTGGTCTACCTCTGCCTCTCTTGCCCTGGGGGGTTCCAGAACAAGGACTGCCTTGTAATGCTATCAACAGGTTTCCTCAGTGTGTGTCCTATCCATCTCTATCGTCTTCTTCTCATCTCTTGTTCCACTGGCACTTGTCTAGTTCTTGTCCTCAGTTCCACCATGGTAACCTTGTCATACCATTTTAATCCTTCTATGATGAGTTGCCTTCCTCGCTGTCTTTTCCTTCCCTGACTCTGGTCAGGCACTGTATCATTTACAGCTGGGTAGACTGGAGCGTGAAGGTACCGTGAATCGAATCCCACACCTTTACCGCAAGAGACCAGTGTTTTAACCACTCCGTCAATTGGACGCTCCAACTCAATGTTCAGCCTTGTAATAGTCACCTCTAAAACATACCACAGGGAACAGTACTCCTCTTCTTTCTTTGTCTCCTTATAGACACCTGGGAACTGCAGGGAACCAAGATAATCTTACAACACATCTTATCCTTTCCCCATCATCTTTCTTCAACATACCTGAATCTTCCCAGGCACACCTGTACTCTCCATTCGACTAGCTACATTTACAGTGTTTCCCCAAATGTCATACTGCGGCTTACGTGCTCCAATCACACCTGCCACAACAGAGCCTACATTAATTCCTGGGGAAAAAAGTGTCATTTTGTACAGTGTTAGTGATAAGTGAGTGTTATTTAGTAAAGTGCTAGACACCAGTGTCTTTCTTCAGTATGCTAGTTATACATTTGTGCCATTTTGTCTGGTACCCTGTACATGTGGACATAGTTCTTTAAATTTCTAGTATTATTTTGTACAGAGTATATTTCTTATAGTGTTAACTTCTAATATCATTTTGTACAGTGTTAGTCATAAGTGAGTGTTATTTTGTAAAATGCTAGATGCATGTGTCAATTCTGAAATTCACTAGGTGTAAATTTGTGCCATTTTGTAAAGTGATCGATACATGTCAGTTTAGGTCTTTGTTACGGGCTTTATTTTCTATGTGGGCATATTACTAGTGCTTTGGCTATCTCCTCTGACTGGACTGTTGTTTTATTCAGTAAAATTAGTATATTGCCGTAACTGTGGGTTTCTGCAATAATATTGGATTCCGGATATTCAAGCATATTGGTTCTTATTATATATTTGCCCATTAGTCTGTCGTCTAAGTTTCTTGATATCTCTTCGGTGTGTGTGTGTGTGTGTAATCAACCCAACATGGTCGATTAGAACTCTTGAACGAAGAACAGAAGTGCTTAAGTATGCAGCACAAACTTCTGCAACTCACAAGCAATCGACAGGAATGCCTGAATGACGACTGTTGCATTTATTATCCATGCATACAACATCGTATGATAATTGACGACGAAAACATAAGGTTCATATATCACATAGGCAGTAGCAAACACACTGTACATTAGCCTCAACTGTTTGACCTCCACACGGTCAAGTTAACCGTTACTTTAGCACATTAACTCTTCAGAGTTGTAATATCTAGCATTGTTAGCTTCTTTAGAATAATTACGCAGTGAACGTATTTCAATAGGTTACCATACCTTTAGCTTCTCTCTTAGGAGCCTTATTCTTTATAAAATCTCTGGCTAGTTTCTCATATTTAATTTGGCTGCTCACGCCATCATAGTCTGCCATACTTGAACCTGTTAACCTTAATCTACACACACCGTATTATATTAATTAGTCTATGCTTTATCCACCGGTAAAACGCATACCATATATTCTGGACTCGAACATCCTTATACCTTACATTTACCATTGGCTATTCAAGCCTACACTTATATCATTTAGTGGGCTAACCACACATAATCATAAAACACTGCTTTATGCACCAAGTCTAACACGTCAGCAAGTAGCGTACGCATAGCGTTATGAGTCTGACTAGAGGCAATGCTGCATAGTGCGACCATCTCAAATAAAACCAAACGGAGATGCTGGCAAAACCATGCAGCAGACCTCAACAGTCTTCTTATATGATGCCTGTGCTCTGGAAAGATAAAGTGTGATATACAGGTTACATTTACTCACATGCAGGGCCGGATTATCCATTAGACTTAGTAGGCTGAAGCCTAAGGGTCCAAAGCTCTTGGGGGGCTTGTGTACAAATTAAAAATTTATGTAATGCATAGATTTATGAACAAAAAGAAAATGTTTGAAAAACTGATTTTGTGCCAGTTAAGTTATTGAAAAATTTGTTGAAAGAAAAACACAAACATTTTTTCAACAAAATGTTTTTAATTTTGTTTACCTTAATAACATTAAACATTAAAGAAAAAAATTGAATCTTTCGAAGCAGTGTTACAGAAAAATTCTCAGAGTATCTTGGACCAAGAAGAAGAAAAATATAGACATCCTACACGACCTGAACATCGAGGAAAACTGGCTCATAAACAATATCATGTCCCGGAAACTGAAATATTTTGGCCACATTAAACGTCATAGTGGCTTAGAGAGAGCAGTGATGGAGGGTATGGTACCCGGAAGGCAAGGCAGGGGCCGACCAAGACGACGGTGGACACAAGACATTGAAGACACCTTGAACATGACAATGGAGGAGGCAGGAGGGTTGGCTAGAGATCGAGAGTCTTTCAGGCGGGCAGTGATGAGAGCTACGTTCTGCAAAGGACATGCTACATGATGTGTTACCTTAATAATAATAAAAAAATTACTAATAAACATTAATTTAAAAAAATAATTACTAATAAAAGAGGTAAGCAATGCTAACATACCAGTCTATTAATAATACTAGTATATACCATCACCATGCTAAGTAGTTTTAAAAAAAAATATTAAAATTATTGCCTATTAGGTGAAGGGGGTCCAAAACCCTAAAAAGCCTAGAGGCCCTTCTTGGCTTAATCCGACCCTGCTCACATGTATGTTACACATTTAAGAATATTTACACATTGCAGTAGGAGATATTTAAACTTACCCACTCGTAACTCAAAATTGTTGTACGAGTTCTCATTTATATTCTTCAACTTTTCTTTCATTGCCAGGACAAAGTCCATAACCATGGTCATGTAGAATGTGACAGAATCTTCCCTGTCCTGCAATAAATTTAGAAGATTTATCATTGAGACATTTGCCTCATGAAAGTGCCTGCCTCTTTTGATTTCCTTCATTATTATTAAATACTTACTCTTGAAGTTAAGAATGTTTTAATTTAAAAACACTTTGAGAATTGTATGATTGCAGGGCAATAATGTAAAAAAATATTCATTCTCTTTGCCTATGTGCATTCTACTTGAATTGTATTGATAATCTTGGAGTAACTTCAGTTTTTGGCAAATCAAACTAATAGTCACATGAGATATAACAATCACTTTGGTTGTGTTGTGATATTAATGTTTAGTTTATAAGACGTTTTACAAAAGTTGTAATATTAATGTTTATTTGGTTGTGTTGTGAAGTTTATTTAGCTTATAAGACTTTTTACAACAGTTTTAATAAAGGAAGCCTTTGTGAGTCCTGGAGCCACATATTGGAGTGTAAAGAATAAGTCAACTGTGCCCTACAAGATTGTAAAAGACAACTGAGCAATGTTGCATAGAGGGCTAGCAACTTCATTACATAAAAGAAATTGCAACAGAAAACACTATTGCAACAACACATAAACTATTTTGGTTGGCTGTCTGAAAAGGGGCCAACTAGAAAGGGACTCTGGGCTTGTAAGAGATGAGAAGATGAATATTAGGGGAAAGAAGGAAAACATATGAAAATAAAATAAAAAATTTTCACCTGTCATTTGAAATTTAAGATCAGCAACTTTGTTATCTACAAAAACACATCAGCTTAACACAGATAAAGTTGTTGCTGACTAGAAATCCCGGTCTGTAACCTTTTATCCAAAATCCTTGGGAAAACTTTGTTTCGGAGACTGGATTTTTTAAAGTGTTAAGATGTTGCCCAAATAGCGTCTGAACAGCGGCCCAAAAAAAATTAAAAATTTCCTAAATTGTGATCGAAAAGCAGTCCATAGACACTTTCAGTTTCCAGAATATTTCGGTTTTCTGACAAAAAGTTTTTGACCTGCATATAAAATGCCTGCATTCTATCATGAGCTTTGTGATTTAAAAGTTGTATGATGCCCCTCCTGTGGAAAGTCCCAGGTTCAAATGTTGGTTAAGCCTTTGTGTATGTTCTGTGTTTGTGTTAAAAAAAAAAAAAATTTTTTGTATTTATTTATTACTTATGTGGGTCTAGCAAATGATGATGGTCAAATCAAAAGTAAGAAATGTATATAGTCATCATCATCTTCATCATCATCACTACCCTTCAGCTCCCCAAGGAGCATAGGCCTTCAGCTAATTCATGGCAAGCCTTCCTGTCCTGTGCCATCTGTTCAAGGTCTTTCCATATCATCTTTATTCCTTTCATGGCTATGTCCATTTCCCTTTCCCACGTGTTTTTCAGTCCCCGTGTGCCTCTCTTACCTTGTGAATTCCAGAACAAGGACTGCCTTGTGATGCTGTCAACAGGTTTCCTCAACGTATGTCCCGTCAAACACCAGCATTTTATTCTCACCTCTTCTCCACTGCCATGTGTCTGGTTCTTACCGTCAGCTCTACATCTGTGATCTTGTCATACCATTTCAATCTGCTATTCTATGCAAGCACTGTATACAGAGTTCATGCATTCATTTATTTGTCACCTTTCTGTTCCTCAAGGAGCATAGGCCTTCAACAAACATACGCCAAGTCTTCTTGTCTTGTGCCATCAGCTCAAGGTCCATCCATGTCTTCTTAATCTCTTTCATGCCAGTCTCCAGTTGTCTTCTGAATGTGTTCTTTGTACTACCTCTTTCACCCTGGGGATTCTGGAACAAAGACTGCCTTGTAATATTATCAGTAGGAATCCTTTAGTGTGTGTCCAGTTGCCTCAGTGTGTGTACACATAGCAGCAATAACACAGTCAAACTGGCCAGGGAATTCAGGAATTTAGATTTTTATTTATAGTGGATGAAAAGTCTGGGAGACAATAAAGACAGGTAAAAGACACAAATTATCAGTAATTCAATTTCTCAGAATTTCTAATAGGTCCTCAATAGCGATGTAGCAAAAAAATATATGCCAATATTTATATCAACTGTATATAAGAAAGCCCAATGTATTATATTGTATTAGTATAGCCCAATAATTGAAGGGGCATCACAAGATCACTAATGTGGAACTGATATAGCGACAAGCACCAGTGGAACAAGAGATGAGAAGAAACACTGGAGATGGATAAGACTCAACATTGAGGAAACGTGTTGATAGCATTAAAAGGCAGCCCTTGCTCTTGAATCCCCCAGGGTAAGAAAGGAAGACCAAATAACGCAAGACAAAGAGAACTGGAGACAAGACATAAAGGGGCTGATGAAGACATGGAAAGACCTTGAGCAGACGGCACGGGACAGGAAGACAAGGCATAAATTTGTTGAAGGATATGCTCCTTGGGAGGCTGAAGGGTGGTGAATGAATGACAGCCCAGTGTGAACACTTCATACAATGCTATACAAATAATATAAAACTATATAAGACGATATGTAAGAAAAGTGGCCTACACGACAATCAGTCAAGGTCATTGTTTCTTTAGCTGCATAGCCCAATTATTGCCCTATTCCATACATCTCTGTGCAGCCTTCTGATGTATCATCTATCTATCACAACTGTTGGTCTTTCTTCCTCATGTGTTCCATGCCTTTCACTTGTCTCTTCCCTTAAAAGTTCCATGTCTCATGGAACCTCATGAATTTGATCGAGATAAGTTCCTGTACTATTAATATTTAAGTTTTCGGAAGCGACATATCAACAGTTGGCCGACATAGTGCACCTGTTTACTATTTTACAATTCTACCAAAGCAGTCTAACAATCCTTACTCGTAGCAAGCAAGAGGACATGCACACCATCATAGCTGGCAGACGCTGGAACTGGGTTGGTCATGTCCTCAGAAGAGACCCCGATGCCATCACAAGAACAGCTATGCTTTGGACCCCTGAAGGAAAACGAAAAAGAGGCCGACCAAAAACAACCTGGCGGAGGACTGTGGAGGCTGAGATGCAAAGAATGAACCAGAGTTGGGGCACTGTACAAAAGATGGCCACCGACCGAGCAAAGTGGAATCAATTTGTTGTTGCCCTACAAGACGCCACTTGGCGTGATGGCCACTGACTGCTTTGACGGTCGGTGGCTAAGGATCAAAGAAGAAGAAGAAGTCTAACAATCATTCAGCCCATAACGCTTGCCAAAACATACCATTAAAAAATCACCATGGTACTTAACTCTTAAAGGACATGGTGATCTTCCCATGTTTCAATCAATCAATACCCTTTAGCTCCCCAAGGAGCATAGGCCTTCAACAAACACATGCCAAGTCTTCCTGTCCTGTGCCATCCGCTCAAGCTCTTTCCATGTTTTCCTCATCATTTTCACCTCTATATCCAGCTCTCTTCTCCATGTGTTTTTTGGTCTACCTCTGCCTCTCTTTTCCTGTGGATTCCAGAACAAGGACTGCCTTGTAATGCTATCAACAGGTTTCCTCAATGTGTGTCCTATCCATCACCAGCATCTTCTCTGTTATACACAGTTGTAAAAGAAATTGAATGAGTGTTTAAAAAATATAAAACTGGGACAAACCAAAACAAAAACCTAATTCAAATATACAGGCCCTGAAAACTGGTGTCTCATCATTGGGGCCTTGAAAATTGGCCCAGAATACTGGCCTCTCGTCCTTTAAGAGGTAATGGTAATAATAATAATAGAGGAAAAAAGGAAGAAGAATGAGCTACTCACCTTGATCAGATGAGACTACTCACCTCAATCACATGAGACTACTCACCTTGATCACATGAGACTACTCACCTTGATCACATGAGACCACTCACCTTGATCAGATGAGATGGCTTCAAACCTGTCGCTGCCATGTAACAACTGCCCATTGTTTTAATTTTCTCCACTCCATAAAAATAGGGCATGTCTAGTAGCTGCAACAGAATAATAAGCTGTATGTAGGACTGTGAACATTCTGCTTAAACACAAAGGGACAATAGAGGAAAAGTCCACACAACATATGCAGGGACAAAAAAATTTACCTAGTTGAAGTTATGTATGCAAATTAAATAAAAGCCCACTTACCCTCAGCTTGCAAACACCCCCCATTTTAAATTAAATTTTTTTATATTTTATATACCAGCACAAACAATATAAAAAAGCATAAAGAAGCTGCAATTTTATGAAAGAAAGCACTTACGCACACAAAGACATTCTCATTTAACCTTTATATTAAAAAATTATGCGGTGGGAAAATAAATGTTAAATGTAGTCCCAAAGCAGATACTGCCGTAGGGCAGTGAAGTGTTAGAGACTTCACCATACTAAGTCCAGCATCGAGAGGTGGGGTGACCAGTACCCTTCCTCACTGCCTTTTCCATTCCTGACTCAAAGAAAAGAGTCAGGTACCCATTTACAGCTGGGCAGACTGCAGCATATCAGTATCGTGATTCAAACAACGCACCTTTGTTGCGAGAGATCAGCACTCTAACCATTCTGTCGATAGGAAGCAGGGATAATAGAAATAGCAATGGCAGCAATTTGAATATCCTATCTAGAATTACAGACATTATATATCCCAGTTATCAGGGATTAAACAAGATATTTTTCTCCATCAATTTAGCCCCCAAAAATTTTTTTTTGTTAACTGTGAAAATAATAAATGTGTCAGTGTGTTGTTGTGTGTATGCACGTGGGTGTGTATGGGTGCACATGTCTGTGTGTATATTTGGAAAATCACAATACAAGCTTCTTCCATGTGTTTACACATAGACATTTATAAAGAAAACACGTTTGTTATGCCCTGAGTGAGGTCTTACTTGCTGATCTTATGGCTGTTTTTTGTTATTGTGTTACATTATATTGTTGTGTTTACATATTGCCATTACATAATATAGTGCCCCTTATAGTTTGTGAAGAGCTCTGAGGAGGCAAAATAAGAAACAACTACTGCTCCATTAGGAATTTGTCATAAAAGACAACAAATATGAGGTTGTGCATGTGGTTGGCAACCTCATCATGCAAAAAGAAGTGCTCCATAAAGCACTGCTGCAAAAGCCCATGAAAGCTTTGATGCAGGCTTCCTGTGAGGGGATCAACTGCAATGGTGGCTCCATGTTTCATAAAGAGTCAAAGGGGAAATGATGATGAATATCATAGTGGTTCTGATGAATATCAGAGTGGTTCTGATGACTATCATAGTGGTTCTGATGAATATCAGAGTTGTTCTGATGAATATCAGAGTGGTTCTGATGAATATCATAGTGGATCTGATGAATATCATAGTAGTTCTGATGAAAATCATAGTGGTTCTGATGAAAATCATAGTGGTTCAGGTGAATATCATAGTGGTTCTGATGAATATCAGAGTGCATATCTGTCAACCTCCTAAGTCAAAAATCTGTACGCCGGACCCAAACAAAATCTTTACAAACACCCAAAAATCCTTACGCAAAAAATATATTAATAAATTATACGCATTACAGTTTTAAAATGAGAAATGACATACACAAATTTATTAGCATTTGAATTATTGTGATATAAAACATGCTAATAGTCTCATGCTGTTCTTTACATATAAAAAACTTAGTGGTCATGAGGTACACTATTCTTTCGATGTAGGCTACAGTGTTTTGTATTATAATCAACACATGCACTTTTAGCACTTTGCAGAATTGCATTTGTGGGCTTAAAGTCTGCACAGCATGTATCAATGTTAATCTTACACTGTAAAATAGAAGTGAGTGTGTCCACATTCATGGACCTCCTGCAGTCTGTGTGGATTTTTTTCATCATTGAAAATGATCTTTTGCAGTCAGAATTGCTGTGAGGGAGTATCAGCAGTCGCTGAATGATGACTTTCAAATTAGGGAAGCGGATGGCACCAGTACTAGTTTTCTGGTCAACAACTTCCAGCCAATAGCAACAGAAGCTCTTTTTCTGACCACTATCTGTCAGTAGAGGCACACACACATCAGACAACATACAGTAGTCATTGAACTCATCTTTCAGTGCTTCCTGATCAAGATCTTGGGCAAAAGCATCTGCCAATCTGCTGATGTTTGGATACCTGAGATTATCTTAAGTGCTTGGATCTAGCACTTTTAAGTCCTTTAGAACCTGGTTATCAAAAGGAATTTATCAGTAATTTTTTTAACCACTGATGTGTAAAAATTTCTGAAGAAAAAACGTACCACCAAAACTGTACTAAATTATTATTTAAGAGTTGGTAGCCTAGACCAGTGATAACAAATTGCCACTTTATTAAAAAATAAAGCAGCGAATCTCGAGCGCTGAAATAAAGTAGGCCTACTCAATGCAAACAAACTTTTTTTTTCTAATTATGTAGGGTCTACACAGAATATTATGACAATTTATCGGAAATAATAGGCTATTGGAGGGCAAGATATCAAATCTAGGAAGAAAAAACGTACCACCAAAAATTTACAAAATTATTATTTAAGAGTTGGTAGCCTAGATCAGTGATAACAGATTGCCACTTTATTAAAAAATAAAGCATCAAATCTCGAGTGCTGGAATAAAGTAGGCCTACTCAATGCAAAAAAACTTTTTTTTTCTAGTTATGTAGGGCCTACACAAAATATTATGACAATTTATCGGAAATATATTGAAGGGCAAGAATATAGTCCTAACTGGAAAGATTAAGGCAGCGATTAAATTGCAACAAAGCAAAACAACAGCAATATTTAACCAAGTTATAAGTACTTAGCTTTTTTATACAAAATGGCGTCGAAGTGTGGTGGCAAGCAAGCGTGGTCATTGATAACAGGTAACTTTAAAAATATGTCATGTCATGCTGAAAACCGACAGCGTTTGAGGCCGAATTCAAAGTTTTTGCCGAATTGTTTTGTATAAAAGGATTTGATTGGTTGCTGGCAGAGACCTCAGTTTAAAAACGGACGACGAGATTCCCGGAATTAAAAATATAAAAAATTGGTTAAAAACAAAACCTGGGCTAGAAAATATTTTCTGATTCAAAATTTAAAAAAAACTTGGGTTGGAAAATATTTTTAGAATTAAAAAAAAAAAATTTTTTTGGAAGGGGGAGAAAAATCCGTACAACGAGTCTGTACGGCCGTACAATGCTAAAAGTATCAAAAATCCGTACATTGTATGAAAAATTTGTACAGGTTGACAGGTATGAGAGTGGTTCTGATGAATATCATTGTGGATCTGATGAATATCATAGTGGTTCTGATGAATATCATAGTGGTTTTGATGAACATCATAGCGGTTTTGATGAATATCAGAGTGGTTGGTTTTGATGAATATCAGAGTGGTTGGTTCTGATGAATATTAGAGTGGTTCTGATGAATATCATAGTGGTTCTGATGAATATCATAGTGGTTCTGATGAATATCAGTGGTTCTGATGAATATCAAAGTGGTTCTGATGAATATCATAGTGGTTTTGATGAATATCAAAGTGGTTCTGATGAATATCATAGCGGTTCTGATGAATATCAGAGTGGATCTGATGAATATCATAGTGGATCTGATGAATATCATAGTGGTTCTGATGAATATCATAGTGGTTCTGATGAATATCATAGTGGTTCCATGACAGTAAGTTTCTGAGTAATGCTGAAGAAGCGTTGCTCGTTATAGTTCTATAACTGATGTGTCCAAGCACTGCTGAAAAAACATTTCTCATTATGATTTTATGACTGATGTGTCTGAGTATAGCTGAACAAACATTTCTCATTATGATTTTATGACTGTTGTGTCTGAGCATAGCTGAAGAAGCATTTCTCATTATCATAGAATGACTGATGTGTCTCTGAGCACAGCTTAAGGAGCATTGCTCATTATAGTTCTATGACTCAAGAGTCTCTGAGCATAGGTGATGAAGCATTTCTCATTATGATTATATGACTGATGTGTCTCTAAGTATTGGTGAACAAACATTTCTTTAGTTAACATTTATAAGACATCTGCCTCAAAGAACATTTGTCTGAATATATATTGCAAGGGTATTGAGGTGCCTCTTATTTCTATTCTTAAATTTAAATGTCAGATAAACAACTCTGATTAATACAGCAAGACAGTATAAGCATCCAGCCTTATAATTTGCCCTCCACTAAGAAAATGATACTGTAAGTTTGCATCTCAACATTTGTCATCTATGATAATTCAAGTTTCCATTTTCAATGTACTTTTGTATTCATTCATTTATAACCCTCCACTCCCAAAGGAGCATAGGCCTTCAACAAACACATGCCAAGTCCTCCTGTCACGCGCCATCATCTCAAGTTCTTTCCACGTTTTCCTCATCATTTTCACCTCTGTTTCCAGCTCTCTTCTCCATGTGCTTCTTGGTCTACCTCTGCCTCTCTTGCCCTGGGGGTTCCAGAACAAGGACTGCCTTGTAATGATATCAACAGGTACTTTTGTATTAGTCCTTCACTTAGATTATGATAAGACAAGTTTCCACCCTCGCCATTTGTCTCACACTAAGCTCATAACAAATTGGGTCTGAAAATACACAGGGAAAAGACAAAAATAATGAGAATAAATGCAGGTAATGATAACAGGGTTGAACTTGAAGAAACACCAATTCAAGATGTAGAATCATACACATATCTTGGCAGTAATATAGACAAAGTTGGAGGGACAGACAGCGATATCAAAATAAGAATACAAAAGGCAAGAAGAGCTTTCATTGCATTGGGAAATATATGGAGATCAAGAGAAATTGGATCCAACACGAAAATAAGAATCTTCATCTCAAATGTGAAGACAGTCCTATTGTATGGCTCGGAGACATGGAGAACAACAAAGACAACAACCAAAAAGCTACAGACTTTCATAAATGGGTGCTTGCGTAGAATAGAGGGATTAAAATGGTATGACAAGGTTACCAACGTGGAACTGATGACAAGAACTAGACAAGTGCCAGTGGAACAAGAGATGAGAAGAAGACGATGGCGATGGATAGGACACACACTGAGGAAACCTGTTGATAGCATTACAAAGCAGTCCTTGTTCTGGAACCCCCAGGGCAAGAGAGGCAGAGGAAGACCAAGAAGTACATGGAGAAGAGAGTTGGAAACAGAGGTGAAAATGATGAGGAGAACATGGAAAGAACTTGAGATGATGGCACGGGACAGGAGGACTTGGCATGTGTTTGTTGAAGGCCTATGCTCCTTTGGGAGTGGAGGGTTATGAATGAAGCTCATAACATTTGTCCATATGAATTTCAGAATCTCATATCATCATCATTATCACTTTCCATCACTTCAGCTCTCTGTGCAGCACAAGTCATCAACAAAAACACACTAAGTCTTCCTGTCCTCTGCCATCCTTTCAAGGTTTTTCCACATTTTCTTTATTCTTTTCATGTCTGTCTCCAGTTCTCTTCTCCTTATGTTTTTGGTCTCCATCTGCTTCTCTTACCACAAGGATTCCAGAACAGGAACTACCTTGTAGTGCTATCAAATAGTTTTCTTAATGTGCTTCCTATCCAAAGCCAACATGGTCTCCTCACCTCTTCTTCCACAAGTTCTTTCCATCAGTTCCCCATTAGTGATTCTGTCAAACCATTTCAATCCTTGTATTCTACGCAAGCATCTGTTCATGGTATGTTTCTGGTTGCCATAGGTCAGGCCTTATATGGTGGAGAAAAACTTGAGGACTCTATGCCTATATGTTGTTAAAGGCAGCTAAGTAACAGCTGTGCATGAGACTAGCAGCTTTATCATGTGAAAAAAAAAATATTGCCTACACCACCACTGCAAAAGCAAAAAGAGTTCTTTGAAGTAAGCTTCCTGTGGTCAAGCTGCAGTGAATACCTTACACTCCTTTAAGTAGCATTTTTTTTTTTAAAACAAAGTATCCCATTCAACCCTTGATGGGTTACAATTAGGATATATGGTGTAATAAATTCAAGCCAATAAAATCTGATTTCCTTAAGTAGCAAAGAAAGGACAAGAAGAAGTTCATGATATAAAAAGTTTCCAACCTCATCAAAGTCAACAATGATTTCATTCAGCACCCGGAGACACTCGACGCCCTGGTTGTTGGCTGCCAGCTCCACATAGAAATCAGAAAAGTTGGGAATTGATGCAAAGAACACACCGACTGTGTTGTAATGTTGACTGTACAGCTCCTTGAAAGAACAAACAGGACTTATCTTAAAATTCTCCTCAAATATAACAGGTCATTATTAACAGTGTCCATCTTCAATATAGTCTGCATTTGTGCATAAGACATCATCATCATTGTTATTTCCCTTTATGCTCCTTATGGAGCATGAAGCTACCACTGCAGCTGGCTCCTTTGCAGGAAACCTCTACCAAAGCATTTGTGTGCTCTTACAGCCTTGGTTTCTGTAGCAATTTGTTATACATGATGAGGATGGACAATCTCATATTAGTGGCCACTTACGATATGCATCAGGCAGTAGTACTATTCTTTCTTTGTTTTCTTAGTAGAGGACCCACAGGAAATGCATGGGCCAGACACGATGTATTCATTCATAAACACCAAATGGGACTGAAGACGCAGCAACAGCGATAAATGCAGTCAGCGACCCATAGCTTGACTGCTTGCGTCAGGGTCGGCGAACAAGAGCTGACCAAGACCCTACTCCACCTCCAAGTGGTGGTCCTGGAAACAGGTAGCATCACTGCAGTCTGGCTGAGAGAGTAGGGATCAAAGAGGGAAAGCTAACCTGGTCCCAAAAATGCCATGCTGAAACCAGATGTGTCAGGCCGAAAGGCGCAAATATCGCAGCTCTGCTGTAAACGGCGACACAACGTAACAAACATCCCTTACAGGACGAACAGAGAAGAAGAAGTAGATAAACACCAAATATATATATATCTATATAAAAAAGGTAAAAGATTCCATTAGATGCCTGTTAAGGCATATTGGGAATATGGTGTTAGGCCCATATTTTCTTGACACTAGAGGTGATGTTGTCAGCATTACGCCAGCCGCCTTTAACCTTCCCACACACACATATTGCATTATCATTCAAGTGTCAACAGAAGAGAACAAGTGATAATCTTCAGACTCTGCACGGACCACAACAAATTGGGACACCACCTATTCAACATGCTAAAGATAGAAACTACAAATGAATTTGACTGTGGTACCGATAAAATGACTGCTGAACATCTGCTTCAAAGATGCCCAACATATGAGGAACAGAGAAAGCACACGTGACAATCAACAGTATCATTCCTGGAATAGCTCTATGGAGATAGAAATAGCCTCAAGCTGACTACTGTCTTCTTTGAACATATTCAAGTTGACGTCTGACAGTGTACGAATAGAAGAAGAAGATTAAAGTGACAGTCACAGTCATCATAATGACCTTCATCTTAGCCATGAACACAATGACTTCAGCATTAACTAATAATGTATGTGTACTAATAATTCTTGAAGTTCACCAACGTTACACTGTTATCACCAACATTGTACAGACAATTGTGTTCTTCTAATCTGATCTCAGTATTACGTACCTCTACCCCCATGCAGTTTATGGGCATCTCTGAGGAGATAACAAACAAATAAGACTACTGCTCTTTTAGTCATGTTGTTAAAGGTAACTAATATGAGGTTGTGTATGGGGCTAGCAACCTCATCATATAAAATAAATTGCTACAGAAACCATGCTCCATTGGACGATGAACGATGATCACTGGCTTACTGCCCCAGGTAACATGAGTACATCACTGGCTTACTGCCCCTGGTAACGTGAGTACATGACTGGCTTCATTATCATTAACAGGTAAAGGTAGTCCCATAGCAGATACTGGCATTGGGGAGTGAAGTGTTAGAGACTTCACTTTACTAGGTCTATCACTGAGAGGTGGGGTGAGCTGTTCCCTTCCTTGCTGGCTTTTTCTTCCCTAACTCAAGTGCAAAGTCATGTACCTATTTCCAGCTGGGCACACCGAAGTGTGTCGTTACCATGAATCAAACCGGGCACCTCTGCCATGAGAGACCAGCGCTGTAACCAGTCTGTCAACTGAACGCACTCATTATCATTAAGCAAGTAATAATCATAATGAAGAGGTAAGAAGAAGACGCTGGCAATAGATAGGGCCCACATTAAAGAAACCTGTTAATAGCATTACAAGGCAGTCTGTTTTCTGGAATCCTCAGAGTATGAGAACGAATGAACAAACTTTATTTTCAAAGGGTTGAGAATTGGGCACGCAGGCCCGTCTGACATTCTGCCCATCCATTCTCTTAGCTTTCATACTGAATTCATTTGTTCTCACTTGCATTTTACATATCAATTTCAAGGAATTCAACGTTGTAAAGTAAAATAAAATAAAATAGCACACTGTTATTAACATTGACTACGTATAAGCATGACATAAAATATGTTGAAAAGTACAAACATCGTCATTAGAACCTACAGTTGATATTATTAGAAAAGATAATCCGATTAGGGGGGCAAGTAATCAGAACTCATAAAGTATTCGAAAAGTCTACGATTGTATGAATAGGGACTCAGGTTGTTTCTTAGGTTATGTGGAAAGACAATTCCAAAGATGAGTAGCAGAGTACGCTAAGCTTTTCTTGAATAAGTCAAGCTTAAGCTTGGGCATGTGCAATTTGTTAAAGCGTTGACTGCGTCTTTCATTGTATTTGAACATTGGCCACAGATATGCTGGAGCATATGAGAGGAAGAGGGAGATAAAAAAAACACATGCAGAAAAGAACTGGAGACATATATGAAAGAACAAAGAAGACATGGAAAGATCTTGAGGGGATAGCACAGGACAGAAGGACTTGACGTGACACTGTTGAAAGCCTGTGCTCCTTGTGGAGACAAAAGGCAATGAATGAATTGAAAGCTGATGAAGAACAGTTTCTTGTGCAAGCAGAAAACTGAATGAATAATGGCTCAGGGTTTAGACCTATTTGGCACAGGAGCCATTTAAGTGGCTTCGGATTTTTTGCTCCTGTCTAGAGCTCTGTTCCAATGTTAACAACCAAAAACGTCATTTCCAACAGGAAGTACTTTGATTTTAAATAACTCGTATTTATGCATATGAACATTAAAAAATATTTTTTTTCCAAACAACAATAAAAATAAAAAAGCACTGTGGTGGCCGTTTTTGTTTGGGCCAAACCCTGCTTTTTTGCTTGGGACTTAAAGAGTTAAGTAATAATCTTTCTTCATCACCCTATCATTTTAGTTTTTTTTTTACTAAGTACCATTTCATGTCGGCGTCTGTGGCCTAATGGATATGAACGCAGTTTCATAATCCAGATATACCAGGTTCGAAACCTGCTGCAGGCGGTTTGGTAGCAGATCGCTTTGTGTGGATTTTTAACAATGGTATAAGCGCCGTATCGTTCAGATAGCAATGGCAAACTACTGAATGAAAAAAATTGTCTAGAAAAATCACAAACAGCCAATAAAAGCTGGGGTTGATTGCCACGTCCTGTAAAGGATAAGCAACTAAATTTTTTTAACCATTTCATGAACACTGTCATTCACCACCTGCATTCATTATCATCACCTCATTCCATCAGGGCCGGATTAAGCCAAGAAAGTCCTCTAGGCTTTTTAGTGTTTTGCCCCCCCTCATCTAACTTGCAATAATTTGAATTTTTTTTTTTTCAAACTCCCTTAGCATATTATGGTATATACTAGTACTATTAATAGACTGGTATGTTAGTTTGTTAGCTTACCTCTTTTATTAGTGATTATTTTTGTTAATGTTTATTAGTACAATTTTTATTATTATTAAGGTAAACACAATAAACACGTTTTATTGAAAAATCTAAGCATTTTTTTTTTAACTTATGCATGGGCCCCCTAGAGCTCCGGGCCCCTTGGCTTCAGTCTACTTAGCCTGATGAATAATCCGGCCCTGCATTCTATAGTTTCCTATATTAGAGATAGGATTCAGTCTATAGAAAAAAGTGAGGGGAAACTATTAGAGATAGGATTCAGTCTATAGAAAAAAGTGAGGGGAAACTCTATAATACAGTGAGGCACATCTTACAGTGATAAATCAACATCATCAGCCTCCAGCTCCACAAGACAGTGATACATTCACAGGTAATATGATTACAAGTATATAATTCTCCGTCAAGTGATTTTTTAAAGTATTTTCTTGACAATCTAGTGATATGTGGAGGAAGACAAACTGCTGAATGATTTAATTTAAATTTACTTGACTATGTACAATTATGTATGCCCCAGGCAGCAACAAAGAAAAAGAGGGTGACTGAGTTACACTCTTAACAAAAGACTGACAGAACTTTAATCGAAATGTGTGAATATATGCTATAGTAGGTATATCCTCACAAAGTCCTGAGATGGAACAAAATTACAAAGAAAAACAATAGACAGGAAGAAGACAGAAGCAAACATGTGGCATGAACAGGATTGACTCAAACACTAAAAAGCCTGGAGACCTTTCTTGGCTTAATCAGGCCCTGATGGAATGACATGATGATAAGACAGATTCAAAATTTGCAAGTGCTTTGCATTAAATACAGAAAGTCAATGATGGACAGTTTCTTCTGCAAATTTAAAGCTGATTTTAAAAACTGTAGATACAATATTACCATGTGACTGTTTGTCTGAAGATTAAGGAAATGGTTGGCCACATGCTCGGGGAGAAGGTTACACAGGATGCGAGAGTTCTGTCTCTGAAGTTCCTGCATTCCAGACTTCTCCTCTGCTGCCTGCAAGATTCATCAATGTATTTCTACATATTTTTACATAATCACATAAAAAATTATGAATAAAACAATGTTAGTTTTTTTCAAAACTCAATCAAGAAATACATTCAGATATTTCATTTTGTTTCTACAAAAATAATCAAATTTAGTTTTCAAGTTCAGTGATTTCAACTTTATTATGAAGTCAACTTTTTATTCGGAAGAAAGTGGTTTTGTTTTACCCCACCTCTCCACACTTTATCAAGTACTTTCTCCATGTCTGCCCAGATCACCAATGTGTGTTTCTTTTCCTGGATAACTTCTTTAATCTGCCAAGAGATATATATTATTTGGACCTCTGTTGACCTGTGTTATCTGAAACAGCCTTCTGGCATGTAATTCATTTCATTCTTTCTAAGCACCACTCAAATATAGTACTGACTAGCCTTTCCATCAGTTTTGTATAAAAATGGCAAAATGGCTGCATGACATAAAAATGATATCAAGATATTGGTAGTTGTCAGTACAGATGTTAAGAGTACAGCACTGTGAAGGAATGTCCCATTGTCCCTCTTTAATTGGGGCTGAAAGAGTTAATACTTCTTTGTTAATTTATTTAAGGTTTTCAGTGAAAATGGATTAGAACATCAAAATATAACTGGAAAGAACTTTGTGATACGGACAAGTATGTGTTTCTCGTTGGTTCAACTGCAAACAAATAACAGATTAAGATTTATCTAAGGTAAGGATGTGTTAAGATAACAATTTTTTTAATGCACCAAATGTAAAACAGATGAAATTTCAGTGATGCATAATTTCTGTCTAAATATGCTAACATGACAAATATTTTTGACTACTGTATTCAGTCCAAGCTCATTCAATTAATAATAATTTTTTTTTACAATTAACATGCAAATAGTACTGAATATTGTCTTTAATTCTTTAAACTTCTGTTAGAAAGATAAAAAATTCATTAACAGTGCATAACATAACAACTATGCATGTATTTCAATGGAATCAGGATTAGTAAAAAGATTCTTAATTCTGTCAATAGATGCAGCAACAATTACCCAAACAAAACATAGTATGGAGCCACATATATAGTTTTCCTCCCCAAACCAAGAGACATTAAGACATTCAATAGTTTGTAGAAGCATTCAAGCAATTATATATGCTTATTGGCATTAGTACCTTTATACATTAGTATTGTTGCAGTGGCCTCATGTATCTGGCTAGATCATTATGGGCTGTAACTAAATACTTCTGCGATTGTCAGTTTAGCTGAACCACTCAACTGAAGTCATGTTTTATCACAGGTCAAAGAATTTCGCAAAAAGTTTCCATAAATAAATGCAGAAGGTCTAGGAAAATCCCCTACTGTCAAAGTGCATTTGTGTCTTTAAAATTCTTATTGCAAAGTTCAACAAACCACACCCAAAACCTTTTGCCAAAAAAAGAAGCAGTTAAGACAGACATTAAATAGCTTGCTCAAGCAGGAATTGTCAAGCCAATTCAGACAAGCATCTGAGCAATACTTCTTGTGGTTGTGCCAGAGCCAAACAGAACTGTCAGAATATGAGGCAATTTCAACGGTACAGTCAACCCTTATCAAATGTCAAACAGTGTCCTCTACCAAGACCTGATGAACTTTTCCATTAGTTTAAAAATGGACAAAGTTTCTCAAAACCTAATTTCTCCAATTTCTACTTACAGACTGATTTGGATGATGAATTCAAGCAGCATACTGTAATCAACACTCAACGTGGACCTTTCAAACACCCAAAATTACCAGTTGAAAAAGCTAGTTCCACAGCAATTTATCAAACAAACCACTATTGGCTCAAATAGCTGCATGACATATCTGGAAAACATTAATGTCATTAGGAGAACAGACTAACAGCATCTTCATATACTTGAAAAACTTTTTCACTGCCTGGATCAGGTTGGACTATGCTGTAGCCAGTCCAAATATGACTTCTTCAAATCTGAAGTTGAATACTTGGGCAATGTCATTTCTGCATATTGTCCATGATGTCTGTGATAATACAACTTCATCATCATTCCTTTTTATTCCCTGTGGAACATAGGGCAGAAACAGTTGCTCTCCATCGATTCCTATTCCTGGCTGTCATTTTCATCTGTGCCTAAGTCATTCCAATTTCCCTAGCCTCCTCTTCAACAGTTCTTCTCCAAGTTCTCTTTGGCCTCCCCGCTCTTCTTTTCCCTTGTTGGTCCCAGTCAAGGGCAACTCTGGCTATGCTTGATTTTTCTCTTCTGAGTGTATGGCCTATCCATCCCCACTTTCTTACCTTAATTTCTGTTTGTATTGGCTGTTGTCTGCATCTTTTTATTAGCTTTATATTTGTTATTAAATCTGGCCATCTTATACGGAGGATTTATCGGAGACATCTATTTATAAATGTCTGTAGCTTGGAGGTGATACTGTAGCTTGGAGGTGATACTGTAGCTTGGAGGTGATACTGTAGCTTGGAGGTGATACTGTAGCTTGGAGGTGATACTGTAGCTTGGAGGTGATACTATTTGAGTGTTTCTCAGCTGTGCAGTAAGGAGGAAGAATGCCCCTTTAACGTAGACTCAAGAAAATGATTTTGGAGCTTTGAAAGCAGCACTCATTAATGACACATCTCGATCCAAACTTGCTGATCATTTTTGGCAGCAGATGTTTTATCTTGTGGGATTGGAAATATCTTCCCCACCATTTAAAACTATGACTGATATCAAGAGGAACTGTGGTCAAACTGAAAAGGAAATATTATCCTTTATCTTTGGTGTCTCCAAATTGCATTAATTTCTAAATGGACTGACACCACCATTCAAACTGCTATTGAATCATCATAGGTTACTCCTTGCTATATTTTTATCTGTCACATACCACCTGTTTTATTATAGTAACGTCTTCAATTTTGTGAATTTATGGAGATGGCTTGCAACTTTGTGGTTAAATACTTACTTACAAGAAAATACGCAAACCCTGACACTTTTACTAGACTTGCCATGGGGCCAGACTCACATTTCTGTCCAACACTTATGGAAATCAAAAGAAATCAAGTCAACTCAAACTCAGAATCTTTAACTCAGGTGTCAGATCAGTCCTACTGTATGGCCTTCAAACACGGAGAATAACAAAAATGACAACCAGAAAAGTACAGATTTTCAAAAATGAGTGCTTGCACATAACAGAAGTATTGAAATGGTGTAACAATTTTGCTGATGTGGAGCTGATGCAAAGAATCAGAAAAATACAGGAGAAAACGCTGGTGTTGAATAAGACTCAAACTGAGAATAGCAGCTTATACTATTACAAGGCAATTACTATTCTGGAATCCCCAGGATTAGAGAAACCTAAGGACACCCAAAACATTCACGCAGAACTGGAGACATACATAAAAGGGCATAAAGAAGACACGGAAAGACCTTGAATGGATGGGGCATGGAAAGACCTTGAATGGATGGGACATGGAAAGACTTTGAATGGATGGGGCACGGAAAGACCTTGAATGGATGGGGCATGGAAAGACTTTGAATGGATGGGACATGGAAAGACCTTGAATGGATGGGACATGGAAAGACTTTGAATGGATGGGGCACGGAAAGACCTTGAATGGGTGGGACATGGAAAGACCTTGAATGGATGGGACATGGAAAGACCTTGAATGGATGGGACATGGAAAGACCTTGAATGGATGGGACACAGAAAGACCTTGAATGGATGGGACACAGAAAGACCTTGAGTGGATGGGACATGGAAAGACCTTGAATGGATGGGACATGGAAAGACCTTGAATGGATGGGACACAGAAAGACCTTGAATGGATGGGACACAGAAAGACCTTGAATGGATGGGACATGGAAAGACCTTGAATGGATGGGACATGGAAAGACCTTGAATGGATGGGACACAGAAAGACCTTGAATGGATGGGACATGGAAAGACCTTGAATGGATGGGACATGGAAAGACCTTGAATGGATGGGACACGGAAAGACCTTGACTGGATGGGACACGGAAAGACCTTGAATGGATGGGACACGGAAAGACCTTGAATGGATGGGACATGGAAAGACCTTGAATGGATGGCCCATGGAAAGACCTTGAATGGATGGCACACAGAAAGACCTTAAATGGATGGCACATAGAAAGACCTTGAATGGATGGCACAAGACAGCAAGGTTTGGAGTGTATTTGTTGAAGATCTATATTCAAAAGGCCCAGTGTAGTTTCCATGGGTCTCTGAAGAGACAAAGAAAGACTAGGACTAATGAACTCATAAGCATGTCGTACAAGGCGAATAATTTAAGCTTGTGCATGGCCATAGTAATAGCCACAGTAATGACTGCTGCAACAGCATGTGAATACTTGGTGCAGGCTACCTGCAAGAGGACCAAATGCAGTGGTGACTCCTCGCTCCAAAAGGAGCACAAAAGAAAATGATATATTCCCCAGGGAGCTGTAGTGCAGTGGTTAGTGCACTGGCTTCCCAGCTCGGCGGTTCTGGTTCAAACCCTAGTTGAGGTGGGATTATTTTTTAGACCGCAAATCGCTCCGGTCAACCTAGCCTCATGAATTGGGTACCACAGAAACTCTGGGAAGGTTAAGGCAGCCAGTTGACCACATCCCCCTAGTGTGCCTATGGTCAAGAAAATATGAGCCTAACACCATCTTCCCAATATACCTCTGCGGGCATGTAAAGGTATCCTTTACCTTTACAAGAGAGCTGAAAGTTAATGATAATGATCCTACAGTGATGCCTTATCGAGTTATTCGAGTTTTTGCAATGTTCCTATCTTCTGCATCATATCTATTAAGAGTTATCTTCACAACTGTTCACCCAATCATAAAACGCTTCAGTGTTTAAGTTATAATCAACGAAATTGTGCCTTTTTAGGGACACTGTATTATGTAATTAAAGTGCAGAAAATGTTGGACAAGATCATTTTATGAATACTAAATACATGTCCCTAACACTCAACAGATAATGTAGTTCAGATTTATGCATCATGCACAATTTATTGACAGTGAAATGTATGCAGAACTTACCAATGTGTTCTGTAAAAGATAATTTTTTAACTGAGGTGCTTGATGTCTCATTTTTTTTAAAGCCAGAATTATGGAGGAAAAATACACATTTTTATAATAGCTTGAAAATTTTTAATACTCTTCATCCTCCCTGCCCCCTTCCCACCAGCATCCACATGTAATTGTAACTGTTCTCAAAGTGATCCAAAATGTCAAGAAATATCAATTTTGTCTATCATTTTTTGTGTGTGTCTTTCATACACACATTATGTATGTGTATATATATTTATACATATGCATACAAAGAGAACATTATTACAGTATTAAAAATTACATTTACACGCTCATCTGATGTAAAAATTATCATATCTTGTAGGGCTATCATTTAGTCTGCAAGTGTGGAAAAGTTTGCAGAGGTGACAAAGGTAAATATCTACAACCTATTGAATAAACTGCATAAATAGTTTATAGTCTGACAAGAGAACAGATATGGGACACACTTATCATCTTGCCCCTAGACACATATGCAATAACACGTTTCGAATCCACTAGTACACACTAGCTGACCAAACACACATCACAAATATTAATGAGAACTATGGCATGTCTCTTTTTCACTAGAAAGTTTATTTACGCTTCATGGTACCATGTTGAAAGTAAATGAGTTAGGAGATGGGTTCCATTCTAGTTTAGGGATTACAGCCTCATGTTGCCATTGTTAAAGAAATCTGAGGTTCTTTTAGGTCACCTTACACTTTGATAAAGTTCTTTCTTCACAACCAACAGGGCCCATTTAAAAAAAAAAGGAAAAAAATTCATTTCTGTTTTATCTTTCACTAATATCCTCACTGTTTATGCATGGAGGCATATCTGGAGACATCCTTATATGACTATGTCGTGAAATTCTACATCCACAGATATAAATTAAAACGTAAATGTAAAGCCTAACAAATAAATTTAATAAAAGGAAAGAAGAATGATAAAGAACAGTGCTGTCACAATGACTGTACTCGAAATCCCCCTTGTTTTCTACTTCGTCTGCAAATTGTAACGTTTCACGTTGATAGTAAAAGCCTACTGCATCGCTACACGCTTTCTTCAATAAAACGTGTACTGCCTTTCTAAGAAAAACCTTGAGATACGCAAGCTGACCTATATTTAATATTCCATTCATGTCATTTTATACACTAAGTTACCATAAACGAAAGACAGATGGACTAAGGATAGAAAGAAAGGGAGGGGCTGAAAGCCGGAACGCAGGCAATACTACCACAGTCTCGCGATACACAATTAATGCCACCCCTAACACGCGTGTAAGGCCACAAGCACTAGCTTTTTTTCAAATCGACAGTGATAAAAAACACTACCCATACGAGTTAGGTTTTAAAAAACCTGAAAAACGCTTATTAGGAAACATGACATTATACTGGTTTACGTTTGAAAACATTACAGTACCCAGACACCACATCGTATTCGAAGCGAACGGGAGGTAGAAGAAAATACATATTTTGAACGCAGCCCCTTAGCCCCATTAAATTTATATACAGTAGAACTCCATTTATCCGAACCCCAATTATCCGAACATCCAATTATCCGAACACTTTTTCCAGAAAAAAAAAAAAAATCAGGCGCCATCAGTCACGTTAGACTACAATTCTGAATCTTTTGATGCGGCAAGCTTCAAATGTGTGCGAACAATTTGTAGAGAATGGGGTGGGCTAATGGTCGGTCGCTTACCTACAGGAAGTCAGTTAGATCATAAAGTCAGTTAATATCTGGTTTACCAATCCAGTGTACGTGTGCGTTCTTGGTAGAACACTGGCTAAACAGACAGTTCAACTTAAAATAATTGTGTCTGCTACTACAGCAGAATAATTTTGGTGTACAAGTATTTCTGAGTCCGCTGGGAGGACAATATTAGACAATCTTTGAAGGACCGAGGACTAGAATGGAACCAGGCCAGGAAGAAGACAGCCGATAGGATAGTCTGGCGCTCTCGCTTCCAAACCTCTACACCTCACGGTAGAAGAGGAACGACTAAGTAAGTAAGTAAGTATTTCTCTGTGCGATATGGCATCTTCCAGTAGGCCTAAAGCATATAAAAGGAACCGCAATGTTTTGTCAATTGAAACGAAAACAGAAATTATCAAGAGACTAGGACAAGGTGAAACTGTGTCTTTACTTGCGAGGATTTTCACTGTTGGGAAAGCTACCATCTCTGACATCAAAAGTAACAAGGATAAAATTATGAGTTTTGCATCGAAATTTGATAGTGAAAATGGGTCGAAGAAACGTTAAACCATGAGAAGTGCGAAAGATGTGAAATTGGAAGAGGCTTTGTATATATGGTTTGTGCAAAGAAGAAGCAAAGGGGAACCTATCTCTGGTTCTCTGTTGTGTGAAAAGGCTCTTCAGTTCAACAATCAACTTGACGGTCCTTCTGACTTTAAGGCTAGCCAGGGATGGTTAAGAAACTTTAAATCTCGTCATGGCATACGAGAATTGGAGATTCAAGGGGAATCTTTATCTAGCGATGCAACTGCCGCTGAAAATTTTAAAGAAACCTTCTTGGCTTTTTTGGAAGAAGGTTATTCACTCGATGATGTGTATAATGCCGATGAGACTGGCTTATACTGGAAATCATTGCCTCAAAAATCACTTGTATCTCAGCGCGAAGCAGCTGCCCCTGGGTTTAAAAAGTGCAAAGAGAGAGTAACAATTTTGGTAGCCGCGAATGCCAGTGGAAGTCATCGTTTACCGGTGCTAATGATCGGCAAAGCCAAAAAACCACGTTGTTTAAAGAATGTGACATGTCTCCCATTGTGTTACAAAGCACAGAAGAGTGCTTGGATGAATAGTGAAATATTTCTTGATTGGTATACAAATCAGTTCATCCCAAATGTGAAGAGGTTGAGAGAACAAGAAAAAAAAAAAAAACTGGAAAAGTAATTCTTCTACTGGACAATGTACCATCTCATCCAGAGACGGATACATTGAATGCAGTTGATACAAATTTTAAAGTAATTTTTCTGCCTCCCAATGTAACAGCACTGATTCAACCAATGGATCAGGGTGTTATAGCAAAGCTTAAAAAGATGTACAAGAAGGAAGTCCTGCGTCGTTTATTGTTGGCTGAAGATGAAGAAAGTGTGGTGGCGTTTTCCAAAAAGCTTAATCTCAAAGACTGCTGCTATATGTTAGCTGATGCTTGGACCACCAAGTCACAAGATAATCTCATCAAGGCTTGGAATAGATTGCTTGGGAAAAAAGGAGGAAATGAAACTACTGCAGTGGACACAAATGATGATTGTACAGTATAAATGAAGTTGTGGAACTGTTTCAAGCAATGCCCGGATTTTCGGACTGTGACAAAGATGATGCACACATGTGGCTAGAAGATGATAATGATTCTGGTTTTCAGTTTTTGAATGACGAAGAAATTTTGTCTTTTGTGCAAGAAGAAAAACCAAATACATGTAGTGACCGATGATGAAGACTCCTCAGAAGTACATGATGTACTTGTAGATTATGAAGAAAAACCAAAACGTCGACCAAGTCCTGAAGAGGCCTTTATAGCACTAGAAACAGCGATGGCTTGGTACGAGCAAGAAGATGACAGCTGTCCTACACAGCTTCTGCTGTTGAAGAGAATGCGGGACTTAGCAGCCAAAAGGAGACTATCCAGTTTGGTGCAAAAGAGGATTCCTCATTATTTTAAATAGTGGGCTACATCTGTGCAAGTACATGTATACGTAAGTTGTGCCTGGTTTTGAATCGTTTGTAATGTTATTTTGAAAACATTTCTCTTTCTTAACAAAAATAATTAATACAAGTAGTACATGCACTGCAGTGTAATAAAAGATTTTGGTGATACGGTGATCTAATACAGTGTGGGTATTATTATTACAGTACAAGTAAATATGTTTTATAGTGTATTTTCCTTGTGATGGTTAATTATTTTTAGAAATATGTGTACATGTACTCGATACATTATGTAATCCAATTATCCGAACATTTGATTATCCGAACGATGCTCGGCCCCATGGGGTTCGGATAAATGGAGTTCTACTGTATTTGGGTTCCTTAGGACTTGCTGACAAAGAATATGTTAAACGTTACGCAAATAGTCTAGGAATTAACAAATTATAGCCAAAAGAAATAGTGAGGGATGTCAGACAACACCAAAATCAGAATCGCTCAGTGGCAGATTTTCACACCACCATTGTACGGGAAATAGGCTGACATGTTACCTACTATTTGATTGGCGGAAAGTAAATGTAAGGCTAAACACGATTAGTCGGACTATAAATACTACTTCTTTGTTGTTAGGGGAGACGGAAGGAAGGGTACTTTTTTTTTGAAAAGCTGTGTAAACATGGCACGATTGGTTAGACCCGCCAATATAGTCAATCAGAGGCGTCAGGTCAGGACCACATTTTCAAATAAACTTACTAAAGAACCAGTGCGTTGAGCGCCAGTGCATATTTTTCTAAATAAAAGCCTGGGACATCGGCAGATCGAAATTGTGCTATATTCATTGCCAGTCAACGTAACTGTGTATTATTCCATGAATTGTGGTAAGCTTGAAATATTTGATATCTTTTTAATGAAAATTGAATGTAAATTGATAATTTATGTCTGTATATATGTGTGGTTCAGTAGCGAACATGAGGTAAAGCCTATATAGTGCTCCAACCTGAACAGAAGGTGTCGGAGGAAAGTAAAACTACATGGAATTGCCAAACAGTACACTGACACCTATCTTATTGACTAGAAAGAAATCATGCTGGAATTGCAGAGGCGTAGTAACCATTAGGGAGGAGTATACTGGTGTAAATTATTTCAGATGAAGCTGACAGTTGGCCTACCGCTCTGAACTCAGTGTTTGTTATGTATTGTGTTCAGTCTGAAAATTTATTATAAATTAGTTCTGAAATAGGAGGTACAACCTTCTTGTTTCAGGGACCGTGGTCCTAAAGTTATTGAGCAGCACCTGGTCTGAGCTTTGCTGAACCTAGAGGCTGACAGCATACTCCTGGGTCCAGATAGTGACCAGTGAGGTGTCTCCAGAACACAGGGAGGCTATCGAGCAGAGGAGTCTTTTCCTGCCGCCATCACGAAAGATAAGCGTCTGTGGCCAGAGGAGCTCAACATTATGCCCCCCTCCCCTCAAAATCTGACTTTATAATAAAACAGAGGGAAAATACAGTGTTTAAATTGATAGGAACTGTGAACTTTTCCCCATACTATTTCCAAGATAAACAAACACTTGAAGTCATGATGACAAATAACAACATAGCTTGAAAAAACAAGACCAGTATTACCTCATATTACTACTACACAACTGACACACATAGGCTAATATTAATAAAATATGTCATTACAAGGTTCATATTGATAAATTCTGTACATAATAATAATAGCCCCTTCAGTCATAACTGACTATGGGAATGCGCCCCTGAGGTGGCAGCCCTCAGCTGCTTATTTTCCTATTGCTCCTTTCGACGTTTTCTCCTCACCTCTGCTTCTTGTGTGAGCCTCTCTTCGCCCAATCTGAGGTGGTGCCGTAAATAGCATCGCCACTTATTGCGATCGGCAGCTTCATCCTCCCATGTTGCTGGATCCATGTCCAGTGCCCTCATATCTCTCTTGCACACATCTTTGAACCTCAGCTGTGGTCGCCCAACTGTTCTCTTGCCATCTGCTAATTGTCCGTAGAAGATATCTTTTGGGATGCGACCATCTTCCATGCGGCGAACATGGCCAAGCCAGCGAAGTCTGCGCTGTCTAAGCAGCGTATACATACTTTGAAGGCCAGCACGTGACAACACCTCGACATTTGTCACTTTATCTTTCCACGAGATGCCGAGTATGCGGCGTAGACACCGCAAATGGAAGGTATTGAGCCTTCTTTCTTGCTTAGCATAGGTCGTCCAGGTCTCGCTGCCATATAGGAGTGTGCTGGTGACGCAGGCATTATATACCGCAGCTTTGATCTTCATTGTGAGTTTAGAGTTTCCCCAAACACGCGATGTGAGGCGGGCAAAGGTAGCTGCAGCTTTGCCAATGCGGCTGTCGATTTCTGTATCCAGTGAGAGTTTGTCATTGATGGTAGACCCTAGGTATGTGAAGTGGTGCACCACTGCCAATTCATAGTTATCGATAGTGATAACTGGTGCAGCACCCACATCCTGACTCAGCACATTCGTTTTCTTTAGACTTATTGTGAGGCCAAAGTCCTTGCATGCTTTAGTGAAGCGATTCATCAAGCTCTGAAGCTCCTGTTGGCTTTGAGTGACGACTGCAGCATCATCAGCGAACAACAAGTCTCTTATAGTGACCCTTCTGATTTTTGTTTTTGCCTTCAGCCTTGAAAGATTAAACAGACGGCCATCTGACCTAGTGTGAAGGCATATTCCTTCAGTTGCATCTCTGAATGCATGTTTCAAGAGTAATGCAAAGAAGATTCCGAAGAGGGTCGGAGCCAGAACACAGCCTTGTTTAACGCCACTTCGTATATCAAAGGGCTGTGACGTGCTTCCAGCATATTGGACTGTTCCCTTCATGTCGTCATGGAATGACTTTATCATTTCCAGCATTTTAGAAGGGCAGCCTATTTTCAGGAGGATTTTAAAGAGTCCATCCCTACTAACCAAATCGAATGCTTTTGTGAGGTCTATAAAGGCGATATATAATGGTCTTTTCTGCTCTCTTGATTTTTCCTGAAGCTGGCGGAGAGAGAAGATCATGTCTGTTGTTGATCTGCCAGCTCGGAATCCACACTGTGCCTCTGGATATATGCGCTCAGCTAACTTGTGTAGTCGCATTAAGATGACTTTGGCAAAAACCTTACCAACAATACTAAGAAGAGAGATGCCTCTGTAGTTATTGCAATCACTTCTGTCTCCTTTATTTTTATACAGTGTTACAATCTTGGCATCTCGCATGTCTTGAGGAATAGTTGTCTCTTCCCAGCACTGGCACAGCATCCTATGCAGGGGATGTAATAGCGTGCTCTTACAGCATTTGATTAAATCAGGAGGAATCCCATCACTGCCTGGTGCTTTGCCAGAGGCCAAGCTATCAATGGCCTTACTGAGTTCCTCTAATGTTGGTTCGGCATCCAGCTCCTCCATAGTTGGCAGACTATTGACAGCATCAAGGGCTGCAGGCGTAACGGTATTGTCTCTAGCGTAAAGCTCAGAGTAGTGCTCGACCCACCTCTCCATCTGCTTACCCTTATCGGTTAGCTTCTCTCCGCTGATGGTTTTTAGCGGTGCCGTCTTACTTTTATGGGGGCCAAGTGCTTTCTTTATACCGTCATACATTTGTCTAATGTTGCCTGTTTGCGCTGCGATCTGGATGTTCTCACTGAGCTGGAGCCAATAGTCATTTGCACAGCGTCGAGCAGTTTGTTGAACTTTGCTTCTCGTAGCCCTCAGGATCTGTAGGGTTCTGGCACTCGGTGAACGTTTGTATTCATTCATAGCACTGCGCTTAGCTTCAATAACAGGTGCCATCACATCTGATGAAGCGTCAAACCAGTCATTTGACTTTGCTGTTTTCTTACCAAAGGTGGCAAGTGCAGTACTTTGAATGGTGTTCCGTAGATGCTCCCAGTTCTCTGTAATAGTATCACCATGCTGAGGGCTACTGAGCACTTTCTTGAAGGTCGCAGTGAATTGAGCGATCATGAAAGGGTCTGACATCTTGCTGGTATCAATGCGTGGTTTCCCTTCATGTCTGACACGATAGAGTTTTCTTGGTTGTGCTCTGATTTTGCAGCAAACCAAGGAGTGATCTGTGTCACAGTCTGCACTATGGTACGAGCGCGTGGAGAGCACAGACCTGAGGAGTGGCCTTCTGACGAGAATCAGGTCAAGTTGGTGCCAGTGCTTGGATCGTGGGTGTCTCCATGACACCTTATGCTGGGGTTTTGTCTGAAAGTAGGTGTTGGTCACGCAGAGGTCATGGTGGACGCACAACTCTAAGAGCCGTTGTCCATTTTCATTCATCTTGCCAATACCAAACCTGCCCAGACATGAAGGCCATGAAACATTATCGGCACCCACTCTAGCGTTAAAGTCACCAAGGAGAACAAGCTGTTCTTGCCTAGGTATGCTTTTGATTACTGCTGCTAGATTCTCGTAGAACTCATCTTTAGCTTCTGAGGCAGAGTACAGAGTAGGAGCATACACACTGACAAGGGTGATGGGACCTGTGCTAGTTTGCAGGCGGAGCGTTAACAGGCGTTCTGATCCATTCTCGCCTGGTTCAACCATGTTAGTTAGCGATTTTTTGACCGCAAAACCTACTCCGTGTTCTCTATCTTTATTAAGATTTTTCCCTTGCCAATAAAATGTGTAGTCCTTCTCGCTCACCGTTCCAGAGCCCGCCAGGCGCGTTTCCTGAAGTGCAGCTATATCCACCTGAAGTCGTTTAAGCTCATCATTAATTATGGCTGTCTTCCTTACATCATTTACATCCTGTAGGTTTTCGGATAGTCCAGTCAACATAGTCCGGACGTTCCAGCATCCCAATCTGAGAGTTTGCTTATTTCTATTTTTTCGATAATTGCTTGGTGCAAAATTTTCTGTCCACAGTTCGGGTTTGACCCTAATCCCCATGCACCCAATGGGGAAAGCAGACAGTGGCGGGACAACACCTTATTGACTGGGGGCTGCCCAGCTTGAAGCGGGCGGTAGCTGTCCAGTGAGATCCTAGAACCTCTCCCACTGTCGGAAGTAGCCCCTGGCGCCATGCCCTACGCCAATTGGGCAAAATGCTTATAACCGGTAACTGCTACTTCCCGTGTTTTGCCGACACCTATAGGGTGAAGCTGGAGTGTCCTCTCCAGGGCGCGAGCTTGGGCACAGTTATATGGAGATCAAGCTGTTGCCCATGCAGCATGTTCCCCCTCTCCACACAGCCGGTAGATCCAAAGGAACGGCAGTAGCCGATACAGTTTGGTACCAGCCATGTCGCAGGAGTTGCCAGAATAATGTCGAATCGACATTAGACTGCCTTAGGGACTCCGACTCCGGATTTATCCTCAGGGTTTACTCCCGAAGCCAATTCCACAAATGGATTTTCCCGCAAGGCAGCGGTGGTTTGAATTCAGAGTTCCTTCTCTTAGATAAGCTACCAACCAAGGATCACGAGCCCTATCTGCCCGAAGCTGTTGGTTTTAAGGCGCCAGTCGCTCGCCTTTGCCCCTTCTCCCGTCAGTGGAAACAGTTCCGCCGGGCTCAAATTGAGCCACACGTGAAGGCCGGGAGCTGGACTTTGGTTGTCAGAGGCTGTTTGAGGCGCGTGCCATAGAAGTATTTTATCTGCAGTGAGAGCTTATCCTCACTACAACTCCCGGCAATAACAAACAATTGATTGTGATTCCTGGTTCCCTTTGTATTTGAATCAGGACACATATATTAGTGAAAGAAATTAATACATATTTATATTTGAAACTTTACCAGTGCCTCATTTAAGATAGTCTTATAGAGTGTTAAATGTGTGTGAGTGTCACAGTGTTGTCAAGTGTGGTGGAATAAATTAAATTGTTTATCTGTCTGTTGTTGTTGTTACTTACACTTCATCATATACATACCCTAGACATTTAACGTAGTCATCACAATATTCCAGAATAATTCTGACTGAGTTCTAAATGTGGTAGCAAGTAAGGTTATCTGTAAAACACTACACCTATTAGATACAGATACCTTCACAGCTGATCTCAGTCAGTACACTAAGTCCCCTATAAATATTTATAACATCCCACTTTACCACAGACTACCAGCTATGCACAATGATATAGTATGTAGATCTGGATGTGAACCTCTCTGTCTGTGAGGCTAATTACACCCTCACTGACTCTTGAAATCATCTACACACTTCCAGGGATTACCCCTGTGGTGAAACATGTTGAGAACCCAGCATTGCACACTAAGCTTGAAGTAGTCACTTGAGCCCAGACACAATTCTGGCTTTTAACTGGTTGCCTGCGTGCAGGAGATCTCACTGTGGACCCCACATTAGGCGAGGGAACTGAGAAGTGGCTGTGTGTAGGATGTGACTATTCCTTGGGAGAGTCCAGAATCAGAGCACAGTATTTTAGCTATGCATATTTGGAGAGCCCCCTTGGATGGTGGAGAATGCACAGGACGCCACACGCTTCTTTTAGGACTTAATTCAACACATTTTGGAATGGCAGAAAAGCCACAGAAAAAAAACCTAGATCTACAGTGTAAATAATACTAAGGAGTCTTCAACTTGGCATTGGCTGCAAAAGAGTGATAAGCTCAGCAACCCTAGTTAAACTACAACAAGAAATCATCACTGTTTATACTCGTTGTCTCTTCAGGTGGTGCTATAGGGGCCTTTATAAATAGTTACTTAACAAACTCTTGTAGTTCCCAGGGGTCTCTGAAGAGGTAATGAAAGAACACAACTACAGCACCCTCAGACATGTCGTAGAAGAAGACTAAATGAGGTTGTGCAAGGGGCTGGCAACCTTATCCTGTAAAACAAATAGGCACAGAAACCACTGCTGCAAGAACATGTCAATGTTTAGTGCAGGCTTCCTTCAAAAAAGAATTGGGGACCAGCTACAGTAGTGGCTCCATGCCCCACAAGGAGCAAACAGCAAAATGATGAAACTTCAATGAAAGATCAATGATACATGGTCTGTAGTCAGATCATGTTGACCTGAAGACGTTTTAACCGTCATAAAAAATAAACTATTTGGTGTAGAAAAGTTACAAAGCCACTTAACTGGATTAGTATGTTTATAATAAGATTTTAGTTGAACTGGCCATATAAGTACTGATTCTATAAACTAGGCATCAACAAAAGTCAAATACTACAATGAATTTGAGTTGTTTGAATCAAAGTACCGACACACTCCAGTCTACCCAGCTGTAAAGGGGTACCTGACTTTTGAGTTAGGGAAGGAAAAGGTAGCGAGGAAGGGAATTGGTCACCCCACCTCTCATTGCTGGACCTAGTATGGTGAAGTCTCTAACACTTCGCTCCCCTTTGGCAGTACTGCTATGGGACTACCTTTTTTTTTTTTTTTTTTTTTTTTATCTGAGTCCAGAAATCGCTATTTCTATCCTGGTTTGGTTCCATCACTGCAAACACAGAACTCCTGTCACATTAGAACTTGATTTTACCACTTTTAACAGCTTTCTTTCCTTAGCAATTCAGTCCTTGTTCTGGAACCCCCAGGGCAAGAGAGGCAGAGGTAGACCAAGAAGCACATGGAGACGAGAGCTGGAAACAAAGGTGAAAATGATGAGAACGTGGAAAGAACTTGAGATGATGGCACGTGACAGGAGGACTTGGCATGTGTTTGTTGAAGGCCTATGCTCCTTTGGGAGTGGAGGGTTATGAATGAATTTCCATAGCAATTACACCTTGTATAGGAGTCTAGCTATTTATAAATTTATTTCAACATTAATGATGGCTGCAGTGACATTTATCCATCCAAAATGGCAAAAATAAAAAGTATATCACAAACGTGTGGCCTGCCATTCCACTATTTTTAAGGACATACATACGTACAAACACACATTCAGACAGGCAGTTAAGCTTCAAAATAATCATCACCACTTCTATTTTCACTTTTTATGAAAAATGGAGGAACCACTGTTGCTGATCTTCTTGTAGGAATCCTGCAGCAAGGCATTGATGGGCTCTTCAAGTGGTGCTTTCTGTAGCAATTAGTTTTACATGATGAGGTTGCAACCTTACACTATATACAAAAAAGGCAGCCATACAAATAAACAAATAGTGAACAATAACAAAAGATAAATGGTAGGCACTCACATGTATACATATAAACACATTACATACATGCACACATCCATACATACACATACAGACATATTTACAAATGCACTCACATTCTGAAAGGGAAACTATCAGAACAGCAAAACAAGAATATAAAACACTGCATTTTCTGTTAAAATGTGCAAAATTGTTAGTTACACTGTGTTTTCCCCATTCTTCTTCTTCTTCCTCGTTCACCCTGAAAAGGACGGTGGTTGCGTTGTGTCTGTTTACGCCGTAGCTGTGATATCTGCACCTTTCAGTCGACACATCCGACTTCAGCACTTTTCCCCATTCAAAACACAGACTTGTCATTATTTCACTTTGTTGTTTGCGTTATCACAAAAGTGTTAGTGTGTAAGCACCTCAGATTTTTTTTATCTCCCCTTGTTTTTACAGTGTTCAATTTTATCTTCCCTTGTTTTTATAATTTTTATACAACCAGAAGAGAGTACTAACCAGAGTTAGTGAACAGCATGTAATAAATTTAAAGAAAATCACACAAAAACAACTGTTTATTTCAATTCCTGAATTGTTCAGTTAAAAAAAAAAACAATTTACCTGTGATTTCCACAGGTAGTCAAGACGGAGCGTGGACTCCTGTTCTCTGTTCTGCATGGAAAATCCCAGGAGGAACAAGATGAAGGCCAGGATACCATACACATGGGTGGGAACATAGGCACTGAGAATATAAAGTTGATTATCCATAACAAATATTTAGGCACTAAGAATGTAAAGTTAACCATCAATAACCACAATTTAGGCACTGAGAATGTAAAATTGATCATCAAAAACAACAAAATTTAGGTGCTGGGAATGTAAAGTTAATCATTAATAACAAAACATTTAGGTATTGAGAATGTAAAGTTGAAAAATAATAACAAAATTTTAGCACTCAGAATGTAAATATGATCATCAGTAACAGAAACCTATCTTTGTCTCACACATGGCAACAGGAAAGAAAAAAAACAAGATAAAAGAGACATTTTAAAATATATCTCAGATGCAAAAAAAAGAAAAAAAGAACATTTAAGGAAAAAAAACTTCTTCACTTTAAAACTTATCATTACATCAGTTTAGCTGCTGTGCCAATATGTAAGATAAACTTTTGCATACATGTGAAATTTGGACATTGAAATATGTCTAAACAAATAGAGAAATCAATTGCAGAAAAAGAAATTAGATTCTTGGGTAGAACTGTATGCAAATTGTGGATTGCTAAAAAAAAAAAAAAAAACTAAGAAATCTTTAAGAACAACAGCATCATAACACTGAAAGACTGCAGGCAAAAAAAGTAGCAGTCCAAGATGGAAGATCTAAGATAGCATAACAAGATGTATGGGGGAAACAGTGAGTATAAAAAGCAACAGAATGCTCTAAAGACATTCATGTAAGCAGTAGAGTGATTGTTAATGCAGACAGGCATGTCTCATCATGATATTGAAATCTTTTAGACAGTTTTTTTTTTAAACATTCAAAGAGCACATTTGAAATCTTCATTAGGAAAAAATAAATGTAGGCCTACATAAAGATAACTTTACTACATGCTGAAAAGTAATGACTACAATATTTATTATGCTATCTAAAATTATAGATGCTATATATCCTAATTATAACACATTAGAGGTTGAACAGGATATTTGTTTTTCCATTTAATTAAAAAATATCTTTTCTATCCCTTTCATGACCGTCACCAGTTTTTCATCAGCTCCACACTAATGATCTTGTCATACCATTTCAATCCTTATGTTCGGCACAAGTACCAATTTATGAAAGTCTGCATCTTTCTGGTAACCATTTTTGTTCTGTGTTTCAGGCGAATATGATAGGACTACCGTGACACTTGAGTTGAAGATTCTAATATTTATGTTGGACTTGATTTCTTCTGATTTCCATATATTTCTTAGTGCATTGAACGATCCTCTTGCCTTTTATATTCTTGGTTTGATATAATTATCTGTTACTCCAAATTTATCTGCATTTCTGTCACGATATTTACATGACTCCACGTCCTATTGGAATGAATCTCCCAGTAAAATCTGGTTATTGCTAGTTGCATTTATTCTCAAATTTTCAGTACCCGGTGTGAGACCCAAAGGTCTTTTATATTTGGACATGCGCCCCAATATAACCGACCAGGCTGAACGGGAAGCGCTTCACCAAAAGGAGGGAAAGATTAATTTTTTTAAAAAAAAAAAAAGGTACCTGGTAGGTTTATATAATTTGAAAATGTTATAATATGATGTAAGCTCTAATAGGTGACTGTAATTTGACTAAGAAAATGTTAATCATGCCACATTAAACAGCTGACTGGCCACATATATTACAGCTGAGCTCCTGGCAGGCACTGAACCCAGTCTCCTGCACTGGAAAGTGAACGTGTTAACCACTACACTGCCGAATGTTTCACTGTTAAACTAAGGAATATTATTAAACTAGAAATTGTTCAAGCAACCAAAGATCAAGTTTTAGATCACAGTAAAAATTGTACAAGAAACCAAAGACCAAGTTTTTAATCACAGAAAATATTGTATAAGAACCCTACAAATAAAGTTTTAGATGACAGTAAAAATTGTACAAGAAACCAAAGACCAAGTTTTAGATCACAGTAAAAATTGTACAAGAAACCAAAGACCACGTTTTCGATCACAGTAAAAATAGTACAAGAACTCCATTGAGCTTCTGCTTACTGCGATTATATTTTTCAGTCACCTTTACAAAAAAGGGAATCCATACAGTCTTCTGCACTAAGCAACAAGAGTTTGTTTTCTTTACTGCCTAAAGGTCTATTAATGAAAGCCCTTTTTTCGCTCTTAGGTGGCACAAGCCAAAACTGTACTTGGTCCCATGCAGGATGTTTGCACAACTAGGCTTCATGTGCAGTTAATAGTCGTGGTTTCAGCAACAGTATGTTTTGCATGATGAGGTTGCTGGCCCCATGGATAGCCAAATATACTGTACACAAATGTGATTCTCCTGACAAATCTCGTGGCAGCTCTTGCAGATTTTATAAACAACTTACGTAACCCACTAAGTTCAGTAAGCTTGGCAACCCCCAGAAGTGAAGTTAACATTTCTGCTCTTGACATGAGAGACATGGATTTTCTTACCTGAAAGGAATGTAGCTTTGACAGACCTGGCCAATCATCAATGTCATATATTTAACATATAATGGAGCATATCTGTACAGCCCACTTAATTGTAAACTATTGAAAATAACTAACTTTAAAAAAAATGTACATTTTATCTGCTTTCCTAGCTATCTTTATCTGCACATACCACGTTGATCTGCACCATCAAATATGGTATAAGCACTGTTGTGGTTGCAATGAAGACACGCAGCTTAGATGACTTGCGAATGTCAAAATTTGTACACTGTAACATAAAAATGTAGTTGATCAGCTCCAAGTTAAATGGTTTACCAAGAAATACAAAAAACATTGATGTCTCATATATTATCAGGTGCCATTGCATCAATGCAAAGGCATTCATATATGAGCTTGATTCTTAATTTTCGTTGGCCTTGTTGCTGACTTCTTCCCTTGCCACAGTTTCAAGTTCCTCATTATCTTTTCTCTGTTTTTTTAAATATTTCTTTTGCTGTCTATTCTTTCCTTCCATTATGGTGTTAAGTATACTTCTCATTATGTTCAAATAAGGTCATCCTTATCTTTGTGGTTCATTTTTCTTTATTATTATTAGTCATTCAAAGCATTTCTGAACAATCTTCAGAGAAACCACATTGTTGTTGTCTCCGGTGAATTGCTTGTTATGGAACACGACTAGTAACATTTAATTGTTTTCTTATGAATTCTTCATGAAGGACAACTTACAGAATTCTTTGTGATAAAACCTGGAGTATGACAGAAAAACCTCTTGTCACCCTTTTTCTTCTAATTGGCTATAGACTGGATTATGAAAACAATGAAATCAACCATAAGTAATAGAATTCTGTGGATTCTGACAAATTATTATGTTACCAGATACAAGACAAAATTATAACACTTGATGAGAGGTCACAACCATAGAGTCTAAAAATACACATGGACAAGACAAAGATTATAAGAATGATCAGGTGAGATATGAATAAAAAAGTCGGAACAGACAACAGAAACTATGAACTGATTATTGGGAAGAATGACCCATAAAACAGAAATGAATATGGATAAATCTTTGTCATGTTTTGTAATGTTAATGAACTGGTTATAGGAGGAACCGTTTTTCCACACAAAAATATGCACACGGCCACATGGGCCATACCAGATAGGCACACACAAAACCCAATGGACCATTTTACCATAGATAGATAATAAAGAAACGGCCTACATGATGTTATGGCAAAAAGAGAAGCAGACGGTGGATCGGATCACCACCTCCTCTTACTGACTCTGTAAACAGAAATAAACGTTCTCAGAGATATAGCAGAAAAAAAACCAGTTAAAAATACAACATACAAGACCTAACAAACAAAAGTACAAGAAGTAAAGTTCAGACTGAATGTGCGTAGTATATTTGAAGCACCGGGGAATATCATGGAGAAAGCCATTAATAATCAATGGCATAAAATCCATGAATACTTTCACAACAGACGTAAAGAGGTTTTCGGCAAAAGAGATAATCAACACTGGAATGACTCACAGAAAACACGTCATCTCATCAACAAACAAAAAAAGGAAAAGAAAAGGTTAACAGAAGTGAAGTATAAGATGAAAAAAAAATACGACTCTGAAAACTATAATAAAAACTGAATAAGAAAGCGATAAAAAGCACAATTCAAGATAAAAGATAAAGAAGTACAGTGCTATCACAATTTACGCGATCTCAATTCATGCGAATTCGAAATAACGCGAGCTTGGGGAAAAATGCGAAAAATTTCTCTGTTACTTTTGCAGTTCATGATTTCATGTTTTTGTTATATGTCTATTAGTTTTATGCTTTTTAAGAAGAAAAAAATTGTTATTTTTCAAGCGTTGAATCTGCTTTGCAGAAGCGACCCTCTAATCGTAAAGTACTGAATTTCTATGGAGAAAATTATCTCAATTTACGCGAATCTCAAAATTACACACGAACTTCGCTATCTGAAAACCTGACAGAGGAAGCAGAGAGGGCTAAACAAAGATAAAAAATCAAAGATACTGATCGCAAGAGCCCAATTAAAAAAAAAAAACTAACTAACAAAGCCACGATATGTTATTGAAAGACAAAAAAAAAAAAAAAAAAAAATCAGCAATCAAGATGATGCCTAATTCACGCGTATTATAAACAGGAGTCAAAAGATACAACAGCCCATCACATAATCACCAAAGAAATAGTTACATATAAATACAAATCCAGGCACAAAACATGAGATGATACAAGAACTAAAATTTATGAAACATGGTAATGCTGCAAGGCCAGATGGAGTCTCCCCAGAAGCAGTGAAATGTGATATTCCATCCATTGCCGAGATGTTGAACCACCTCTTCAAGACAGTCTGGGAACACGCAACTATCCCCATCAACTGAAAGGTAGAGGGCATACTTTAAAACTACCAAAGATAGTCCAATATTTGCAGCAATGGGGAGGTATAGCGTTTCTAGCAGTCACCGCAACAATTCTAATCAGATTTATGCTAGACCGTGTGCCTGGATATTTGAATGGAGAGAAAGGGAAAAGCAGTATTTAAAAAAAGATCGTGTAAGCCTATAGATTCCGACAGCAACAGTCAAAACCATCATAGAACAGTCAAAATAATGATTGGCATCCCTAAACATCGGTTTTGAGGACTTTCAAATAGAATGTGTTAGAATAGACCACACAGCCATATGGAACATACAGAGACATTATGGAATCTCGGAGAGAAAAATAGGTAATGTCAATTCAAGACTTTTATAAAGAGACCACTGTAGAATTGTCCACAGAGTTAAACTTTCAGAACTTCAGAATAGAAGACTAGACACAGGTGTAATGCCAGGATGACAGCTTTTACCAACGATCTTCCTAATAGTCAGACATTGAGCGGCGAGACAGACAACAGATGGGAAAACACAATTACAGTGGAAATTGAACAAACGGCTAGACGATCTTGAATCTTTATTATGTGCTAATCTATGTCTTCTATATCACAAACAAGACATACAGAAAAAGATAAATGGTTAACAGTAGAAATAGGGCACGCAAAAGTGTAAATAAAGCAAAGGGAAATTACAATCCATAATAGACACATGGATCCAATTAGATCAATAATTCCGCGATTGCATGAACATGACTGAAAGAGAGCACAGATTCAAAAGCTTAGAAAGTAACAATGACACAGGAGAAACAAACCAAGGTGCCAATGCCAGGATCAATATGGTCAGCTTAGTCTTCAACTCACTCAAATGTGTTTGGAACTCTGCATTTAAAAAAAAAATTTTTATTCCTTAGCAAAACAAAATAGGCAGCACAAATGTAAAAATCTGTCCTAATCTATGGCTCCCAAAAGTGGCATGTTACATAAATTATCACGTCCAAACTCTAGACATTCCCCAACAGATGTCTCCGCCACTTTCACTGTACACTTTGGTTCTATGTCATAATAAACGGATCTGTGAAACAGAACCAGACAAATACCAATACAGTTAGAGATTTAACGGAGACGGTGGAGACGGATACGACACACCCTGAAGAAACAATCAAATAGTATTGTTAGACATGCCCTTGACTGGAACCCACGGGGACAGAGAAAAGTGGGAAGAGCGAGGTGGGCCTAGAAAAGAATGGTGGAAGATATAACCAAGGTAACGGGGATCTCATGGGCTAAGCTGAAAAAAAAAACACCTCAAATGGTCATCGGCAGCGTGCAACACTTATAGCTCTATGTGCTTTAGTTAAACAGAGAAAAGGCAGACTCAAGTAGAACAGTAACAACTAAGATGGTTTGGCTATGTCTGCAGAATGGGAGAAGATCGGCTACCACGACAGGCATGGGAAACTAAGAGCCAGGGATCCAGACCTCCAGGACGACACAGAGTCCGATGGGAGGACAACGTTAGACAATCTTTGAAGGACCGAGGACTAGAATGGAACCAGGCAGGAGGAAGACTACCGACAGGACAATATGGCGCTCTCCCTTCCAAATCTTTACATCTCACGGCAGAAGAGGAACGACTAAGAAAGTAATAAGTAAGTATTGTGCTTTAATTAACAAAAAGGAATGATGGTGATGATGATGCAAGAACAGAAAGTTGTCACACGTACCTTAAGCTTTACACTGAGAATAAAAATGAGCACTATAGAAGGCCAGGCAAATGCCAGGATAAACATCATAAACAAAAGCAAAGTCCATGGAAGGATAACAATCTGAAATTTAGCAACAAACAAAAAATAAATATAATAATAATTTAAACAATCCTACACGTTTCATATTGTGTCTAGAAACGTGTATAGATCATAATATTCTATTTTTTTTTTTTTTTTTTTTTTTTTTTTTTTTTTTTTTTTTTTTTTCGTACGCCCGCTAATACTCGAGGCGAAATCTCAGGTTATTATTAATTTCTAACCTGACATTGATTTTACGTGAGTATCCCTTTTTTTCTTGTACAGAGACAGGTGTCCCTCGCCATTCAGGCAGATACTCGCCGATTTCGGAGGTACCCATTAGAGCTGGGTCGGCTCAGGAGCCGCCAATCCCTGGTCGACGACACTCCTTCAAATGTCATCGCCAGGTCTCGAGTTAATCCAGTCCAAATCCCGGTCGACGAAAAATCCTCAAATGCCGTCGCCCGGGTTTGATCCTGCATCACCCGGTCGCCAGAGCGGTGTTGTAACCACTACGCTAGCGCGGCTCCCTATTCTATTATAAAATTGCGTACTGGCATACAACAACGTGACAATTTGAAATATTGGTGAGAAATCAGTATTTTGCAAATACTTAACATCTTGTTTAAAAAATGTAGATAAGAACATATTTAAGTTTTTAAAAAAAATTTAGAAGGGAAAAAATTTGAAATCTGAATTAACTCAAAAAGTAGAAATCTGGTCCATGTTTTATGTCATGTTAAAAAAAAAAATACCTGTGTTAAATAACGTGATAATGTAATATGAAATACTGCCTGAAGTGGCGACAGAACAATGCTGTAATCAGAAATACTAATGAAAAATCATAATGGACATCAATTTTACATAATGACCGCGAATTACGTTTAATCAGAACATGCTCTGAAATTAAACAAACAAACAAATAGGAAGCAACAAGTACGATATACTTGATTTTATATTAATTCATAAACATACTACTCAATGCAAGCATAAAGAAGCTCTGAAACAATTACCTCACAGGCATGATACTTCTGATGATCAGATCATCATCTGTCGTATTATTCTTCCAGCGAGTTTATTGTATTTGCTTTTGTCTCATCGTAAGCTGCCTAAGGAAAATTCTTCGATTTTTTTGGGCCGAATACCGTCACCAGCCAGGAACTGCTTACACGGTGCAGTCAAAATTATATGTACACCATCACTGCGGGCAGACGCTGGAACTAGGTAAGCTGGGTCCTCAGAAGAGACCTTGACACCATCACAAGGAGTGTTATGCTATGGACCCCAGAAGGAGGACGAAACACAGGCAGACCCAAGACAACCTGGCGAAGAACTTTGGAGGCTGACATGCAAAGCATGAACCAGAGTTGGGGCAGTGCACGAAGGGTGGCCAACAGCCGAGCAAAGTGGAAACAGTTTGTTGTCACCCTACAAGACGCAACTAGGCAGGATGGCCACTGTCTGTATTGTAAGCCAGGGGCTAAGGACCCAAGCAGAAGAAGAAAAATAGTAAACTATCATTTGTAAAAACTTTAAATGGCTAAGGATAATATTTATCCAATGATGAGTTAACTGAGACCTTTACGACTGGAAATACAAATCAGTAACATTCAGTATAGTTTTACGTTTAGTTCTACAACTAACCTGCAGGCAAGTAATTAACACTAGCATGAGCAGAGTACACGCAAGACTGCAGCCAAATGTGATGTCTTCTGTGGCTTGATACTGTGGAAAGTTGATTACGCAGATGTAAATAATACACGAAAAATGGGTGAATAGCAGGCACTAGCTCGCAAGGGAAAAAAAAGCGGGAAGATACCAGACAAAAGAAAAGTAACAGAAATGATGGATTCATCCAGAATCAAACCAGGGACCATTCGAACGGCATCATTGCCTCGCAGCGAGAGTGAATCGTGAAAAGACACTAGATAAACTAAGCAACCCCGCTCTCCCCCCCCACCCCCACAAAAACAAAACAAAAATGAAAAAGGTCTCATTGGCAATGTTCATTCTCACAACACTTATTTGCAACAATCGAATATATCTCCAGGAAACGACCCAGATATTTATAGACACAACCACCAACATAACTTTCCTATTATCAAGTATTAGCCAAATAGCATACAAAAGCAAAAATACTTGTGTCCAGTACATCGTGGAAGAAGCTAAACAACAAAGAAAATCATTGATTGGTTTTAGTGGCCATTCACAAATTACGTAACGCGACGAAAAAAAAAGATGAAGGGGGTTGCCGAGATGATACGCTTTGTTTCGGGGGGGGGGGGGATGTCTGAAATGTTGGGGTTTTTGTTACGCACATGTTACGGGGAGGGTAAAAAATTGCGTTACGTAATTTGTGAACGGCCACTAAGTTTACGAATGTGTGAACACCGAAATCAATAAAGAGGGAAAGTAAAGGCCTGTAAGTAGTAAATAAAATTTTTTTAAATGAGTAATTAGCAAGCAATTGTAAGAAATAATAACAGGAACAAAACAAACAATATATCACTATTAACGTCAAGGAGGAAGAGAAATCTAATTAAAGTGAAATTTACTATCAAAACCAACGAACACGAAAAAATTAATATAACCACTCTGTCAATCGGACGCTCATATGTGTATACCAACGTGTAATATGTAACAGGCAAAGGTAGTTATGGATCTCTCTGAGACACTGCTTAGGATTTAGGGAAGGCAAAGGCCAGCGAGGAAGGAAACTGCTAACCCCACGTCATAAAGCTGGACCTTCACCCCTTTAAGGCAGTGACTGCCTGGGGTCTACCTTTTACCATTAGTCTCATAGCAGATACTGCCACAGGAGAGTGAAGTCTTATACTTCACTATACTAGGTCTCAGCCTTAATTAAGAGGTGTGGTGTTCGGTTCCATTCCTCGCTGCCTTTACCTTCCATAACTCAAAAGCAGAGTTAGATACATATCTACAGCTGGGTGAACTGCAGCGTGATAGTATCTGGTTTTCGAACGGCGTAACTTTGTCCCGAGAAGATAGCACTATGTAAAATGTGCAAAAACGTAAAATACAGTAACGAAGAGAATACATCTATTGTCACAGCGAAGATGATAGCAATAATAAATGTTATAGACATTTCTCGGAAAAAAAAAACCTTCCACAACGCAATAAAACAAGACAACACATACAATTTCACCAGTAAATAAATAAATATTACACACACAAAGGTATATTTCAGGCCCTGGTGAGAAATAAAGAACTAGAAAACTAGATTTCAACAACAGAAGTGATAGGCTCACCGGAGAAACGAACCCAAGACCATCCGAACGGCAACACCGCCTAGTTACGCAAGCGAATCACACTATCCTCCCTGCCAACTAGGCACCACAAAAATAGTGCTTCGTGGACAAGGGTCATTAGGGCGATTTTCCACACGCAACACCGGATGTTTATATAGGGCGATTCAGCCTAATTAATGACGCAATAACTTCTGCGGTCCCCCTTTATATAATTTGACCAGATTCGTTCTTACTAGTTCAAGCTCTAAAGAGCACACATAAACGCAGTTATCGTGACATAACGGAGCAGGTGTTAAACAAGCAAATTTTATTTTATACGGTAAATAATATAGTTTTGTTGGCTTGGCTGCTTTCCCTTATAAATACAGATGGGAGAGGGGAAAAAAAGCAGATAAATAGTGCAAAGAAAGGCAGACGTGATGCAAACAAAATAAATTTATAAGACGAGTGCGACAAAGACGAAAAGCATGATGCAAAGAAAACACCCCAGTAACTATAAACAGTGGCGTACTAAGAAGGATGCGAGGGGTGCGGTCCACCCTGGGTGACAGCCAGGTGGGTGCCATGGGACATTATTATGAAAGTACTGTACAGTTTAAAAAAATCTACTCTCTCACATCACCCTTCAGCTCCCCAGGGAGCCCAGGCTTTAAACGAACTTATGCCAAATCTTCCTGTCCCATGCCATCCACTCAACTTCTTTCCATGTCGTCTTCATCCCCTTCATGTCTGTCATCAGTTTAAAAAAAAAAAAAATCTACTTGGAAGCATAATATATTTTTCTGAATGTTTATTTATAGGGGGTGGGGGTGTGCCAGTGGAAGTAATTGCCACGGGTGCCAAGTACTTTATGTACGCCTCTGGCTACAAAGTAATGGGGCTTGGGAACGAAGGTAAAAGAAATAAACACTACGTATGCTACTCAAACCCTGTACAACGAAACATCAAGTTCACGAAGCGCACACAATGTTTAGCCGCAAGAAACTGCTTAGACTGTAATAAGAATTTCCTGTTTTTGACTGGCTGACGAAGGACAACAATACCAAACCGTCCCGCGTTCCTTAAGTATTGTTTATTTGTAACACTAACTGCAATATCATCTATAATTGTGCTTAATTTTTTTTTTTAAACTCTCCTGGCTACAGCTGCTCTGTGAAGTTCCCGGGGGTTCTCTGGTGTGACACAGAAGGCATAGGACTACTACACTCTCAGGCATGTCGTACAAGGCGACTAATATGAGGTTGTGCATGAGGTTTGCAGCCTCACCATGATAAACAAAGTTCTACAGAAACCACTGCTGCAGGAGCATGCAAATACTTTGTGGATAATTCCATTCAAGGGGACAAGCTGCAGTAGTTGATCCATACTTCACAGGGAGCGAGAAGGAAAATGATGATGATGATAATGATGATGACTGCAGTTGCAGTATGACTTACTGTATTCCAGCATGACTTACTGTATTCCAGTATGACTTACTGTATTCCAGCACAGCACTTGCTTATATTTAACTGCATTCTTGTTCTAATTTAAAAAGTATGAACAGAGTAACTAATATCAATTCATGCGATGGACAGAACACAAGAACTCAGTCGCTGGTGATGAACAGAACAAAAGGCCCCAAAACACACCTAATCGCCATGGTCTAGTAACTAAATACGTATTCTTAAAGAATAGTGAAGCTGCAATGTACATGCCATTAACAGAATAATGAAGTTCTAACAAATGTTTAAGCAAAAATGAGATGATTTGAATAATGAGACGAAGAGAACAGCGATATTTTCATGTATACGTGTTACATTAACAATAAAGTGCGATCACGCATATCTGGAATATGCAGATGACATTGCACTACTAGCACATTCACATCAACACATCCAGGAAAAAACGGATAGACTTAATAAGTTTAGCCAGCAGGTGGGCTTGAACATCAATTTAAAGAAGTCAGAGGTCATGACGCTCAATGTGAGCAACCCTGAGCCCATATCAGTAAGGAATCAGCAACTGCTACAGACAGATACCTTCACATACCTAGGATGCATAGTAACATCAGACGGCGGGGCAGGCAAAGACATCAACATCAGAATGAATAAGGCAAGAACAGCCTTTTTTAGCCTAAACAACATCTGGAAGTCCTCTCAATACAGCACAAGCACAAAATTAAGATTATATCAGAGCTGGGTGCGTTCTGTGCTTCTCTGTGGTGCGGAATGCTGGAGAGTTACAGAGAAGGAAATGTCGAAATTGTCCTCTTTTCACACAACATGCCTAAGAAAAATTCACCGAATCTTTTGGCCGAATACCATCACCAACCAAGATCTGCTTACTCGGAGCAAGCAAGAGGACATGCACACCACCATAGCTGGCAGACGCTGGAGCTGGGTTGGCCATGTCCTCAGAAGAGACCCCGATGCCATCACAAGAACAGCTATGCTTTGGACCGCTGAAGGAAAACGAAAGAGAGGCCGACCAAAAACAACCTGGCGGAGGACTGTGGAGGCTGAGATACAAAGAATGAACCAGAGTTGGGGCACTGTACGAAGGATGGCCGCCGACCGAGCAAAGTGGAATCACTTTATTGTTGCCCTACAAGACGCCACTAGGCGTGATGGCCACTGACTGCTTTGACGGTCGGCGGCTAAGGATCAAAGAAGAAGAAGAAGACGCATAAGAATACACGAACATCTAAGTTTAGCGTTCTAGAAATGAACAAAACAATGTTTTATTTATAACAGTGGTTCCAAGCTTGTGAGTCCGAGGACCTCCAGGGAACAGTAACAAGGACCGAGGAGGTCCGCAATGAGCTGAAGAAATATTTAGCAAAATATTAAAAATGAGATAACATAAAAATCCACCGAACAGCAACAACAAACGATTTTAACACATTTCAGCTCTGGTCAGCATGAAAAATAAAAACAGGAACAGACAACGTAGAGCCAGACATGCGATTTAAAATATCGTCTTTGGAGTCAAATATTCGGAAGCTTATGGCTGCAAAAGCAAGATCCAACGACCGCCACGCGCGACGGAACAGTAAATTATTAATCAAATGTATACATCTCGTGTCTATTTCTGCTCATTGTGTACTCAGAAAGTCTAAACAAGGGAGTCAAATCCGCGCGAAGCACGTGAGCAAAGGTGAAGGTTAATGTGAAAGCGGCTTATTGGCACCATCTGAAAGGACAGCACTCGCTATGTTTGTATATACATGTCACACGTGACGCAACGAGTGTTTGCTTTTCTTTCCCCAATTTGTTTACTATCTCAGGTCTTGTTTGTTTATAGGGTCACGGAAAGATATTTACAGGCCGTCAAAGAGCGAGCTCTTCACAAAGATATGTATTAGCGCAAATTACTTACAGAGGATAAGTTATGAGAAATTGTAGAAGAAATAAGGAGAGAGGATATTTTAACCCCAAACTGACTAGTTATTGTCTTCAAGTTCTCTTTCGTTCTGTATTTCTTTCTTTCAAGTTGTTAAATCCACAATCATCACTCTTCAGCATAGGCCTTTAACAAACTGATGCCATGTCTTCCGGTCCTGTACGATTAGCTCAAGGTCATTGAATGTTTTCTTCACGTGCTTTATGTTTGCCTCGTTCTCTATTTCATCATTCAACATCCAAAATTGGCCTGCTTGAAGAATTATAGTTAGTGATATAAGATGAACTTTCACGATATTTTATCTAATTTTTCAGCAATATTTGTTCCCAAAAAAAAAATTCACAAACATCCCCTACCTTCCTACAAGCCGTCAGATTCAAACCTGAAGAGCTTGGGCACAATAGAGAAGGCTCATGTGTCAAGCGTGCGCTACATATGGCGTTCATAGATAGTATGGAAAATCAAACAAGTCATAATTTTTTTTTAAATAATTCCTCAGGACTGAAAGAGGCTTACTACTATTAGGTGTCTGCTCGGTTTGAGTTGAATCATTGTCGCTGACTGTACCTATTCTAGTTTTATATAATGTGTCATTATTACTGTTATTATTATAATTTTTTTTCACTTTTACTGCAGCTGTCAGCATGTTCCCCTTGCATATCATCATAATGAAAACGACTGTGTAAAATTCTTAACAGTGGTCACACGAAATACCATAGATTTGTACTAACGAGAATAAGTAAATCTGCATACTAGGTTGTCACGACTCATGTCTCATTGTTTCAGTTAATTTACTTGTAGTCTGCTGTTTCGAAACAGTTCCATAGTTCTTTTTCATCCAAGCGCTAATTATACGCATGTTACGGTACTCTTGATTCCTGACTTCAGGCGCTCTCGTAAGAAAACGTGTTTTGTTTATACATAAAATAGTGTTTAAAACTTGTGTTCAACCTCATTTAATCTTCATTTATGGCGGGGAGAAGCCCTGTTTGGGATTATTTTGTAAAGATCAAAGACAACAAAGTAAAATGTAACGTGTGTTCTGGTATTTTATTATTCAAGGGTTCGTCAACTTCAAGTATGACTAGGCACTAGAGATGGCTAGTGTGTGTATGACGGTATGTGTCGAAACAATGCTTCGAAACAGCGAGCGATTCGACACTTCCTGCTTGTTTCTTTTGTCTGCCTCGCTGTTTTGCAGCGACACACTGTCTGAGCCTATGTAAAATTTGAATCAACCGTTCGGAACATTAGTATGGAATATCAAACATGTCATATTTTTCAGGGATGTATTATGATGACTTGATTTTACAAGTGATATTATTTTTGCTGAGAAGTTATAGACACTGGAAATTGTGTCAGTGTTGCAGTTGTCAATGTTTTAGGCGCTATGTTAAAGTTGAAAGTGTCAGTGTGTTCGTATAAATGTAATATACACTTTATTAGCTCTGCTGATATGTGTACTCGGTGTGGATTTGAATCATTGTCTACCAAATCTAGCTTACTCTAGTTTGATATCATGTGTTATTATTACTGTTATTATTATTGTTGTTTTTTATTATTTTCCCATATACTGCAGCTATCATCATATCTACGTTTTATTACATCATAATGAAGACTTGTGTAAAAATATTGAATTGTGGTCACACGAAACGCCATAGATTTTCACACACGACAGTAAAAACAGAGGAAAGTGTCTCACACAGTTCATGTATACCCGCGCCGGTACTGTCTATAAGAGACTTCTTTCTCCCCGATACGGGCAATTGTGTCGTTGTGTCGTTGTGTCGACTCACTGTTTCGAAACAGTTTAAATCACTGCGCTAACTGTTTCGAAACAGTTGAGTGTGTCAATTTGCCCACCTCTAGTGTACAGTAGTTCATGAAGCTTAGCAAGAAACGTCAGAACAGACCTTAAGAAAACTCTAAATTCTTCTAGAAAGTGATGTAAAGAATTTGACAAATTAAAAACTGATTTTTTGTTTGCTGGAAAGAGTACGTTCTCATTAAGTCTCTTCGAGTCTACAGTTAATTTCAACAATATTATATGTTCTTAAATACCTGACAGCTGCAAGTATGCGTCGTATTTACGTTTTTATTAGATTAGCTTAATCTACTGAACCCTGCGTAGTTTCCGGAGGTCACCGAAGAGACACGGAAATATAACGTATTTCCGCCCCCCTCAGGCACTCAGTAAGACTGTCTTTTGTTATTTCATACTAATTAATTTGGTTTATTATTCCCACAGAGAATGGCTGCTGAAATAGTCAGAAAGCAACTATTTTGAAGGTTGACAGTTACTTTTTTTTTTTAATTCTCTAATATAAATTTGTTTACAACACAAATGAAAATATTCCACAGAATGGACATTACAATTCAGTTATCAAAATTATAAAGAAATTTAACTGCAAATACAGGGACAAAAAAACATGCGTTGATACAAGCACACATACATACACACACACACACGTACATATATCCCATCCCAACTAACATAATTACCGATGTATGTTACGTCGGTCGGTCTCACTCAAAATAGTAACTCGCGCCAGAAAAAAAGTGCACAACGCACGGTGTGCAACTTGCGCGGCGTGGGTGTTATATAAAACAAATAATAATAATAATAATAAATTCTTTAAGCACCAAACACGGCGCATAAGGCAGAAACCAGTGCTCTCCAGGTTTGAAATTAATATGAAACAAATATAAAGGTATGTTATCAGGCACTCGCAGGAAATAAAGAAGTAGAACACCAGACAACAGAAAAACCACAGACATGAGTGGCCTTATTTGTAATAAATGTTTGCTCTCCAGGTTGTTCGTTGTGACGCCACTCCTCTTAGCTCTTGCACATTATTTAGGCCCAACGTTCTTCCTTCTCTTATTATTGTTCTTCTGAGTGTTTCTTTTGGTCTTCCTTTTTTCCTCTTACCCTCAGGAACCCAAGTGAGCGCCTGTAGTGGTATTCTGTTGTTTTGCATTCGTAGGACATGACCGATATATGACCATCGTCTTTTCCTTATATAGTCGGAGACATATTTCTGCCTAGAGTCTTCTCTTATTTGTCGATTAGTCTTGAATTCTTTCCAACTGATGTTCATGAGTTTTCTAAGACTTTTGTTCTCGAATGTATTCAGCTTGTTCTCCAATGATTTTGTTATTTTCCAACTCTCACAGCCGTATGTTAACACTGAGATAACATTTGAATTAAACAGACGAAGCTTGGTATGTATATTCAATGATCGTAATTTCCAAATGTTAGATATCTATTGAAGGCGCTAGCTGCCAAAGCAATTCTAGTATGGATTTCTCTTGTTGTGTCACCATCCTGAGTCATTTTACTGCCTAAATAATTGAAACTTTCAACTTTCTGTAGTTTTTTTCCCGTTCAAGATGATATCAAAGGTCTCGTTAGAAAAGTTCATAGCTTTAGTTTTAGAGGCATTTATTTGGAGACCTATTTTAACCGAGAGATGACACAAATTATTTATTGCTTCTTGGGATTGTCTTGTTGTTGAACTTAAGAATGCTACATCATCTGCGAAATCCAGGTCCCCCAGGAATTTTCCATTTGTCCATTTTATACCTAATTGTTCATTGTGGGTATAGTTTCTCATAACCCAATCAATAGCTATTCCAAAAAGTAGTGGTGACATAATACAGCCTTGTTTCACCCCTGTTTCTACTGTAAACCATTCTGTATTCCCTTTATTTGTTCTAACACAACATCTTGCATTGTCATATAGCGCTTTGATTATATTCACATATTTGGTTGGAAAACCATAGATTGTAAGTATCTTCCACAATGATGGGCGGTGTAGACTATCAAAGGCTTTTTGAAAATCGACGAAGGTGATAATAAGTGGCGATTGCCTTTCCACTGATTCTTCTATAATTGTTCTTAGTGTGAATATTTGATCAATACATGATCGTTTCGGCCTGAAACCCGCTTGTTCTTCTCTGATCTTTTCGTCAGTTTTATTTTTTATTTTATTTTTATTCTTTCACGAAATTAGTAGCGCTCGACAAAGAAAAAGTGCGTAAAATTTGGTGTATATCAAGCTTCGTCTGTTTAATTCAAATGTTATCTCAGTGTTAACATACGGCTGTGAGAGTTGGAAAATAACAAAATCATTGGAGAACAAGCTGAATACATTCGAGAACAAATGTCTTAGAAAACTCATGAACATCAGTTGGAAAGAATTCAAGACTAATCGACAAATAAGAGAAGACTCTAGGCAGAAATATGTCTCCGACTATATAAGGAAAAGACGATGGTCATATATCGGTCATGTCCTACGAATGCAAAACAACAGAATACCACTACAGGCGCTCACTTGGGTTCCTGAGGGTAAGAGGAAAAAAGGAAGACCAAAAGAAACACTCAGAAGAACAATAATAAGAGAAGGAAGAACGTTGGGCCTAAATAATGTGCAAGAGCTAAGAGGAGTGGCGTCACAACGAACAACCTGGAGAGCACTGGTTTCTGCCTTATGCGCCGTGTTTGGTGCTTAAAGAATTTATTATTGTTATTTATTATTATGAGCCCTCACCCAATGTACAAATCATGAAAACTTGAAAGTTTTTGTTACAACCACATATTATCAGGGAACACTCTTTGAAAACAATCCACGCACTTTCACACGAAATATTGTCATCAAAGAACTTTTAAATTGAATCTAAAATAACATAATTCTCGCCGTGTGTACGTTGGTCACAGCTGAGGAATGCAACCGTGTTGAAAAATTGTATTGTTTCTTCTTCTTCTTCTTCTTCGTTCGCCCTGAAAAGGACGGTGGTTGCGTTGTGTCTGTTTACGCCTAAGCTGTGATATCTGTATCTTTCGGTCGACACATCCGACTTCAGCACGGCATTTTTAGGGACCGGGTTTGCCTTCCCATTGCGATCCGCACTCGCTCAGCCAGACTGCACTGCTGCAGACTGTTTCCAGGTGTGGCCGGGGGAGTGGACGGGAACGGCACCGAATCAAGTTCGATGTGATCGGGCTTGGTCACGGTGACAAATCAAGTCTAGTGTGACAGGGTGAGCATGGGGTGGAATCTTTTGTCAATGTTCATCTGTTGTTTTACTGGCGACTGCCAGAGGTGGTGCTTACAGATATGAATTGGAACATAACCCAGGTGATTCTTTTGGAGACTCGTAACTGTGTTTATGTTTTAGGCTGCATGATCGTCGAAAATATGGTAACATTCTTTTCTCAATTACCTGAAGTAAACAAACGACACTTCCTACTGACGTTCAGGAAATAAGGTCAAGCTGGATTAAATATGAATGAACACCTTTATTAAGTGTCTGCAACCTCTGACAACTTCATAATAGTTCATAAATACATGTGCTTCTGTGGTATACAAACCAGTCATCTCATGAAATAACACACAGCCATCGAACTTACAAGATGGTCCAAAACCCCAAAATCACTGCCTCACTCGTCTCGTGCCTAAAACCCACTCACTTAACCCCCTTCTTTCAAACCATCACTTCTGTCATAACTACTGGGCGATTCTACCCCAAGTTCGATGACGTCATTTCTTAACCTTTAATTAAATCACTCATAGGATTTGTGACTAGTGTTATTACACTAACTAGACACGCTCAAATACTTAGTGTTTAATCTTGCTAAGTATTCTTACCCTAACTATAATTAAGTGGCAGCACCTAAGTGTTAATCCGACGTAACAGTCCGTACTGTCACATACGCCCGGGGCCACTAAAGTGTATCCCGTAGGAGACACTTTATTCCCTAGAAAAAAATTTACTAACTCTAAAAAAAATTATTGGGATTCATGTATCCCACCATAAATCATGTTAAAAGGACTACAATAAACAATAGATGGGAATAATGGATGAAATAACACCATTAACGTTTCACACAAAAAAAATCGATCATGAAGGGGTAGGGACTGATGGACATAACATAAACGAGGGACACATGGAAAAAAAAAACAAAAAAAACTATGGAGGTTATGGTAGCTACAAATAGTACTAATAAGTGGCAAAAAAAATATATGGGCAAAATAGAACAGTAACTAACAATCATCAACGAACTAACAAAACGCTTTATGGGTTTATAGTCATCAACATCTCTCACACTTGTGCGAATCATAAAACATAAAATAACATGACAAGCGAGTTAACGTCGCTGTCATAAAATTAACAAGTGATACAACGTAAAAATATCTCCAAAGGATAAAATGTAAGGATAAAAACATAATGCGTAAGCTGCTGATAGTACATGATCGCCCTGACCGCGGGTCATCACCCTCCATAAAAATTGACTTGCTAGACGGGAAATCAAAACGGTTACCATTTGAACGGGATGAGAACGGCGGATCAAAAGGAAAAAAAAAAAAAAAAAATATGACTGAAAAAATTGCGTGAGACTAGCAAGGCTAAGGAGACGCAATGGGGGGGGGGGGGGAAACGGAGAAAAAGTCACGTTTCCCAAGTTGACATAAAGTAAGGAACTCGACAGAAGGGACCTTGGATATGATACGCCACAGTCATTTATTGGACGCTTTTGCGATACCAAGCCTTTTATTTGAATTCAGCGGCAAACGCAGATGCTTGAAATATTACAAAATTTAAAAAGTAACTTTTTCTTAATATTAATGTTAGGAATATAAAAATTAGCTGGCCGGATGGCCCATTCTGAGCAGTGAAATAATATGCTTTTATTTATACAGACGGATAGCTAATAATGAAGATAATGACAAAAGACAGTGTTGTTCACATCAGCGAAAGACTGCATTGAATCTAACATGTCACTATTTGCACAAAAATCGCGACCTTGAGACGCAAGTGTTCAAATCTAGTTAGAATGAAAGAGAAGGGACATTGGTGGGAGCTGTGGCTAAAAATAACTTTTAAGGCAAATTTGTAGAGGGGAAGGATAGGTTGGTTCAAAAAACAAGTACGTTTTTGTGAAAACGCAAGTAGAGACGGACGGACTAACAGATAAAAATCCATACTTGACTGAAGCATGACTGAAATGACTTTAGTGTAGGAAATTTGAATTTAAAAAAACCAAGGCATTGATTGGCCACAGACAATCATATTATCCGCGCTCAGACGAGCTTTTTTGCCATTCCTCAATAGTTGTCCAGTGATAGACACAGTAAATTTCAAGTGTGGTGATTTCCAAATGAAATAAATTGAAATAAGTTCAGGGACGCCATACTATAGCCAGCAGCTCAGCTGAGTTTTGCTAGCATTTCTGTGTTCTTTATTCATAATCTGGTAAGATTGAAATTATTTCTTTGTATATTTTGAATATTGTTTAATGTTTCGAGTGATTTGATACTGCCATATCGAAATCTAGCCTTACAAACAAGTAAGGATTTGCTCTAGACCCCCCGCCCTAGTTCAGGGTCTAGGGACAAACAAGATATATATATATATACTCCAGCAAGGATTAGGAAGGACAGAGCAAGTGTTGAGATCAGTGGAACATATCACCTATCCTATCCTAGGGCAAGAAGCTAATAAACATATTTCTGAATATGTAGTCTGGGAGAACTTATCCTATGGGAAACCAACTTGGTAAGGTGTGTTGTATGGTCAGAGAGATCTGACCCTGTCTAAATGGTGTTATTGTAAATTGTTACGTGTAGAAGTGGCTCCTTAGGTAAGGTTCTGAACCTAAACCAATACTTTATTTCAGAGCTGTGAGTTTTTTATGTTGACACCAAAAGGTGGTGTCAAATGCTGGGTAGATAATTGACAGTGAGGACCCGTGCAGTGTCGCATCTCGGCAGAACAGCCTTGTATTGCCCCCAAGCCCGGAGAGGTGGGGCCACCCGATATATTGCCCCCAAGCACGGAGAGGTGGGGCCACCAGATTCCAGCACCAGCGCTACACCTTCAAAGTTACGTAAGCAGGCTGGTCTGCTGGATTTACACCAACTTCATAGACATAACACCCAAAGTGAATTACTACTAAAACATCCCATTTACTTCCATCATTAATGGACAATGTTTGGTAAACTTAGACAGGGAGGGATGAAGCCACCCCAACAGCACATCTATTCATCGTTCTCCCAGGGAAAATAAAATTTTGAACTGTACAAACCTTAACTACTCGTGAAAATTGTATACGTACACCCCTTTTATTTATCATGTCATTTATTCATGCCATTCACTCATAAATTCCAAAATTTTTCATATGTTCTGGCCAACATAAAACCTTGGTTCAGAACAAATAAATTTAAAAAAAGATTTACTTTCTAAAAAATTCACCAGCTGAATTTAGTTCATTGTGTTCTAAATTTTATTGATAATATTATATTATTTAATATCTGTGTGTGTGTGTTTGTATAGGTTAATACAACACATTACATTCAGTACCCTAGATTGTAACGTAGCCACATTTATTAGAAAAAAAAGATAGGTGTGAGGTCGTAGTGGTAGCAAGAAAGGCCTTCTGAAAATTCACAACTACATTTTATCTCAGGAGCCTTCACAGCTGACCTCATACATCACACTTAGTAATATCACCATCATACAATACCATCAAAACCACTACATATATTGGGGTCTTGTCTAGGGATAATTAGCATAAACAGTAATATAAGGATCTCCTGGTGGGAGAAATAAAATTAGGGGAACAAAATTGTAAAATTCCCTTAAAATTAAAAGTGTCCCTTTAAATTAAAAGGGCAATTAGAAGTTGGTGAATCTTCACAGCCAGTGTTAGTTAATTAGTTGATTAGGATTATTTTAGTCTAGAATAATTATAATTATTTTAGTGATTGGAAATTTTACTTTGCTTATTGCTAGATTTGTTTAGAAAGTATGGCGGAACTAGCAAAATTTAGATCAGCTGCTGTGCTGACCGCAAAGGAGATGGGAATGGATGGTCAGATTTTAATTCAATACGTAACGGCTGAATGTGATAAATATATTGAACGGGAAGAAAGGAGATTAGAAAAAGAGGCTGAAAGAAAATTAGAGTCTGAAAGGTTGGCTGAAGAGAAGAGGTTAGAGGCGGATAGAGAAATTAAGAGGCTGCAGATTGAGGCAGAAGACAAACGACAGCAAAGGGAGGCAGAAGATAAAAAGGCCGAAAGGGAGGCAGAAGATAGAAGGTTGCAAAGGGAGCACGAATTACGACTAAGGGAGCTGGAATTACAAGGCCAGGCTCCTGAAAATGGTGCCAGCTCTTTTGCCTCAGATGCTACGCCCAGTCTGGGAGCCTCAAACTCAGCTATGGGGTTTCATTTAGACCATTTTGTTGAAAAAGACGATGACATAGAGGGGTACCTAGGACGTTTTGAGTTATTAGCTACTACATATGGGTTAGAGAGAGAGAGGTGGAGTTTAAAGTTATCACAAGGACTGAGAGGTACTTCTTATGAAGTCTTTGCTAAAATGAACAGGGAAGACCAAGACAATTATGACATGTTAAAGCAGGCTTTGTTATTAAGGTACGAGAAGAATGGTGAATTTTATCGTAAGAAATTTAGAAATGCCAAACTGTTGTCTGGGGAGACATACCACCAATTCTCTGCTAGACTGGAAACCTATTTGGAGAAATGGACTGCTCTGGGGAAGACCCAAGATCTTAAAGAAATGATCATGATTGAGCAATTGAGAGAGTCCATGGCTCCAGACATGAGAAAATTTCTCATGGAACAAGGTGCAGAGAAGTTGGGAGAGGTTTTAAATGTCGCTGAGAGGTATCAGGCAGCCCAGGCAGAGGTAAGTGGTGCTAAAAAGAAGCACATAGATAATTTTAAAGCTCCACAGCCATTTAATAAATTTGACAATAGAGAACAGGGAAATAAAGGTAGGACAAACTTTGAGCGGCCAAGAAATGACTATCGCGACAGAAACTCACAGTTCAATGACCAAAAGTTCAATGAAAGAAAACCGTTGAACCAAGGAAAAAGATGGTGTAAATGGTGCAAGAAAGATAACCATAACACCGAATTTTGTAGAAGGAAACCTTCAAACATTGCTGCAATGAAGTCGGGGACGCAAAGATTAAAGGTTAATCCTAATGGACAACAGGAACCTTATCACCCCCCAGTTTGTGAGGATGTTATTTGTAATGGGGTCACCATAAGGTGCCTTTATGATACAGGTTTGGATTATGATTCAGTTGTGAAGTCTAGCCTAGTGGACCCAAGTCAGTATACCACAGAAACAGTGGAAATACAAGGGGCGACTAAGGACATACCACTCATGACACTTCCCATCGCAAGGATAACGGTGAAAACTCGCTATGTGGAAGGAGAAATCAGAGCAGCAGTGATAGATGAACCAATCTACCCTCTGATATTGGGGTGTAGATACGTCTTCTTGGGAATCCCGAGAAACCTGTGATCATGGCGACAGTGCAGACCAGGTCACAGAAGAAGGAGGAAGAAGGTGAACCTATAAATGCTCATCCAGAGGAGATGAGAAAGGCGCAGGCTGAGGATAGGACACTCAAGCATGTTTTAAAAAATTGCCCAAATGCCACACACCTCCGAGCAAGGAGGAATATTTCATGAAGAACAAACTATTATACAGGAAGGCCGGAACTGGAACAAATGGTCACAACCAGCTGGTTCTTCCCACCTCATATAGAGATAAAGTGATGGAACTCGGGCATGCGATTCCCTTCAGTGGTCACATGGGGATCAGCGCCACAGGACAGCGTATAGCTTGTCATTACTTCTGGCCAGGGATAACGGAGGATATAAAAAGATATGTCAAATCCTGCCCTGAATGTCAAAGGGTAGCTCCAAGGCACTGGACTGCTCCTGCAACTCTAGGGGAAATGCCCATAGTGGGAACACCTTTTGAGAGGGTTGCAGTGGATATTGTGGGACCTCTCACTCGGACCAAGAGGAGGAACAGTTACATCCTTACTCTGGTGGACACTTGTTCTATGTGGGGAGAGGCGGTAGCCCTGCCATCAATTGATTCAAAACATGTAGCAGAGGCACTACTTACAATATTCACCCGATTAGGATTCCCGCATCAAATCTTGACGGATAATGGATCTCAGTTCAAGGGGAAACTAACGGAAGAAGTTTTTAAACTATTTCAAGCCAGACACTTTCATTGTAGTCCGTACCATCCACAAGGGAACGGCCAGGTAGAGAGGTTCAACGGGACTCTCATTTCTATCCTGAGAAAGCTGGCACACGAAAAACCGGATCTGTGGGATCAATTCCTGCCCGCCGCATTGTTTGCGTATCGGGAGGTACCACATAGTTCAACCGGGATGGCTCCCGCAACTCTGCTATTTGGGAGGCCAATAAAAGGTCCTTTAGAAGCTTTATTAAAGACCTGGACGGATGAGAAGGCGGAAGAACCTGTTACCTCATCTTATCAATACGTGAACGAATTGACCACTTGTTTGAAAGCTGGACGGAAACTGGCAAATGATAATTTGAAACAAGCCAGGAAGAAACATGCAGCATATTTTAATAGGAAGGCAAAGGACCGAGAACTAGCTGTGGGAGAGAAGGTGCTGCTTCTACTACCCGGCAGCCAGAATAAATTACAAATTGGTTGGCAAGGTCCATATACGGTTCTAGAGAAGGTGTCTAGAACAAACTATAAAATTGACAAAAAGGGGAAGGAGAAAGTTTATCATGTAAACTTATTAAAGAAGTATCTGGACAGACCACTCCAGGAAAGCACCCCCTTATTGACCTTGGCTATTGCAACCCAGATGCAAAAGGAACCACTCACCTCACATGAATACCCATTACATCCTTGTGAAACAGCAGCACAGGTAAAAGTCAGTAAGCACCTGACTAAAAACCAGAGGGAGAGAGTTTAACAGGTTCTGGAGGAACATACAGATGTACTAACAGATAAACCAGGCCATACAAATTTGCTACAGTATGACATGAAACTGGTAGACTCAAACCCAATCTGTATGAGAGCCTATTCTATTCCGTTCGCGAAGGAGAAGGCATTGAAGGAAGAAATAGATTATTTGTTGAAGGAGGGGATTATTTCGCACAGTGAATCATCTTTTAGTTCTAGTGTCGTTTTGTTGAGAAAACCGTCTGGGGAACACAGACTGTGCATAGATTACAGGAAACTGAATGCTGTCACAGAAGGTCAAGTGGATCCATTACCAGACACAAAACAGTTATTTGCCAGACTGAACAAGGCAAAATACTTTTCAAAGGTGGATCTTAGTAAAGGCTATTACCAGATCCCAGTGAAGCCTGAAGTGAGACCTTATTTGGCTTTTAGCACTTCGGATGGACATTATGAATTCAATATGCTACCATTCGGACTGAAAAATGCTCCGAGTGTATTTTCAAGGATGATGCGCAAATTGTTGGATCCCCTGAATAACCCATGTATCACGAATTTCATGGATGATATTCTCGTCGCCACAGAGACATTTGAAGAACACATTGAAGCTCTAGAGATGTTATTTAATAGACTTCGGGAGGCGAACTTAACTGCTAGGCCAACAAAATGTTGCATTGGATGCAAAGAGTTGGAATTCTAGGGACACACTGTATATCAGGGTAACATGACCCCTGATCCTAAGAACTTGGAAAAACTGCAGAGAGCACCTAGACCACAAACAAAAAAGGACGTGCGATCATTCGTGTCGTTATGCGGATTTTATCAGAAATACATCAAAAATTTTAACGCTATTTGTGCTCCTCTGACTGATCTGACTCGCAAGGGACTTCCAGATAAAATTATTTGGACTGCACAATGTGAACTAGCGTTCCAAGAGTTAAAGGAAAAACTCACTTGCAAGCCTATTCTCAAACTGCCTGATTTGACACAGGACTTTGTCTTAAGAACCGATGCAAGTAATGTAGGACTCGGAGGGGCTTTGTTGCAAAGATCATCTTCACCTGATGGGGAACTGAAACCAGTCGCTTATGCAAGCCGCAAATTGAATAAGGCGGAACAAGGATACTCCACAAGCGAAAAAAGAATGTTTAGCGTTAATCTGGGCAATAAAGAAGTTTCAAATCTATCTGTATGGTAGGACTTTTGTGGTCGAGACGGATCATCAGCCTCTCGTATTCTTATCTCAGGCTAAGCATGAAAACGCAAGATTGCTGAGGTGGTCTTTATTGCTTCAACCTTATCAGTTTAGTATCCAATATATCCCAGGCAAATTGAATGTCGGTGCAGATTTCCTCAGTCGGCACCCCTGTGATCAAAATTAGAGTAATGGCAGACGTGAGGAGAGATTTTATCTATGTGTATCACTGGTTTTAGAACTTGCCGTAGGCATGGTTTCAAGTGGGGAGATGTGTCATAAAATTAACAAGTGATACAACGTAAAAATATCTCCAAAGGATAAAATGTAAGGATAAAAACATAATGCGTAAGCTGCTGATAGTACATGATCGCCCTGACCGCGGGTCATCACCCTCCATAAAAATTGACTTGCTAGACGGGAAATCAAAACGGTTACCATTTGAACGGGATGAGAACGGCGGATCAAAAGGAAAAAAAAAAAAAATATGACTGAAAAAATTGCGTGAGACTAGCAAGGCTAAGGAGACGCAATTGGGGGGGGGGGGGGGGGGGGGGGGCGGAGGGAACGGAGAAAAAGTCACGTTTCCCAAGTTGACATAAAGTAAGGAACTCGACAGAAGGGACCTTGGATATGATACGCCACAGTCATTTATTGGACGCTTTTGCGATACCAAGCCTTTTATTTGAATTCAGCGGCAAACGCAGATGCTTGAAATATTACAAAATTTAAAAAGTAACTTTTTCTTAATATTAATGTTAGGAATATAAAAATTAGCTGGCCGGATGGCCCATTCTGAGCAGTGAAATAATATGCTTTTATTTATACAGACGGATAGCTAATAATGAAGATAATGACAAAAGACAGTGTTGTTCACATCAGCGAAAGACTGCATTGAATCTAACATGTCACTATTTGCACAAAAATCGCGACCTTGAGACGCAAGTGTTCAAATCTAGTTAGAATGAAAGAGAAGGGACATTGGTGGGAGCTGTGGCTAAAAATAACTTTTAAGGCAAATTTGTAGAGGGGAAGGATAGGTTGGTTCAAAAAAACAAGTACGTTTTTGTGAAAACGCAAGTAGAGACGGACGGACTAACAGATAAAAATCCATACTTGACTGAAGCATGACTGAAATGACTTTAGTGTAGGAAATTTGAATTTAAAAAAAAACCAGGGCATTGATTGGCCACAGACAATCATATTATCCGCGCTCAGACGAGCTTTTTTGCCATTCCTCAATAGTTGTCCAGTGATAGACACAGTAAATTTCAAGTGTGGTGATTTCCAAATGAAATAAATTGAAATAAGTTCAGGGACGCCATACTATAGCCAGCAGCTCAGCTGAGTTTTGCTAGCATTTCTGTGTTCTTTATTCATAATCTGGTAAGATTGAAATTATTTCTTTGTATATTTTGAATATTGTTTAATGTTTCGAGTGATTTGATACTGCCATATCGAAATCTAGCCTTACAAACAAGTAAGGATTTGCTCTAGACCCCCCGCCCTAGTTCAGGGTCTAGGGACAAACAAGATATATATATACTCCAGCAAGGATTAGGAAGGACAGAGCAAGTGTTGAGATCAGTGGAACATATCACCTATCCTATCCTAGGGCAAGAAGCTAATAAACATATTTCTGAATATGTAGTCTGGGAGAACTTATCCTATGGGAAACCAACTTGGTAAGGTGTGTTGTATGGTCAGAGAGATCTGACCCTGTCTAAATGGTGTTATTGTAAATTGTTACGTGTAGAAGTGGCTCCTTAGGTAAGGTTCTGAACCTAAACCAATACTTTATTTCAGAGCTGTGAGTTTTTTATGTTGACACCAAAAGGTGGTGTCAAATGCTGGGTAGATAATTGACAGTGAGGACCCGTGCAGTGCCGCATCTCGGCAGAACAGCCTTGTATTGCCCCCAAGCCCGGAGAGGTGGGGCCACCCGATATATTGCCCCCAAGCACGGAGAGGTGGGGCCACCAGATTCCAGCACCAGCGCTACACTTTCAAAGTTACGTAAGCAGGCTGGTCTGCTGGATTTACACCAACTTCATAGATATAACACCCAAAGTGAATTACTACTAAAACATCCTATTTACTTCCATCATTAATGGACAATGTTTGGTAAACTTAGACAGGGAGGGATGAAGCCACCCCAACAGCACATCTATTCATCGTTCTCCCAGGGAAAATAAAATTTTGAACTGTACAAACCTTAACTACTCGTGAAAATTGTATACGTACACCCCTTTTATTTATCATGTCATTTATTCATGCCATTCACTCATAAATTCCAAAATTTTTCATATGTTCTGGCCAACATAAAACCTTGGTTCAGAACAAATAAATTTAAAAAAGATTTACTTTCTAAAAAATTCACCAGCTGAATTTAGTTCATTGTGTTCTAAATTTTATTGATAATATTATATTATTTAATATCTGTGTGTGTGTGTTTGTATAGGTTAATACAACACATTACATTCAGTACCCTAGATTGTAACGTAGCCACATTTATTAGAAAAAAAGATAGGTGTGAGGTCGTAGTGGTAGCAAGAAAGGCCTTCTGAAAATTCACAACTACATTTTATCTCAGGAGCCTTCACAGCTGACCTCATACATCACACTTAGTAATATCACCATCATACAATACCATCAAAACCACTACAGTCGCAAGGAAAAAAAATTGGCAAAAAAACCAAAAAAATATATATATATGGCGGGTGCACAAAAAGGCTGTCACCCTACACTTCACTGAAGTGGGTGATGAAAAAAAATATGAATGGAACAAATGGACATAGAACCACAGAACTTGGTGGCAAAGTATGGGCAAAATGGTTAAGTCTCATTTAAAAAAATGACTCTGCCGGTGTAACAATAACCGGAAACAATGAATGGAATGGAAACATGGTAATCAACGGACAATGGTATAGAATATATAAATGGGCAAATACTTAAATCACATGTATGAGTGTCGGTGTAACAATAACCAAAAATTCAAACAATCATAATGCAATATGGTGTCATCATCATAATGAATCGTGAATGATGCCAACATTAGTGGCGGGTGAGGATGTACATTAGCTAATCACTTTTATTTGGTACAACAGAACAATGTAAACACCCAAAAAAATCTGGGTAAAATCTTACGTCAGAAACATGGCAAAAAGAAAAACACAAAAAAAAAACAAAAAAAAATCATAGGGGCATACAAGATGGTCAAATATTACATTAGTCAAAATAATGTGACATAATGACGCTAACGCGTGTAAAAGGGAACTACATCAACTACAATATATCAGGACTGCAGAGATCGTCTGAGTTGGTGGATCTCCATCAGCAGTGGTCGAAAGGATGTCGCGAGGGAAATGTTCATATACTGGCAGATTCGGCAATGTCTTTCTTGCGGACGAAAATGTAACAGCTCTCCATAAATAACGGCTGTTGGACTTTCCTATCTGAACTGGAAATGTGCGTAAAGTGTGTAACCCAGATGTTCAAGGATGCGTAACGACTGGACTTCAAGGTAGCATCAGGATCAAGCAATTCAGCAGGAGGGTATTGTGTAGGAGACCTGCATCGGAAGACACGAGAAGCAGGGTCGACTTCATGCTAAAAATAATAGCAGGGCAGGAAATGTCAACCTGACCGGAGACGGCATCTGGAGGTAAGTGCAGTTCAATTTGTAAACATCTTTGCAAAAATGTTCATTGCTTCCAATCTTTCAATGGCTTACAATGAGGTGGATCTCCATCAGCAGTGGTCGAAAGGATGTCGCAAGGGAAATGTTCATGTACTGGCAGATTCGGCAATGTCTTTCTTGCGGACGAAAATGTAACAGCTCTCCATAAATAACGGCTGTTGGACTTTCCTATCTGAACTGGAAATGTGCGTAAAGTGTGTAACCCAGATGTTCAAGGATGCGTAACGACTGGACTTCAAGGTAGCATCAGGATCAAGCAATTCAGCAGGAGGGTATTGTGTAGGAGACCTGCATCGGAAGACACGAGAAGCAGGGTCGACTTCACGCTATTATTACCTACGGGGGTAGTCTTCGGTCCTGCCAAATGTACGCACCAGTTTTATATAGTTATATTATTTGTGCGTTCGATTGATTCACGCACTGACGTGCACAATGCTGTGTGAGTTGCTTTGGACGCACGTGTAACCTAGTTGAGTAGATTGTGACGTCATGATAGGGGCAGCTCGGACGACATTTATGTCCGCAGTGTTATTCTTTGATTGCTGGCAAGTTTGAAGAAGCCATCAGTTATATTCGTATCTATTGGTCTTCATGGCGAAGCCAATAGTGGATGTATGAAGTAAGTGTCGCCCCATTTCTTATGGCAAGTTTAATTATGTAAATTAAAGTATCAGGCCGCTCCTATTAATGGTCTAGCGGGAATTCATCGGAGATGACATTCCTAGAATTGGACACACGGAGTCGATAGCCTTTGGAATCTTTTCGTAGAGGGAGAATCCATATGTGGAATCAAGTTAATGAATATATATATGCTTCACATGTTTAATATGCCGTTTTACCTATGCCAAAGTCGTGGCGTGGATACCGAGAGGTTAGCCAAGATGAAACACTAACCTGGTTGTATTGTTATATCTGCCTTTGTTTGGATTGGATATGCTATCTAAGAATTTTATGAAGAAAGTCTGGGATGCTTACAAATATGATATAAATTATTGCTCCGTGAGAATGAATCCGTTTGCCTTAATAAACGTCCTTGGGAGAAGGTCAACGGACGTTAATACCATGTCTGTTATATGGTAATGGAAGTGATCCTTAGTCACTGGAATATAAGAGAACTTAACTGTTAGAGAATCTACAACAACTATTAACAGTGATATTAACATTTTGACGTATGATCTTCGCATCTGTAACTATGATTGTCTTGTTCCACTTCGTTGGTGTCACGTCAATAAAATATATGTACTGTAATCACCGACTTGTGTGCTGCCAATACTTGCCCAGTTCACCCAATTCAACGATACTTGTTGGAATTTTCGTTTGAAGAACATTGTTGACATTCATTCCGTTTTAACCATTCGCGTTTCAATTTACCTCTTCACTGAACTCAACGATAAAATGGAGTCAACAATAAATGGTGTTCCAGTGTGGTCTGGAAGTAATTTCAAAGGAACGTACCCATCCAAATTATCGTTTGAAAAGAAGAATTTTTACTTTCAAGGCGACATCATCTCAATTTGGATCCTAGCGTGATATTAATCAGATTCAACTTACGTTTACCAAGGTCAAGGTCTTCAATCAACCTCCACGTCAAGTTTCACAGTGACTGATTACTTGGAGATCATCTCTTCATCATTATTGCGTGCGAGCTGTAATCTAGAGAAGCAGAACGAAGTATTTTATCTGTAGACGTACATCCACGGAGACGAGGCACATTGATTTTTTACCTGCACGCGAGATGAGTATAACGTGTTTCCGTTGTACACTTTATTACGCTTAGTTGTGCCTTCCGTGTTATGTCCACATTCATATTTTTCGTGTTCAGTGTTATATGTTGTGTATTCTTCGTGGGAGGTAGGGAGGTTGATCTGACGAACGAGATCCATCTCGAAGCCAATTCGGGCTCTTCGTCAGACGTTCTGTAGGGCTCGTCTTGTAAGTTTCAATTGAGCGATAGTTCCGGTACAAGGCTAGAAACCTTGCCGAAGTTCCGATCGCTAGTTGCTTCTTATAATATTATCTATTTAGCTGTTTCGTCACGTTTAATCGTTGTTTTTGGTAGCTATTTTTATTCATAATTTAGTTTTATGATGAATTTTGTTTGTATTTTGCGTCCATCTCACCTTTCCTGTCGTTTAGTTTTTTTACAAAACCTATGTTTTTACACTGTGTTGTCAATTGTAACTCCGCCTATGCCGGTCCCAAGCCCGGATGAAAAAGGAGGAGGGCGGCCTGCATGGAGGCCGTAAGGAGGCAGCCCCTCCACCATGCAAAGGCACAACAGGCCAATCACCTGTTTGTCTAAAACTATGATTACAAGCAATATAAGAGAGAAAACCGGACTGATTTTAAAGGCGACGAACTGGAACGGACTACGGACTACGACTTATGGAACATGGAACACAAGAAGTATAAATGGGAAAGAAGAGGAGCTGATGGAAGAGATGAGGAAAGCAAAACTAGAAATCCTGGCTATTACCGAAACAAAGAAAAAGGGACAAGGAGTCATGGATCTCGATGGCAACACTCTGCTATACAGTGGTGTACCCACATCTGAAAGAGCTAAAGGGGGCGTGGGTTGCATTGTGGCCAAAAACCAGAAAGATAGTATCAAGGGATGGAACTTTGTCTCGGAGCGCATTATGGTTGTAAAACTAAAAGAAGGAGAAACCATAGTCAACCTGGTCATAGTGTATGGGCCAAATGAGGATGAGAGAGCAGAGGTCAAGGAAGAATTCTTCGAGCTGCTTCAAAGGACAGTGGATGACTGCCTAGATGAAATTATCATGCTCGGAGATTTCAATGCCAGAGTTGGAAATGACCATGCTAGATGGGGTGGAGTTATCGGAAGATATGGAGAAGATACTCTCAATGACAATGGAAAGCGACTCCTCAGATTCTGCAGTGAGCAGAATCTGATCATTACCAACACAAAGTTCCCCCATAAGCGCATACATGCATATACTAGGTGTGAACCAACAAAGAATGAGAAGTCAGTGATCGACTATGCCATTGTTAGGAGGAGCTCATTCAAATATGTCCGGGATGCTAGAGTCTGGAGGGGGCCAGAGATTGGAAGTGATCACTACCTGCTTACAATTAAAAGAACAACTGAAAGAGTTGCTCAGCCTAGGAACTGCCCAGCACCACGCAAGAAACCAAGTAAACGAACGGAAGAAATGAGCATTAAGACCTACAAGCTGAAAGATCCAGAAATTAAGACCAGATATCAGGGGCTTATTGCTACAGCGGTGAGAAACACAGAAGAACAACCTGATGACTTGGAAACCCTGTGGCTTAAATTCAAGGACATCATAAAGACAGCTGCTGCAGAAGCATGTGGTGAAGTCCGACTTGGGAACAAGAGAAAGAGGACACCTTGGTGGACAGAAGAAGTCAAAGAGAAAATAAGAGAGAAGAAAATGGCATGGAAACAATACTTGGGAGCTAAAAACACAGCAGGACAAAGAGAGAAATATAGAGAATATGTGATACTCAGAACAGAAGCAAAGAACAAGGTGCTAGCAGCAAAACAGAAGTCCTGGGAAGAATTTGGAGAAAAGCTAGAAAAGGATGCGCAAGAAAACCAGAAATTGTTCTATAAGACCCTAAAGAACATGAGGAAGGAAAAACAATGTCCTCTTAAATTTATAAAGGACAAGCAAGGCAAATTGCTTACTGCCCCGAAGGAAGTAATGGAAAGATGGAAAGAATATTTCTCAGAACTCCTTGATGGTGAGCAAGGTAGAGCATCAGAAATGATAACCACTAGCACAGAAGAGGATACAAATGGTGATGAAGATGACATAAAGATGGAAGAACTGAAGGCAGCACTGGAGAAAATCAAGATGGGCAAAGCAGCAGGGCATGATGGTATAACACCAGAAATGGTTAAGTACATGGGAGCATCAGGCGACCTATTACTCCTAAGGGTCCTACAAGCAGCATGGTGCAACAAGGCCATACCAAAGGATTGGGAGATTGCCATCATAACACCGATTTTCAAAAAGGGTGACAATCGACAATGTGGAAACCACAGAGGCATATCCCTTCTCAGTGTCCCTGGTAAAATCTACTCTAGAATCCTAGAGCAGAGACTCCGATGCCTAGCTGAGCCACAATTGGATGAAGCCCAGTGCGGATTCCGAGCAAACCGAAGTACTCAAGACCTAATCTTCACACTCAGGCAGCTGAGTGAAAAGGCCCTTGAGTACAAGAGTGAGATCCATCTTTGTTTCATAGATCTGGAAAAGGCGTTTGACAGGGTCCCCTGGAGCAAACTTTGGGACTGTTTGGCAAGGAAGAACATTCCAGCACCTCTGATACATGCTATACAGAGCTTCTACAAGTCTTGCAGAAATTATGTGAGGACAGCAAACTATAAGTCAGAAGAGTTCAAGACCACCACTGGTGTAAGACAAGGCGATATCCTGTCACCTTATCTTTTCATACTTCTCATGGACGATGTCATCAAGGCATGTAAGGAGAGAACAAGAAAGTATTCAGTGGGGTACTGGAAGATGAGACAGGTCTGTATTTCAGAGCTAGCATTTGCTGATGATGTTGTCCTGATTGCTAAATCAGAGACACATCTCCAATCCAACCTGCAAGTCTGGAAGGAAGAGCTGGAGAAGAGAGGGATGGTCATAAGCAGCTCTAAAACAAAATCCATGGTGATATCACGAGAAGAAAGAAAACATCAGATTAAGTTGGGAGAACAGGTCCTGGAGCAGGTCGACCACTTTAAATATCTCGGAGCTATTATAGACCGAAAGGGGGGCATCAAAGAAGAGTTGGCCACTCGAAAAGCAGCGGCTGGGAGACTTTATCAGGCCATAAATCGAGGATTCCTCAGCAAGAAAGAGGTTGGTAAGAAAACGAAGATGGCTGTATACCGCTCCACCTATGTCCCAGTCTTGACATATGGATGCGAGTCATGGGCAATGACTACAACCCACAAAAGCCAGATCCAAACCTCAGAAATGAGGTATCTGAGGAAGGTGGTTGAAGTAACAAGAAGAGACATGGTCCGCAACCAGACGATACGTCAAGGCCTAAAATCCCACCCGCTGCAGACCCAAATAGAACAGTCCCAACTAAGATGGTTTGGCCATGTCTGCAGAATGGGAGAAGATCGGCTACCACGACAAGCATGGGAAACAAAGAGCCAGGGATCCAGACCTCCAGGACGACCCAGAGTCCGCTGGGAGGACAACATTAGACAATCTTTGAAGGACCGAGGACTAGAATGGAACCAGGCCAGGAAGAAGACAGCTGATAGAATAGTCTGGCGCTCTCTCTTCCAAACCTCTACACCTCACGGTAGAAGAGGAACGACTAAGTAAGTAAGTAAGTTGTCAATTGTACTGTTAATTATCTGATCGTAGTTATCGTCGTATATTTTTACGATATTCTATTTTAGTTATACATTTTTATTTTTTGATTTCTACGATTGTGTTCTACCGTCCAGTTTATCATGTCTTGTCGGTTATGTTTCTATTGTCTTTCTCGTTGTTCATTTCATGACATTTGATTACATAA